>JALPQD010000625.1:545998-1017351 GCA_023101885.1 Typhlomys cinereus | reverse complement strand
TCAAAGAAAGGCTCCTGGCTCTTGGTGTGTCCTACCTCAAGGTAGGGCTCAAGACACCAACTTTTTTCTTTCCACTGTTCTGCAATTCAGTTTTTGCTTTTTCATGCAGGCAGATAGCTTAGTCAGAATTGACCTGAAAGTAACTGACCAGCTTCCCCGGTTTTCCCCCGCCCCATATTAACAAGATAGAAGATAAATTTAGCCTTTTTTTTTAAATTGGTCTCTACATTCCCTGAAATAAAATCTAAAAATGAGCTGGATTTTTTTTAAATCATCTAGAAAAGCTTTCTGATTCATGTGGAGCCAATCACGAATCCAGTGGATCCTCTTAAAGGTTCCTTTAAACTTTTAGGGAGATGGCATGGAGCCAATTCTTTGTATGGCACACTTGCTCCAGCAGCACCAAGACTTGAAGCCCTGATTTTGAACTTAGCAACCAGTTCCCAGAGGAGACAATTTCTCAGTCCCTGGGTAAAAAGACAACTTAACTATTTCTCCACAAATCCTCATGAAGCAGCATCCCTAGCAAGAATGTCAGGAACCTGTAACATTCTCACCTAGTAGCTTCCAAAAGACTAATTATTAAGAAAGTTTGTCACAGAGAAAACAAAGGAGGAAGGGGAAAGAGTGCTTCAAGTCCCCAGATGAAGAGTATTAACAATGTAGTGATTATGTCAACACTCAACTCTGGCAAATGGCATTTATGGAGACTGCCAGAGAATTATATTATGCTTCTGCTTACTCTTTTGTTCCCCTGGCCAAGGGCCATCTTATTTAGCTGTTGATATTATGTTGAACATTTCAAAGTACTAAGGGGCATAAGTTAAACAAATAAAGGGACATTGAGATGAGAATCAAAATTGTCAACAGAAGCACAATCTACCACCTTGCTGGTCATTGTGAAATATTAGCCAGTTGCCAGAGTTGAGTCGTAACACTTACACAAATGTTTAGTTAATTTACAACTCAGAGCTATCCTATACTATTGTAATGTGTTATAATGTCCAATTTCCTCTGTTTTCCCCCAAGAACTAATCACCTTGTTCGTTTCTCTTAGGACAAGACCAGCGCTCTAAGCCTGAGCAATGTGGCAGGCGTGTTCTATATACTTGTCGGAGGTCTGGGGCTAGCCATGATGGTGGCTTTGATAGAATTCTGTTACAAATCCCGGGCAGAATCCAAACGCATGAAACTCACAAAGAACACCCAAAATTTTAAGCCTGCTCCTGCCACCAACACTCAGAATTATGCTACATACAGAGAAGGCTACAACGTGTATGGAACAGAAAGTGTTAAGATCTAGGGGTACGGTTAAGGTCTAGTAAATTAATCAGCCTTACATTACTGTGTGTTAACCTCTTTGTTATTTTTTTTTCCTTTTTAACTTTGGTGTATTGTTTCCAGTATGTCTCCTCTTTGCTATTATTCAATTATTTTAAAATAATGATTTTTCTGTCCTGTCAGTGAGTGGTGCTTTGCTAATAGCGTAGTTGAAATTAAATTATGCTCTGTGACCCAAAAGGAAAAGAATTGTCTAGGGCAGGACTTTCCAATAGAAATATATGTGAGCAGCATAAATGAACCACATGGATAATTTTAAATGTTCTAGAAGTCACATGTTTAAGAGCAAGACAAATGAAACTAATGATATATTTCATTTAGGCCAGTATATCCAAGATAGTATCATCTCTATATTATCAATTAAACAAGAACATTAAAAAATAATGTGATATTTTACATTCTTTTATTCATTCTATACCAGAAATATAGGATTTTTATGCTTAGATCATACCTCAAGACATACTAGCTACATGTCAAAGCCCAGTAATTACATGTGTCCTGTGGTTCCCATGTTGGATAGTACAGTTCTAGTGAAAGCAGCTTTCTGGAAAATTAGGAAGAAAAAGTACGGCCTTAAAAAAATAAAACAAAATAGCATTTTGTAGTCTTTTTAGAGGGAATGTGACCATTTTGCTGCTGAAAGTAATGGAATGGAAGACCCAAATTGTTAAGCCAGTGAATTCTGAAATTCTTATTTAACTGATAAAGTGAAGACTGTTGCTGCTCATCAATACTACGACTCAGCTAGTCTTGGCATATTTGAAGAATTAAGTGCAAAGACAATATGGTCATGTCCTTCTGATCCTTTTTCCATAGGAGCCAGTCCTGTACTTGTTTGCCTTTATTAAAAAATCAATTTAAATTGAATTGCATTCAGGAAGGGGACCTGGGAGTACCTCATGTCCACAATAACCTTGCAAATAGTCCCTCCTCTAGGATGGATGGCAGGTGGGCCAGCAGTAAGAATTTCTGTCATTTATGAAACAATGGATCATTTCCTTAAGGAGGCTAGTGAGGCTATCTGCAAGGACGTTCCAGAGTCCATTAGGAAATGGGCCAACTTCTTGAACCCTCTTTCTGCCATTGGATATGTATTTGCAAATGATTATTTAAAGGGACGGGGCAGGTTCTTTACTCTAACCCATGTGAGCTGTAGCCATAACAACAGTTTCAAGTTCCACATATTGAAATTTCATTACAGAATCCCTTGATCGGGTGTGTAGGAAACCAGTAGCAAAATGGTTCACTGCATGGGGAAAATGAGTGGCATTTCATGAAATGAATTAACCGATACCACAATATTAGTTCAAAAAAAGGAAAAGGCAAAAATCAAAACTAAAAAGAACTTTCTTAGGGGAGCGAGGGGGGGTAGGAAGGAGGTGGGGAAGAGTGTTTCATGCTTATCAATGTGATGTTGTCCTGACAATGTATGCCCTCAAGGAGCATGTGACTGAATTTTAAAAGTATTGCATACAGAGATTCAAATGACACCTTTGGAAGACAAAAGTGTGACAGACTTCATGAGATTTGAGAGCCAAATAAGATGCTGAATTCAATGAACCAACGGTTGGGCAGAAACTAATGATTCTGCTCACAGAGACCAGTCTTTGTTGTTTGACTCTTTACTGATGGCATAGAAAGCATATTAGTAACCAGTGATATTTATAACTATGAAGTCTCTGACACCATAAGAAAAAGTACTGTCACAACTGGATTGTTTTCTTTTTTCTTTTTAGTTCTTATATTTTTTTCTTTGAACTTCCGAAATGTGAAATACAGTAAAACCCCCTTATAACACAGCTCATTATTTTACAGCTTTGGAAATGCACTGAGCTTGATGACGTTCCCTCTATTGTGACTGTTCCATGGTATTGAGGATGCATGGCATGTGACAGGCCTCCGAGGCTGCCATTGGCCTCATTTCTGTAGCGCTGGTGCTATAAAGGGGTCCCACTGTACTGGGGAGTGTGTGTTGGGAAGGGAAGCCATTTGGGGGGAAGAAAATAAACAGTGGGTCAAAATGTGATTGCTAATCAGTACAAAAAGACCTTCAGCGACTGACCTTACTCCCGGAGTCCTTGGCTCCACATTCCCCCTTATCGTACCACCATTTGTTTTTCAGCTTGTCTAAGATGCCTTGTTCACTGAGTTTCAATACTGCAAGGTTTACAGGCGTTCTTCACGTGGGAAATAACATAAATAACATTATATTATGTTATTTTATGTTATTCAAGCTTCAAACTACTTTAAAACTATAGAAAGCGATAAAGCAGGGGGCCCTGGCCACAGAGTAATTTTAGACACTGCAGGCAACCTGAGCATTACCTTATAAAAAGTTAACACTACAGCAACGCTATATTTACCAGGGCCTGCCCATATCGCTTTGAGTAATCGGCACACACTGTTAAATAATGAGGATAGAAAAAGAAGGCACTCTTCAGTTAGGCTGTGTGTTGTGATGAGGGTCTCCCCTCAAGTGACAATCGTCGGAGGCAGCTTGTGACGGAGGTGTGGTAGGTTTGATCTAACCGGGTGTCTTGTTGTACTTCCAGACAGAAAGCAAGTATATGGGGGAGTTGGGAAAGGGATGGGGCTGGAAAAGGGAAACATTTCTGTATTGTGGACCAAGACAAACGGATGAACTTGCACAGAAAAAGTCTTACATAAACGGCATGCCTTCAGATCAATTGTCCTTCATAATGCAAATCTGGAGCCCAGCTGAGAACAATCTATGGAAGAACTGTACTATATACATGTCTGTATTTTACAACCATGTAGTCTAAATACATATGAGTCTTGATATTAAAGATGCAATGTGGACCTCTATGTTTTTGATGAGGAACATTTTCAATAGTGGAAAAACTGGTCTATAGAGTATGTCTTTATTACCAACTGTATGTTTCTGTGATGTGTCTGTGATCAGGTCAAATCCCCAGAAAGTGCACCAGATTGTTTCCAAATGCAAAACTAATAGGGAATTGTATAAAATGGCAAAGTGGCTTTGCCATTGTTGAATAGCACCATAGAGGAATTGCTCAGGTGAGGTGCTCTAGTGAGATAAGACTCTCTCAATCCAGAGGCTGTTACTCCCCCATGAGGCCAGTCCACTGCTCCTTGCATTTCCATTGCTTAAAGTATAAGGACTATGAATGAAGCCATGGGGCAAAATAGGTATAATTCTACTGCTTCTGGGATTCAACTTTTTCTCTCTGAGAGATTTCTTCAGCTATGAGCTAGAAATAATGAAATAGTGACTTTTACACTGTCTTTTTCCTAGAGTTTCTGAATCTGAAATGATGAATCTCTATTAAGTTTAGACAAAATATACATTGTACAGAAGGGGGTGGCATAATTCTATTGATGCACTACATTGTGTTCAGGTTCGTGCGAGCCATATACCAGTACTAATGTACATGGGTCTGAACATTGCTAACTTAAAATGAGGGAATCATACAAGTTTATATATAACTATGGGCATACTATAAAATTTCTTAACTTATTTTAGATAAATTGATATATTAACATATCTGGTCACTGATGAGTTTTCCTATAATTGCACAATCTGTCCTGTATCATATAAATCCTCTATTTCTTTTCTTCCCTATTTGCTGTTGAGAGCAGAGTGGTCATCTCACTATGAGATATTCCGAGATATGTATCATCACTTAACAGTAAGATACAGTTTCTTAGTACTTGGATTTATAAAACTATAAAGTTTGCAGTATTCATTAGCTGGAGGCTTAGCAGCCAAAATATTTTCCTTCTGTATCCCATAAGGAAATTGACTTCCTTTTATACTTTATACAGTTGTCTACCACAAGTGCACAAAATTCAAGGATTCTCGAGTGCTAACCAGAATTTTCTTGGATTATAAAGCAATAAAAGATATTCAAAACTTTGAGCTTCCTTAAGATATTATTGGCAGTGAAAGTTAAATTTTATATTGTTAAAGGCCAGCAAGGCCATCTATGACCTCAAGGGCAGTGTATGAGTTGCCCACTCTTCGTCTCCTCACTGTCTGCTCCTTTCTCTCACTTTCTTTATTATTCGTTATCCCATCACTACTGTGTCTTCTCCAGTCTTATGCTTTGAGCCAGGTACTGGCCTGAGACTCAGCAAGTGTAAGTTACAGTTGCTTCAGTCATGACACAGGAGGTGACCTGAGTGCATCAGATCTAACCTTTCCTCTCTCTCTCTCTCTCTCTCTCTCTCTCTCTCTCTCTCTCTCTCTCTCTTTCTTGGCCCAATATCTTTTCACTGCTTTCTAAGTCCTTTCCATGCTTTGTCCACTTTCAAAGGTTCTTTGTTCCAAAAAATATCTCGTTCAATTTCTGCAGCACTGTTGCTTTTATTAGGTCTTAGAAACAGAACAGTCTGATTAAAGTACCTACATTAGGGTTAACAGAGAGCTTCCTCTCTAGAGATCCTGGTTTTTAAAGACATTTATAAACTTTTCAGTGACATAGATTGATAAGAATGGAACATCTTAGTTTAGAGCAGTGATTCTAAAAGTGTGGTCTAGAGGCAACTGGAAGGCCTCCTTGAAATTCTTTCATTAGAGGATTCAACTTTTTGATAGTAATACTAAGACATATGTTGTCCTTCTCCCTAGTATTTCCTCATGAAGTATGGTGGAATTTCCTAGCGGCTTCATGATGTGTGAAGTAATAATAGATTGAGTTGATGAAATACAAATGAATATCTCATTTTCTTACAGTAAGTCACATATTAAAGAGATTTGCAAAAGCATAGGTTGGTATCATTCTTCTCACTAATTATTTTTCCTTCTTTGGAAAATGTAATTGTTTTCATAAGAATGTATTGTTTATGTTAGCATGCATTGACTTTGCAATTTTGAATAGAAAACAATGAACATATTCCCTAATAATTTAGTTTTAACTTATGATATGATTTTAATAATATAATTATATAATTAATATAGTTAATACTAATTAGCATAACATCCAAATTATTTTTGGCTTTTCTGATACATTTTAAGAGCATAAAGGAATAATGGGACAAAAGGATTAATAAAAACACTGGTTTAGAAGATGGAATTCTTTTCCTGTGTTAGAGACCTATTTTGGATTGCAACCATACACACTTGCATAAAGCCCAGACTTAGTATCTTAACAACTTAGTATCCTTCTTCTGACAAATGACCTTGGCTTGCCTTAGGTCATTCAGTGACTTCCACAGAATGACTAGTAGTTATTCTCTACTCTCATGTCCTCATTTTGCAAAGCAGGTTACCTTAAAGTAATTGTTAAGTATTATGTTGGGGTTTATTGTGTTCAAAGGAACATGTGGTAAAGTCTGGAGTTATTGTTGTCACCATTGGGTGGGGTAATGATACAAACTTTCATTAGGCAGAGGTTATGCATATGGATAAGCATCCAATAATCATGGGTGAGCCCCCATAAAACAGAATCATCTGGCTCTAAATGTCAATTATGCTGGGGTTGAGAAACCTTGCCTGACAGCATTCAAATCTTTTCTGAGATACCCCATGATGGTAAAAAGCCATGACAAATGGTATATTCCTAGAAGGTTAGCTACTGATTAAAAAAAGGGGTTATGAAATTTTCACTGGATCTTAGCTGAAAGGCTGGGAAACAATGGGTCTGTGGAATTTGGCAGTGAACCAATGTACATTTGGGAAACTCCTCAATAAATAGGAGGGAAAAATAAACATTCCAAATAGTATAGCCAAGGAGAATAAAAGCTGTAAACTGAAATCCCAAATAATACCACTTAATAAGGTTAAGATAGCTATTAGGTAAAACAATCTCTTAGAATTCCATGTTGATGCAGGATAGAGGTACTTTCCAAAATGCAAGAAAGAAAAAAAAGTCTTAATTCATGTGGCTTTGTACTTTCCTGTGCCTCGTTGGGTGTATTGACAAGTCTAACTGACATCAACTGAATGCATTGACACATTCTCCCTCAACTCACTCTCCCCCGTCCTCACACACACACTTATTGGGGTTTTAAAGAAAAGGGAATTAGGTGGGATTAGGCAGACACATTTGGTCAGTTTAGATGCCACTTTCTACAGGAAGGCATTTGATTTTTTCCCCCTCACAGCTCAAATATTTTCTCTCCCTTCTGTCAACTTCTTTGCTGCCTCATTAGTTTTGTGCATGCCTTATGGTTCCCTCTAAACTACATGCTCCACAAAAGCATAGGTCAAGGCTTAGGCACTGCTGCCTTCATTTATGATACTTTTATCAGTAGATACATGTTAAAAAGAGAACTGTTTTTGGATTGTTCTTCTTAAATCTTTTTGTTAACATAATAATAACCATTATTATTGGTTAAGTTCAACATATACACACAGCAAGGCAGATTTATCATTTTTACTTTAAGAAATTGGAGTACACATAGGTGAAGTCAGCTAATCAAGCCTCTCCACATTATAGGGGAAGGCCCCAAACCAAATTAATAAACGTTGAACTCTACTTCATGTTCTCCAATGAAACATATAAAAGAGTGTTTGCTCTTCTGGCTTAGATGTCCATAATGACTTTTTTTTCTTCAGGGAACACAATTCTCCAAATAACTAGCTATCTAGCAAGGGTGTGTTTTCCAGCTGGGCCTTTTACTGTGATGCAGCAGTATGTCTTCTGGGTAATGTTTCGAGCAATTACTGAAGGCCCTTGACTGGTACCTGAGAGAATTAGAAGTCAGAAAGATTTATTGTACTCACCTCAGTAGAGAACAGAAAGAATTAAACAAAGTAGGTCAGATTCCTATCATGGAAATCAGTCAAACATTCTTTCTCTGAAGGGCTTGCTGTGAACTTTTTGCTGAGTAGAGCCTCATAAGACAAAGACATGGGTCAGCAAGCTTAGGGAGAAAATAGGAGGGCTTCACAATGGGATTTTATGGAGTCTAGAGACATCCTTGTGTCCAATTTTGTTTTCTTAACTATCCCTGGAATTTCATGGTGAAAAATCATGAATCTTCCTGAGACAGGAGAAATGCAGAAAAAACTATTTACATACTGTAGTTCTTATCTTTTTAAAGATTGGGAAGGGGTGGAAGAATATAAATTCCCCTAAGAAGAAAATATTTATGGCATGGGAATCATAAAATTGCATATAGATTATTGGATAGATAGGAAAGGCATGAAAAACCTATGAATTATATAGTTTTTAAAGGTATAAGAGGTAATGACCTATATCTGGATATTGATTTCTGAGAGTCAGGGATAGCCATGAAGTGAAATCTGCTTATTATTATTTTTTAAATGGGATAGTACTTTAATTTATAATTCTTTAATAATTAATTTATCCCCTTCCTTCCTTCCTTCCTTCCTTCCTTCCTTCCTTCCTTCCTTCCTTCCTTCCTTCCTTCCTTCCTTCATTCATTCCTTCCTTCCTTCCTTCCTTCTTTTCTTCCTTCTTTCCTTCCTTCCTTCTCTTAGGTGTTTATACCCCAGACTAGTCTCAAACTTGCTACATAGCTGAGGCTAGCCTTGATTACCTTATCCTTTTGCTTTTAATTCCCAAGAATTGAGACTATAGGCATGACACTATGCCTATCATGGATTATGTTTTCAAAGACAACATGATTTAGATGATAAGAATTTCTCAAATATTTTAGCCATTCACACCTGGCAATAACTAGGTTATAAAAGACTTTGTACAGGGGTGGTAATCTTGATTCTAGGTTTAGACTTAAGATGTCACATTTAGCCATATCAAAGAATCTGTTATATTAGTGATGGTAAGTAAACCTTACACATGGAGACATTTTTATGTTTTCTGCAAAAGTAGAAACTGTCAGAAAGCTAAAACAAATAATATTTTATGTATTTTATAGCAATTGGTAAATTTAATTAAAAATTGATCTCCTGAAGTACTTAGAATGCAAATAAAGTAGGTTGGAGCTACATTGGATTTAACAGAGTGATGTGAGAGTGTTGTCAACCCTCCCTAAAAGAGGAAAATAAGAAAATTTGAGTCTCCTGAACTCAGGTTGATATCTCTAAGTAATCTGGCAATCCTGGAAAGGCTGAGATCAGAGATTATACCATAGGTATAGCTCTGAGCCTGAAAAATGTAGAAATTCATGGTAAAAATCCTTTAACTACTTGCGAGACTGTGGGGGGTATATTCTACTCTAAATGGTTTCACTTCCAATAAGGACACTTAAAGAGCAAATGCCTGTTTAATTAATGATTCCAGAAGATCTTCAATGTTGCCCCTTGGGAGGAATAGATATATGTGCAAATAGGTAGATTATATAGCAAGAAAAGATCACAAAAACTATGAGCAAGTAGGCTCATTTGTATGCATGATTAGAAACCAGCTCTGACAGCACAGTGTGGGTGATAAAAATGGAAATTGAGCTCAACCTAAGCTGGAAATCTTTCTCTCACCTTGTCCTGTATCCAAATACTTGCCCCAAATTACTAAGGCTTGCTTCTTGGTATCTAGTACTGTTTTGAATGACTTTTCAGAAATAGCTTCAGTTCAGTTAGAGAGAGAGGTTTTTCTTCATTTGTTTGGCTTTGTGTTTTCTGAGGACACTTTAGAATTTCATGGAGACAAGCTGCCATTTTCAGTTACTCAGATGGCAATGGTTACTCCTTCTCAATCTCTCATTTCAGCCTTTGCAATGGAAGCCCTAACATCACTCAGGACCAAACACATTTGTGCAGGTAGGCATAGGTCACTTGAAGCTAATTGATGATTGAGAAAGAAGAATCCTTGCTGAGCAATAGGATTCATCATGGGCTTTTTACATTCTTTTCATTATTGTTGGTTAACTTGAGATCTACTTAGTTTCATTGTATGAATCAGCTTATGTGTTTAAATACTTGGTCCCCAGCTGGTGGTGCTTTTTGGGAAGGTTATGGAACCTTCAGGATGTGGAACCTTGTTATCGAAAGTACCTCACTGGGGGAGAGTTTTGGTTTTGATAACACTGTCCCACTTCCTACTTTCTTTTATGCTTTCTGCTTCTTGATGGTTGCTATAGTTAGTCTCCTGTTTCTGTTGCCATGCCTTCTCTGCTATGATGGGATAAATCCCTTCTGTAACCATAGTCAAATAAACCCTCTCTCCCTAAGGTGCTTGGGCCAGGGCATTTGTCACAGTAACAATTACTAAAAGCAGTGGTAATTTAAAACATGCCCTAGAAATCCTTAGTGTCTGGAGTACTTAATTTTTCTATTACTCCCTTTTTCTTTTCAATAGGAAGTACTGCATGTACGATTGCAGAAGAATGAAGGTTTAAGTCATTTCAATACTTTTAGGTGTTTGGATCCATCTGAGCTATCTCCACACCCTGGGAACATGTGCATATCTGACTGTTGGTATTACTGGACTTCAGCCACCCTAGTGATCCTCATTTCACAGGAGAATTACAGTGACTTGCAGAGTTATGCTGTGCTTAGCTGCTAGAAGCCACCTCTGAGAGAGTATTTATAACCATGTCATTCACAAATGTAGCTCAAACCTATTTAACTCCTTGCTAATGGGATCATAATTTAATATAAGAGCAAAGAGCAATTTAAATAATGCATGCATATAACATTAGGAGTTGAAAGCTGTGAGTCATTTTACTAAGAGCTTAACAGTGTTAATGACTGCAATGTATTGAGCATCTGTACTTGCAAAGCAGATTCTGAAGTAAATTTGGAATATGTAGGTAAAATCAGTTCCATTTCCACAGGACAAAAGTTTAAGCTAAAAGTAAAAGAAGAGCTTTTTCAGATTATGAATTTCCTTGATGGATTATGGTGAAAATTAAACCTCTGTCCATCTTACTCCTTAGACCAGGAAACCAAAACCATTATAGGCCACAGATTATGTCACATGGCCTTATTTGTTTGGGACAATTTCTTACCCAGTTCATCCCTGATATAAAGAAGGGCATCCGGTAAATATTAAGCTGGAAAAGCTAATTTGGGTTAAAATGGGGCCATGGATTTTTTTCCAAATATATAATGGGTGTAGTTCATTTGAAAAGTCCATTTTAACATGGATTAGAAATTGATAGTATCAAATTTGATTGGCCTTTATCTTTTATAAGTGTTTCCTTTATCATTCCAGTAGAACCAAGAGAAGCTAGAAACTCAAATAATTGCTTCTGAAAACATCTAAATACTTAGGCTGCAAATTTTAGCTCCTAGTGTTCTACACACACATCCTTTGAATTTGTTAGAAACTCAGAAGAATGTTTCTGAAGACATCTTGCCCACTCTCTCAATTCTAGGAAAAATATACATTCAGTATGGTAGATGCCATTATTCTCTTTTTTTTCTGTAATATCCTCTTTAACCAAGAATCATAGAGAAATAATTAGAGAAATCATAGAGAATAAATAGAGAAATCAGTATTAGCTTGTATCCAAATGTAAATCTCAACAAATGATGTCTGATCTGAAAATTGGCTACTCATTGCCATGCCAAAGATACGTACCACACTTTTCTAGCACACATTCTAGCATCCATACATCACACCTACATTTCTAATAGTGATGCTAGACAGGACACATTGGCAAACTATGTGTATGTGTGTATGTGCATATATATGTATATACATAAATATACATATACACAATATGTGTATATATGTGTATATATGTTTATATATACATGTGTATATATAATATGCATATATATTTAAAAATAAAATATGTTATTGCCTTATGCCTACATTTGTTAAGTATTTAAGTGCCACACAAAATTAGTCAAAAAAGTGAATTCAGCACTTAAACCACATTTTTTGCCAACTCTGATGAATGGGTATCATTCTCATGTGCCAAGGGCCAAATGCTATACCGCTCTCTAAAACGTCAATAGAGAATGGATTTCAAGTGTTCTCCATACAAGAAATCCCCCCACCCTGTTCCACCAAACCCAATTCCCACCCTAGCCAAAATTATTTCAGTTGTAGCAAATCTTTCATGTCTCTTTTCCATAGCTGTCCTACCTTTCAGATAGTAGGGTTCTATAACTTCTTCAAATGAAATGAAACCAAGTGATTTGGTCTTCAAGGGTCAGAAATGGCAAGACTATTTTCACCATTTCAATCTTTGCCACTGCAACGTTGTCCTTCCTCTTGGTAATTGCATAATAGCATTCTTACCTTCCAGCTTTTCACTCTTGCTGTTCTTTCTGATGTTGGATATTTGATCATTGTTTGTCAATAAGAAACATATTCATGTTATCAGAATAACACCATAGGCAAAACAATCATTTCCTAATCATAGAAATCATGTTAATGCCACACAGTCCATTTTTTAAATCAATGAGTGAAATAATTTAAAAATATTTTCTTTCTGGATTATATTTATTTTTCCGATGGCAGAATTTATTCTTTAGCCTCATCTGGCAAAGATCATTATTTTGGCAGCCACTGTACTGGTTCAGTTCCTAAGATAACAGGTCCCGTGCTTGAAGCAGCCATTTGAAAGAAAGTGAGGATTTGCTCTTGGAAGGAAAACCTGAGTAAGTTCAAGGAGCAAAGTCACTACCAGGAAAGAAAATGGTCAGATTCTCCATATTTCCAGGAGGTAATATCAGCACAGTAACATGCAAACCAACGAAGAGCATAATATACTCACCCTACTCCTTGATCCCAAACCAGTCTTGGGGATTCACAGGAACTTCTGCTAAGACCCAGGAAGTGCCATCGATCTGTAATGGTTCTTGCCTACACACATAACAGTGTCAATAAAGAGTCATTGGATCCATCTTAACCCTTGGTATCCAAAGTGTCTACCTTTAGGATTGGCTCCTGCCAAAAAAAGATCCATTTTGATGCAGGTAAAGGCAGATGCAGATTCATATCTGTTACCTAAGGCCCAAGTATGTCAAAAGAATTCTGGGTATGGAAGAGTGCTTAAGTGACTGTGGCATAGGAGAAGAAAATTGTAGACATACACAGAAGAAAAAAATACATATAAAACTGAAATTCTCATTTGTGTATATGGGAAACACAAAGTTTTGTTCATGTAGGTATCATCAACTGTGGAGCTGATAGAATTTGGAAATAGCCTGTCTTGAAACATTGCATTACTCTTATCTTTGAAAAGAAAACTAGTTAAGCAAATGTGTAGAATTTAAAGAAATTTAGAGATAGATAGAAGGAGGATCATTGTTGAATTTCTTAAGAGAACAAACTTTTCAATGTATTTTAAAAGCACACAGATAAAATTAAATACAACTAATTTCAACTGAGGCATCTTTGGAATTTATGGAAACTAATTCCCTACTTATTTCCCCAGTGTGTATGATGGACATTGGTTAATTTCTTTTAAGCCCTCTACAATTTCAACTGCATTTTTTATCATTATTCTATGTCAGGTTGACCATCTTATTATTTATTTAAATAACTTTCATAGCTTTTCCTTTTCCTTCATTTCTCCAAATGCCTTACAAGTTAAGGCATCTACCTATTACACAATTCTTACTGTGTTCAGAATGATCCAATTTAAACATTCTCTTCCATTATTCCCAAAAGCAAACTATTTGTGCCTCTTTTCTTCAGAAAGCTTGGATCCCTGAAATGCACTTAAAACCTTGGCTAGAATCAGATGCCAATCTAAGCTGAAGTGGAGTAGGGTCCATAATACTTTGGCACCACAATTAACAAATACCTGTTTCACTGACCCTACAACTTCTGATAAGGTAAAACTAACAGGAGAATCAAGCTGATATCCTTTATCCAAGATTAGGGGAATAAAGTTAGGTGGGAGAAAGGAGTAGAAGAATGCAAAAGTTTGAGGCAACAGGTAACTGTGAAGGAGAGCGATGTCCTTATATGGGAATTTAGCAGCTAAATTGTCATTCTGCTGAGATTTGCAGTGACAAGCTCTCATTGGCCAAGTCACAAACCTCTGGTGATTTGGGTTATAGCTGAAAGAACCCAAAGTACTTAATTACTGCATTTGCACATGTATTTTGCACTAAAGCACTAACATAAGAGGGTGATTTGTAGACTAAAAATTCCCAAACCACAGTATAATTTCCAAGATCTTTGTTCATTTATAGTCCATCAAAGACAGATCAGGTATGATTTGTCTAGGCTTTATTATTCTAGATTTGGGAAATTGGTAAAGTCAAGCAGTGTTTTAGTTTTATTCTGTAGGATTGGCTCAGTTACTGATTTCTTTCTTAATTCCTTATATTCAGAAAAGAAAATAAAGTATTATATTTGTTGAAGAGCATTCACGTTTCCAACAATCTGAAAAGTTGTTTCTTTTATAGCATAGTAACTTTTCTAGAATAGGTTCAGAATGTATAATGTCTCATGCTAGACATGAAAATATCAACAATTTAACATAATTGCCCAATTTATCATTATTTAAAGGTTGCAGGAGCAAGACAGAGAGATAAGTAATACAGGTATTTCTTTCTGTTCTGGTTTCAGAGATAATAGGCATAAAAGTGTTTTGAAATAGCAAAAACACTTACAAATGTCAGGCTTTGCGATTATTGTCATTTTAGTAATCAGTTCTGAGGGCTGGAATAGCTTAAATATACCATTTGTCTAGTAAAGTAGTTGAGAATGAACCAGATCCTCATGGAAATGTATCACATGCAATAAGATTCACATTTCTCATGGGGCAGATAGCTGTGTTAAAAGGCTGCCTGCAATATTATCACAAGAGGTGACCCTGAAATTTAGTAGACTTGTATTGGCTGTGCGACCTTCTCAAAGTCACCACCATCTCTGGGTCTCACTTTCTCCTTGAAGGGATGGCATATCCAGCAGTCAATTTCTCATGGCATTCAGGGACAGGACATAAGAAAGAGGTGTAATTCTCAAGCTGTTTTACTAATAGAACAAAACTTTTTTGAATGGGCTAACAGAAGAGGAAGGGTCGACTGAATGAGTAAAGCAAATAGTCAATTACACAATACATCTGAAGAGTGACAGTTTTATTGCTTTGAGCCTATTTTGTAATTCAAACTGGCTATAAAACATTGCCTTAGTGAAGGTCCTCATGAGAACAATTTTTGAAGATAGATTTATAATGAATATGATTATATCTGATAAGTGCTTCCAACATTTGAAAAAGGGTTTGCTCTCTCAAGGAAAAATTCAACTGACAGTCTAGTTTCAACTCTTCATTTGCTTAACAAACCTCTCTTGTTCCTATCTCTGATAATCCAAATTTAATTTTCAGACTGATCTCTGTCCAGTTCATCACAAATTATGAATCAGAGCACTCCAAATTAACGAGGCTTCAGTGCTATTTCTACCTTCTCCATTGATTTGTATTTAACATCACCACAGAGTAGTGGTGAAACAGAGTCAAGTTCACCTTTTGCCTTTTCTTTGCTTACTCTCAGAAAACAACAGGAGGTAAGAAGGAAGAAGATAAAGGCAGTCTCCTTGGTAATTCATAGATGGAATAAGCAGTCGTTGGATATGCAGTACTGAGCACACTACTATTATCCGTAGTTGAGAATAGGGGTTGACTGATTTCAAAAGACGGACTGAAGGAATGACCCAGAAAAATGACTTGAAGGATGCCTGGCACTATGGTCAAAGAAGTATGAAATAATTAGGAACAACTGATGTGTTTTCTATTTCATATCAAATTTCAGATAATCAGAAAACCGTGAGCTAATAAAACTCCAGCCAAGGAAACAAAGAGCTTGCTTGTTGATTGTAATTAACAAAAAACTGGTTTAATGTTTTAGGGCCTTCATGATACCAAATATTTAGGTAAAAAGTAAAACTGCAAATACGCGAGGTTTTGTTGTTGTTGTTGTTGTTGTATATGTAACATGAAACACCCGGTTATTTGAAAACTTCTGGGCACTTGCATCATGTGGATTATTTATAGTCATCTTGATTCAGTCCACGGTTCCTGTATAACAATGATGAGTATGAATGAGAAGTTCGTGAGAGCAATGTATCCAATTCAGCTCTGTTTTCATTTTGCAACGCACAGCATTAACAGATTCTCTGTGGCCTGCTAATAACATGAGAAAAAGACCAAAAGGTGCTAAGTACTTTGGATATCAGGCCATTGTAAAAATCAATGAACCAAAATCTGGGTAAATTGTCAATGTCATTAGTTCACACCGGCAGGAAAGAAGTTACTGCTTTTTGGCAGATAGTAAAACCTTGATTAATTTGACTTCATAAGAGATGAGTGAAATTTTTGATAAGAATACTTATTTTGATTCATTCCTGGCTAATGATATGTTTTCTTAAATTTCTTGTATCCACTTTCTTGCATCAGGGAGGTAGACTGCAAAGTCTGAGGGTCAGTCCGGATGGAGAGAAGTTAAAGGAGAAAGAGCTGGGTACGACCTAGTCACGGTTATCTCTTGGCAACTGATTTTTTAAAAAGTCAATTTCTTGAGGTCTTCTTATTTTGGGAACTATTGATGTCTCCCATCAATGTGAATTCCTGAGGGTGGGGGCAACAGTTCAGTTAGTTGGGCAACTGGTTATATGCATTCTTGTTAATCAAGGTTTTACAATAAAAGGCCTTGTCAATGCCCAGTAAGATTATAAGTCGAAGTAGGTGTTTCAAAATTAGTTTCCTTCAAAGTGCTCTGGATCAGTGTTTCCAAAACCATTTTATATGGCAGACTGATCAGTAACTTTACTGCCAGGATCCTGAGGGATGGAGAGGTAAAGAGGAGCAGAGGTGTGATCATTGTTTCAGAAGGAGAAAAGTTTTGGCTTGCCTGTCTGTTGCTCTGTGATTGGGAAACACTGTTCTTCCTTCACCTTAAGATGCCCATGACATCTTGGTTGTATAAAAGTTGATCTCACATGCTTCAGTATCATTCTCATGTCTCTAGGGCCATGGAGCATTCTGTTGTCAGATCCTTTCCTGTACTTACCTAATGTGTCTTTCCATGACTTGGTCTCTTAGCTTCTGAGTGAGCCCCTATTTCCTGTTGCTTGGATGTTGGCTATTCATTCATTTTAGCCCGGAAGAGTTTTAGGAACCAAAGGAATGCCAAGTAAGATGAGTTTTCTCATGATGGCAGCCTGGATAACAATTGGACCTACCTGAACCAAGAACATTGCTAAAGAGAAGCCAAATCATGGATTCACACACATATAGCATCACAGGCGACGCACATATTTCAATACATAAAAGGTCTTTGCAAGATCTCCCTATGTGGTAACCTATTGAAGAAAGACCCCATTTAACTTGAAATTGATCCTGTTCTTTGCTTTTCAAGTTAAGTGGGGCCTGCTTAAATGAGCTACCACATGTAGAGAACAACATTTCCTTACTCATATACATAATTGAAGAAGTTACCCCTACTCAGTCAAGCAACTTCTGTAAGCAATCATCATCATCATCATCATCCTCATCGTCATCATCACATAACCAAACAAACCATATCCTGACTTTTCAGTGGATGGATCTGATTTCTCATGCCATTTAACTGAGGCAGATAGAGAAAGCTTGGGCACCAAAACCCATATTATGGCCTTCATACGGCAACCAGTCTGGTGTGTGAGGGAAGGAAGAGGGAGTGGACAAGGAGCCTCTGTCTGGGAGTTTAAGAAGGGACCCAAGTTAGATCAAAAAATGTGGGCAGTGCCCTAAAATCTTTCTGGTTCCTCAAGCTGCCAGGCAGGGGAATGACCTGGTCATTCTACTTTGTGTATGAGTCTTGTGCTCTCTCCTCAATAATAAGATAACAGTCTTGCCGATTACTCGTCACTAAGGGTACCCGGTTGTGGTGACATTGAGGCTGACCTTGGAGTCACCGCCCCCGCTGCCGCACTCTCCTTTGTCGTACCACCATTTGTTTTTCAATTTGTCCAAGAGGCCTTGCTCATTCAGTTTTAATACTGCCAGGTTAACAGCATTTCTTGAAACGATAAAACATAACTTGTAAGAAAATGCACAAATGCTTAGGAAATCGTTAACGTATAAAAAGGAGCACAAGAGGACAAATTGGCTAAATTTCACAGAACGTGGAGCTATAAAAATGTCTGTACAGCAAATACAGGGTTAAATATTGGAAGGTGGCATGGAGGATAACATTTGCTCAAAACTGAAGTGTGCGGGATGGGGAAATTGTCTTTGAGAAAAAAAGTAACAAGAACACCACATCCATGCAATTAACATTCGTCACATATGGCACCATAACTTGGCTTTTACCATTTAAATTGAAAAAGCCGTTGAACTGTAAAATTAAAACAGCAACAAACAGTCAGAGAGGACAACACAGAGAGAGAACATTAAAAAAAATGGATGCGTTAAATAGATGAAACCATAATTTACCGTCTTATTTAACTCCATGGAATAGTGTAGATTTTAAACTTTTAAAAGTTACCTCAAAATCCACAAGAAAGAAAATGACAACAAAATGCATCAGGGTAGGTGGAATACTATAACAACACGGATATTGTTATATTATTCCACCCACCTTAATGCTGAGCCTTTAGGGGTTGCCACACCATAGCCTTTGGAATCCAGATTTCCACCAACTTTCATTGTATCACATGGTTTTCTCTGCTCAATGTACTCATTCATGGTTGACTCCAGCAGGAAGGCGAACTTTCCCTTGGATTTCCGTACTCGGGCCACCCCATCTGCTGTTGTTTTGGTAAACACAGACGGCTCTGCTGATTTCATGTAAGACCACATTTTCTCGTACACAGCAATTTTGCTTCTCTGTAAGAAAGAGATAGGAGTTCTTTTGATGGCTGGATAGAACATCTAAAAGAAGCCTTAGTGTAATAGTTTTCAAACATTTTTCATGATTATAAATCATGGAAGAAAGACACAATATGCTACAACTGGCTAGACACAATCAGATATGTATCAACACCTATCTCAATACCATACTTAAGCTTTCTAATTCACTTAAAAAAAGTGGGGTCATGGCATGCTGACTTGATTTCATGACTCCTGTAATTGGTTACAGTCTGGTATGGAAAGTAGTCTTTTATTTCAGTTTTCTGCTCAATGAGGACATCCTGCTGTGTGTTTTAAATCATGTACTTGCCTAAAAGAGGCAATTGGGAAGGTGTACAACTATATTAGTCAGTTCCAAGGTAGGAAAGTACTTCCTTGTTTTTCATTTTAATCAGATTTACTAAGTTTTAAAGATAATTTTATTTTTACATTTGCTTATTTGTGTGTGTGTGTGTGTGTGTGTGTGTGAGTGAGAGGTGTTGCAGAATGCATGTGGAGGTCAGAGGACAACCTCTGGGAGTTGGTTCTCTTTTTCATCATCTGGGCTTGTGGGATTGACTCAGGGGATCAGGTTTGGTGGTGCTGAGCCATCTTGCCAGCTGAGTACTTCCTTGTTCTAAGATGATCTTTGTTTTTCCAGAACTCTTTCCTCTAGCACAGTCTTTTTGAATAGTGTAAAGCAATTCTGCTCATTGTTCCACATGGTGGTCCTTTGGATATTGCAAAGGTTCTCTATATCCCTTTCTGATCTCATTAGGATAAACTCCACTGTCTACTACTATTTTCAAACCTCTTACTACTTTGTTCTTCCACCCATAAGCTCATTCACTGGTCATGTCTCTTTTAAACTACAGTGTTTAAAAATAAATATTGTACTAATGATGCATGACCATAACAGAATGAAAAAGATGCTTGCTTTTGGTCATTGGAGCGGGATTTTCTATCAATTCTGTCTGAGGTTACATTCTTTCAAAAATATCTATTTAGGGTTTGAAGAATATAACAGGTTGATAGTGCCCTCTCCACTTAAGGTGAGGCCTTAAAAAGCTGTTAGTTTTTTTTTCTAATAATATCAAGCCATATCACCTTCATCTTTACTTTCTGAAAACTTGAACTTTATACCTTATAATTTATCTGAATCAAGATGGTTCTCAGAACATTCACTAAATTCTCAATGTGTATCTACCTCTATGTTTGTCACAGTGGACTAGTGATTATTCATTTAAATCAACCATTTAGTTTCATGTCTTAGGCTGTTGGCCAGATATTTGCTTCTACAAGAATTATTTTCTTCTTCCTATAAGATCTAGAGCAAATGATATATGCTCTATGATATTTTTGTGCTCCTATACAAGCACCTCTTTGATTGCTACTTGTTTGATCATACCTTTGTTATAGAGCTTGCTTATTACATGAAGAAAAGTTGAGCTACATGTCTGCCTTCCTGCTTGTGCATTTCTTGAGGACAAAGTCCTTGCCTTATTCATTTTGGTAGGCATCGTGACAGCCAGAGATACATGGTATCCACAAAAGATATGTTTGCTTAATAATGACCTTAGTTCACATCAGGGTAACAATCAGATTGTTGGTCAAAAATGATTAAAAATGGTCACTGAGATGGGCTTTACAGTACAGCAGGATTCTAGAGCAGAAGTTGTTCTAATATTAGTGGATCTTGTTTCCTGTGGAATCAACCAGGATACAGGCTTTGCTTGGCTTTGTAATCTTTCTTTAAAAAATACTATTTAGCAGTCTGACCATCCAGCCGGAGCCGCCGCACAGGGCCTGGGAGGAGGAGAGGGCACCCCCTCTGCGCCCGGGCCCTGCCCTCAGGTCTCCCAGGTTTAAATAGCGCCCGCCGATGCCCCATCCCCCCTTCCCCTCCACTCCGCCGCCGGGACACGTGGGCGGTCCAGCCGGGCCTCACCGCGCCGTGACCCAGGTAAGCTCGGTCCTCTACCCAACCCCAGAGCCTCAGGCCGCCCGAGGGACCCAGCTCCTCCCACCATCCAGCCGGAGCCGCCGCGCAGGACCTGGGAGGAGGAGAGGGCACCCCCCGTGCCCGGGATCACCCCCAGGTCCCCCAGGTTTAAATAGTGCCCCACCACCGACGCCCCATCCTTCCTTCCTCCACTCCGCCGCCAGGGATGCGCAGGGTCCAGCCTGAGACTCACCTCGGCCTAGGTAAGCTCCGTCTCCGCCCACCCCCAAAACCCCAGGCCAAATAATTCAGTTTAGTGAAAAACGCACAGAAATTAAAAGAAGATCTTGAGTTAAAACGACAATGCCAAAGTCAAAGTGCAAATCCATGAGAAACAACACTCAAGTAAACAAATCTCCCACTGAAGGAATTAATCCCATAATGTTAGACTCCAACCAGAACAAATCCATGGAAAATGGTCAAGAAAGCCTGACCCAGGATAACGACCTTCAAAATATGATCATTACCATGTTCAATACTATGAAAGAGGAAATCCAGGAGGAATTAAATAATCGAATCAATCGCTTTGAGGAGGAACACAACAGACACATGGAGGAGTTGAGAAAAACAGTGCAAGAATCAAAAACTGGCATAGAGCAGTTAAAGCAGACTCAAGCAGAGTTTAAAACTGAGCTAAAAGACAAGTTATCTTCAACCCAGAACTCCACAGAGAGTCTTATCAACAGAACTAACGAAGCAGAAAATAGAATTTCAGATCTTGAAGATAAAGTGGGAGTATTAACCAGCTCAATGGAAGAGATTGTTAAAGCCAAAAAGATACTTGAAAGAAATATCCAGGAGATATAGGACACCCTGAAGAAGCCCAACATGCGTATTCATGGAATACCAGAGCAAGAATCTCAAAATACCACCCCTGAGGAAATTTTTCAAACGATCATCAAGGAAAACTTTCCTCATTTAAAAAAAGAGAGGCCCATCCATATACAAGAGGCATTCCGCACCCCAAACAGATATGACCAAAACAGAAGCTCGCCACGGCAAATAATAGTCAAAACACTCCACATTCAAGATAAAGAACTGGTGCTGAGAGCTTCAAGGGAGAACAAACAAGTCACTTTTAAAGGTAAACCTATTAAAATAACAAATGACTTGTCAATGGAAACACTAAAAGCAAGAAGAGCATGGAGAGACATACTTCAAGTATTGAATGAGCAAAAATATCAACCTAGGCTGATTTACCCTGCAAAACTATCCGTCATGATCGAGGGAGAAAGAAAAATCTTCCAGCACAAAGACAACTTGAAGGGATACATGTCCACCAAACCAGGCCTTCAAAAAATGCTAGAAATGATACTCAAGCTTGAAGAAAAAAACAGGCATATCCAAGAGAACACAAGGCAAGTATAACACCATTAAAAGCGAAGCAATATGCTTATAAAAACTACTAAATATAATAAATGTCTGGAATCAAAAATAGTTTCACCATTATAACACTAAATGTTAATGGAATTAACTCACCGATCAAGAGACACAGATTACAAATTTGGATTAAAAAAAACACAATCCATCAATCTTCTGCCTGCAGGAAACCCATTTCACCACAAAAGATAGGCATGCCCTAAAAATGAAAGGTTGGTCAATAATTCTACAAGCTAATGGAAGAAGAAAACAGGCAGGGGTAGCCATTATGATATCAGACAAAGTAGACTTCAAACCAAGGAAAATTATAAGAGACACAGATGGATACTACATTTTAGTCACAGGTACAATTCACCAGGAAGACTTCACAATACTGAACATATATGCACCCAATACGGGCCCCTCCACATTCATTAAGAAAACCCTACAGTGTCTAAAGCAAGAAATCAACCCTCAAACAATAATTCTTGGGGACTTCAACACCGCCCTCTCAACATGGGATAGATCAACAGGTCAAAAGCTTAACAGAGACACTTTGGACCTTAATCAAACCCTTAAAGAAATGGACCTTACAGATCTCTATCGAACTTCGCACCCACGCACCAAAGAATACACATTTTTCTCAGCAGCACACGGAACTTTCTCCAAAATAGATCACATACTGGGCCACAAAACGTATCCACACATGTACAAAAAAGTTGAAATTCTAATCTGTGCCCTGTCAGACCACCACGGCCTAAAGCTGGACATCCATAACACAACAAACAAGAGAAAATACACTAACTCCTGGAAACTTAACAATATGATGCTGAATGAGAACTGGATTCAGGAAGAAATTAAAAAGGAAATTCAAGATTTCCTGAAAGTGAATAATAATGAAAATACAACCTACCAAAATCTCTGGGACACAATGAAAGCTGTTCTAAGAGGTAAGATCATAGCTCTTAATGCCTACATCAAAAAAATGGAAACATCAGAAATAAACGACTTAACAATGCAGCTTAAAGCTTTAGAGAAACTAGAGCAATCTGATCCCAAAAGTAGTAGAAGAGAGGAGATTAGCAAAATAAGGGGAGAAATATCTGAAATCAAGACTAAGAAAACGATAGAAAAAATCAACCAGTCAAAAAGCTGGTTCTTTGAAAAAATCAATAAGATTGATACACCCCTAGCTAAATTAACCAAAAGCAAGAGACAGAAAACCCAAATTAACAAAATTAGAAATGAACATGGAGTTATCACTACTGATACCCAAGAAATCCAGAGAATTATAACATCATATTTCAAAAACTTATACTCTGTGAAGTTTGACAACACAAAAGAGATGGATGAATTTCTAAGTAAACACAACCTACCTAAATTGAATCAGGAAGTTGTGAATTATTTAAATAGTCCTATAACATATAAGGAAATTGAAGAAGTAATCTCAAATCTTCCCACCAAAAAATGTCCTGGACCAGATGGATTCAGCACAGAGTTCTACCAGACATTTAAGGATTAATAACACCAATACTCCTTAAACTGTTCCATCAAATAGCAAAGGAAGGAACACTACCAAATTCCTTCTATGAAGCTAATATTGTTTTAATCCCAAAACCTAATAAAGATTCACTTAGAAAAGAAAACTATAGGCCGATCTCTCTGATGAACACAGATGCAAAGATTCTCAACAAAGTCTTAGGAAATCGGATTCAAAAACACATTAAAAAGATCATTCATGGGGACCAAGTAGGCTTCATCCCCGGCACACAAGGTTGGTTCAACATGCGAAAATCAATAAATGTAATTCATCATGTAAACCAGTCCAAAGTCCAAAACCACATGATACTCTCGATAGATGTAGAAAAAGCTTTTGACAAGATCCAACAGCCTTTTATGATCAAAACGCTAGAGACTGTAGGAATGGAAGGAACCTTTATCAATATAATAAAAGCTGTATACAACAAGCCCATAGCAAGGATTATGCTCAATGGGGAACAATTGGAAGCATTCCCACTTCGATCAGGAACTAGACAAGGCTGTCCACTCTCACCACTTCTATTCAATATTGTACTTGAAGTCTTAGCTGAAGCCATAAGACAAGAAAGGGACACAAGAGGGATTCAAATCGGCAAGGAAGAAGTCAAGCTATCCCTATTTGCAGATGACATGATCTTATTCCTGAGGGATCCCAAAAATTCCACCAGGAAGCTCCTAGAACTAATTGAGAAGTTCAGCAGGGTGGCAGGATACAAAATAAATGTGCAAAAATCAGAGGCTTTCCTATATGCCCCGAATGATGGAAGTGAAAAAGCCTTGAGAGAAACAATCCCATTTACTATAGCCCCTAGAAAAATGAAATACCTTGGTATAAACCTAACCAAGGAGGTAAAAGACCTTTACAATGAAAACTTTAAAACCCTAAAGAGAGAAATAGCAGAAGACACCAGAAGGTGGAAAGGCCTCCCTTGTTCCTGGATTGGCAGAATCAACATCGCAAAAATGACCATCCTACCAAAGGCAATATACAGATTCAATGCTATACCAATCAAAATCCCAAAGCAATTCTTCAAAGAAGTTGACCAAACAATCTCAAAGTTCATATGGAGGCACAAAAGACCCAGGATAGCAAAGACAATCCTGAGTAACAAAAACACTGCTGGAGGTATTACCATACCAAACCTAAGTCTATACTACAAATCCATAGTTATAAAGACAGCCTGGTACTGGCTCCAAAATAGACACACAGATCAATGGATAAGGATTGAAGACCCAGATATAAGCCCACAAAGTTACAGCCATTTGGTCTTTGACAAAGGGGCCCAAAGAATCCAATGGAAAAAGAACAGTATCTTCAACAAATGGTGCTGGCAAAACTGGATCTCCACATGCAGAAGATTAAAGCTGGACCCGTACTTGTCATCATGTACAAGACTTAATTCCAAATGGATCAAGGACCTTGATATCAGGCCAGAGACTATAAAAATCATAACTGAACGGATAGGGAACTCCCTTGAGCTGATTGGGCTAGGCCAACAGTTCCTAAACAGACATCCAATGGCACAGTCACTGCTACCAACTCTCAACAGTTAGGATCTTGTGAAATTAAAGAGCTTCTGTTCAGATAAAGAGATTGTAACAGGAGCTCAAAGGCAACCCACAGAATGGGAGAAAATCTTCACTAACCACACATCTGATAGAACTCTGCTGTCCAGAGTGCCCAAAGAACTTAGAAAACTAAACACCAAGGAAACCAATGGCCCAATTGAAAAATGGGCCCTGGAACGTAAAAGAAATTTTACCAGGGATGAAATTAAAATGTCTAACAAATATCTGAAAAAATGCTCCACTTCCTTAGCCATCAGGGAAATGCAAATCAAAACTTCCCTGAGATATCATCTCACCCCGTTCAGGATGGCAAAAATCCACAATACAAACAACAACAAATGCTGGAGATGATGTGGAGAGAGGGGAACTCTGCTACATTGCTGGTGCGAATGCAGGCTCATACAACCACTCTGGCGAGCCGTCTGGAGATTCTTAAAGAAATTAAAGATTGAAATGCCATATGACCCTGTGATTCCACTTTTGGGAATAACCCCCCATACAGCAGAGGTTCACCTCGATAGCACAAGCACGACCATGTTCATAGCAGCACTGTTTACAATAGCAAAGTCATGGAATCAACCCAAATGTCCAACAGTTGACGAGTGGATAAGGAAACTGTGGTATATCTATACAATGGAGTACTGCTCAGCCATCAAAAATGATGAATTACTGGAATTTGCCGGGAAATGGATGTCATTAGAAACAATTATATTAAGTGAAGTATCCCAGACCCAGAAAATTAAGCACCATATGTACTCCCTAATAGGTGGCTCCTAGTACCAAACCCACCCAGCCCACCTAGAGACAGTAATTGCAAGGATTATGAACAGGAAGGATGGGGTAGGAGGGCCACAGCAGAAACAAGGAGAGAAGGGACCATGTTACAGCAGAGAAAATAGGCCTCCATCAAGGACTCAAATAAGTAATGAGACATCTGATTAAGTTCACAGACTTTTGTTCCTGATCATTTACTACTGAGGGGGTATGATCTCACCAGAAGAGGAGGGCATGTAGTGTGGCAGATAAAAAGTAACCATTTTGCAAATGGGTGATAGACCCCTCCCTCACTGTGGTTTCCCACTTTTATTACATCTACCTTTGAATGTGCTTTTATCACAAGACTCTAGTTTAACAGCTTTTTGTCTCTGGCCAGGGGGTAACATACAATGCCCACCAGGATGGAGTGAAGGGCATTGCAGGAGCAGCAAAACTGCAAAAGAAAATCAACAAACCACAATCCAGAACTTCAGAGACTCTATATCCACCTCCTAGAATTAGGCCAGCTTAATCTCTCCCCATCCTGAAGCTCAGGGAAATTTGTGGAAGAGGGGGCGGTAAGAGTGTAAGAGCAAAAGGATGGGAGGAGCAATGACATGTAAGATACTCCATACAAGTTAGGGCTGAAGCAATCATAATTGGACTTTACATGTCCTGTGCATTGTCCAACACACTATTGACCTCACAAAGTCTAGCATCTGCTAAAGGCACCAAGATCCTTGGAGGCAAGGGATTGGCAGCCACAGCAGTGTTCCTATGTTTAAGGGGAACACGAGAAAGGGTTCAGGGAAAGGCCACTGGGTTCTTGTACGTCATTGGAAAGGAGGGCCCAGAGGAAAATCAGGCATGCACAAGTAAGGACTCTCTGGGAATTGGGGCGGGAGGCACTGGGGGATGGGGAGGGAGGAGGGTGTGGAGGGGGAGCAGGGGGGACGGGGGGACGAGGAGGAGGGAGGGAACTGGTGTACTTATTAAGTTTGTACGAGCTGAAATAATAATAAAAGTGCATTAATAAAAATACTATTTAGCAGTCTGGTATGGCAAGATGTACTTGTAATCCTAGCACTTGAGAGGCTGAGGCAGGAGAATCAGGAGTTAGGCCAGAAAGATACTATTTACTCTGTCCTGGGGACTATACAAATAATCTTCCCCTTAGTTCCTATTATCCAAAGATTTAAAAAAAATTACTTATTTATGTGTGTGTGTGTGTGTGTGTGTGTGTGTGAGAGAGAGAGAGAGAGAGAGAGAGAGAGAGAGAGAGAGAGAGAGAGAGAGCACACTGTGTGTCCCTGTGGAGGACCAAGGGTGACTTCAGGAATCATTCTGAATTGCTTCTGCCTCCTTCTTGCTTCGCTCATGGATTTCCCAGGCTTTGCCCACCAGGTCTGAAAGTTCAGGTCATCACTGTTTCTGCCTGGCATTTTTTACATGGAACCTGGGATCTGAACTCAGGACCTTCTGCTTGTGAGACAGAGTCTTAACCCCTGAGCTATCTCCAGCCCTATCCAAAATTTTTAAAGATTGAAACCTTATCCATGTATGAACACCTGTGCACCTTCCAGAAGATTAAGAAATCAAACAGTACACAGCTAGTTGAAATTGACCTGTCTTCTGTAGTTCCAAGCTTTTACCTACTCACCACAGGTAATTAATTCATGCTTTAATCACTACAAATATATCTTTTATAATGGTTATATAATATTTCAGCCATAATATACTGTGTTACCCAACCCTTCTTTTGGGATCGCAGACAATACTGTGGTGGACATATATATTTTTTAAAAACTTTATCTCTGTCTGTCTGTTTAACCTATCTATCTATCTATCTATCTATCTATCTATCTATCTATCTATCTATCTATCTATCTATCTATCTATCTGTCGTGTGTGTGTGTGTGTAACAGAGGGCATTGACCCTGTAGAGGACCAAGGATGACTTCAAGAATCATGTAGGATTGCTTCTACCTCCTTTTTGCTTTGCCTGGGATTTCCCAGGCTCTGTCCACCAAGGCTGGAAGTTCAGACTGCCACCATTCTTTCCTGGTGTTTTTTACATGGAACCTGGGTTCCAAACCCAAGATCTTCTGCTTGTGAGGAAGCGTCTTAACCCCTGAGCCATATCTCCAGCCTGACATGTATTCTTGTGTAACTATTTTCCTGCTCTTCATTTTGACTTAGTTAGATCTGAGTGTAAGGTGGGGTGGGGAAGAGGAGGGTCCAGAACAATTCGTCTCATACTATTTGCAAACAAGCCATTGATTGTAAAGATACATTTGTAAGCCAAGGGCAAAGGGGGTCCTTGAATACTGAGCCATGCACATTCTGTTTTGGACTAATTTACTTCATCATTACTTGAGGTCTTTGATTGCTGATACAGGTTAAAAGGTTTATTCCTTTAGGTAATGATGCATTTCTTGGAGAGTAAATAGCTGTACTTGAAGTGGGCCCTTTAAATGCCTGTGATATACATGCAGCATGTATTAATGAGTATGGTAATGGCAAATTAGTTAGTAGCAAAAGTGATTTGGCCCTGGTTGGTGGCTAGACTCTGAAGGAGGTTAGAAGGGGGAGAAAGAAATGACTCATGAGTGACAAAAATTAAGCTGAAACATTAGTCTTCCTAACTAGTATTTAAGTGACAGTATGACATTTGGTTCAAAAAGAAGAAATAATAAACATGAGGATTCTCTCTCTCTATGTTTCTCTTTCTCTCTCTCTCTATGCGTGTGTGTGCGCGTGTGCGCATGCGCGTGCGCGCACATGCATGCACGCACATGCTCTTTCTTATTTTGGCTGCAATACCAAAGGCAATAAAAAGGATTGAATCTTAGTTCAATCATCGGGAGAAATTAAAAAATTATAGCAGGCTCTGTAATAACAAGTTCATCTTTCTCCAACCTGCCACGATTCATTTCTTTCATCCCACAGAGCACCATTTTGTGTGAAAAAAGGGGAAAAACCAGTTATGCAGTGAGGCCATGAGAAATTTTCATAGCACTGTGAGATAATTAGCAAATGAAATCCAAAGGAGGAATACATGAATGGAAAGGAACAGATTAATCCACAACAGCTGATCAAGTAGAGCTCTAGCATTTACAGTTTCAGCAGCCCTGCTTCTAACTATCTGTAATAAAAGCATGTAGGTTAAAGATATAAAGTAATTTTTGTTATTTTCTGCAGAGGTAAGAATTTGAATCTTGGGGTCTGCAAATCTGGTATCTGGAAAGAAGTGATTAGTCACTTGCTACTCAGGCTGTGCCGACATTGTGTCACTTTGAAATGGTGCTAATTACTCCCAGTCATTGTATAGCCAATGGTGTTCTAGTGGTAAAATTATTCTTCTATAGACATGGATAAGTACGACATAACTCTGTAGTGCTGTGGTTAAGAGTATGGAGTCAGGAAGGGGCACAGAATTAATGACGATGGGGTGCTTGGTTTTAAAAAGGACTTTTGTATCACTCCATATTCTGAGGTTCATGGAGTATCACAGAAGCAGGGGGTGTAAGAATTTAAGAGCTGGCTCTCTTCCTCTGCTCTCCCCGTCATGTAGTCATGGTCATGGTGGTTATACCCTCTCACCATGTGGTTATGGCGCCTCTCTCCCTAGTCTCTCTGACTTTAAACTATCTCTTCTGTTCTAATGCTGTCCCACCTTAAGGCTATGGCATTCTCCTTGCCACTCTTAAACTGAGCGCCTGAAATTTGCTTCTCTTTTCTCTCATTTTCAATAAACCCTGCTTTAACCTCACAAAAAGGATGTAAGAGTAGAGGTAGGGAAGGGTGTCATCAAATACAGTGTTCTAGACATGCCAGGCTATAGCACGGAGGAGTTTGCCGCAGCTGAGTTTAACTTCATAAAGACCTGTACAAAGTTTTGCCTGTCAGCAAATTACAATGGAAAGGAGAACACCTTATGAGACATCATCTCTCCCTGAGGTAGTGGTTAATGCTGGCAATGGGAAAGGGAACTAACTACTTTCTTCATTGGTATACCCACTGATAGTATCATGCATGTTCCAGCAAGTGCCCAAGTACATGCTAATGCAAGCAACACACACACACACACACACACACACACACACACACACACACGAGGAACACTGGTAGAGAAGGAGAGGGTTTTCGGTGGGATAAAGAACAGGGATGAGATCAGGTAATATGGGGTGAAAATAACTTAATTCATTGGATGTGTGTGTGTGTGTGTGTGTGTATGGAATGGTCAGAGATCATTTGACAAAAAAAGAGCATGAAGTAGACTGTGTGGGTTGGATGCCATCTTGCTAAATGCATATTCATCTATCATCTATGTCTCAGTCTGTCAAATGGGGTGCTATTGTAAATGTCTACTTCAAAGGACTATTAAAAATTAAATGGGTTAATGCATTTTTAGAATAGCGCATAGAATACAGGAAGTGGTAAGAAATATTTTCTCTTTTTATAGTAAAGATAGGATAATTTGTTTTAGTAGCAGAATTTATTTTAATAGCATAATTTTTTGGTCTCATATTATTTGTAGAAACATTACTTCTTTTTATGAGGGCAATCATATCCTTAAGAATTACTGACATACTTGGGTCTTTAGGTATATCCCTGTAGAATATCCTTGGTCTGCCACTAGCAAAAATCATTATAATTTGACTTTGGGCTTTTAGAATTTTGCTGGCAGAGGAAAGCCAGGAAGTGTGGCAATTTCCCCCACTTTAAATTTATGCTTTATAGTTTATTTGAAGTGTATATATTAAATTCTTATGAGTCAAAAACACTTGCTGGGGAAAACTAGTGGGGTAAATTTTCTACTTTCCTATGAGTTAAAACAGCATGTCCACTTAGTCAGTAAGTCATCCAGTCAGAGTTAGTAATATAAAGGCTAAGGATTACCTTCAAAGCCATCTCCTTCAGTCTTCTATCCAATTAAGCAACCCCTTTTCCATTCAAACGCTTCTACTGATAAGGCACTTCCTAGCTCTTAGGACCTTGTGTGGTAGCTTATTTTGTGGTGGGGTAGATTGAGTTGATAGCAATTTTTTTTTTATGGTGGGTTGACCTTCTTAAAGAAAGCCTCTCTGGGCTGGGCTGGAGAGATGGTTCAGGGCTTAAGACTCTGCCTCACAAGCAGAAGGTCCTGTGTTCAGATGCCAGCTCTCATGTAAAAACACCAGGCAGAAACAGTGGCAACCTGCACTTCTGACCTTAGTGGGTGGAGCCTGGGAAATCCAAGAGTGAAGCAAGGAGGTAGAAGCAAACCAGAACGATTCCTGAAGTCACCCTTGGTCCTCCACAAGCACACACAGTGCCCTTGGATACACACACACTAGAAAAACATACACACTACACTACACACACTAAAAAAAAAAAAAAAGAAGTCCTCTCTTACCCAATCCTTGTGTGTGAATTGGGCAGCTCTTTCTCTGTTTCTATTTTTTTCATGTATGTATGTATCATCAATTATGTTTCATAAACATGTAGATACCCAGAAAAATCTTAGCCCTTAATAGGGATTGTGTGTGTGTGTGTGTGTGTGTGTGTGTGTGTGTGTGTGTGTGTGTGTGTGTTTGTGTGTATGCATACACGTGTGCTTGCTTCTTTGTTATACAGAGTAATACAGTAAATTCTGAGGATGTATCTGTAGAATGAATGAATATTAAAACTGAAGTACTATCTGTGAGGACCAATTCTTCTCACTTTGCTGACTCAAAGTAAATATGCTCTTTCCCATACAATGTACAGTCTGCATTTGGCCATCACAATATTATCTGTTATTACTCTTTTGTAGGGTAAGCATTTAAGGACCTTCTGTTGTTACTTGTTTGACATGAATCCCAATCACCTCTACTTTTCAAGTCATAGTTTTCTAGATTTTTCCTAATTTTCCAAAGTTCGTCCCTAAAACACACCTCCAGAATGGAGCAGAATATGCTTAATATAATGCCATTAACACAAAAGACAGCACTGTCTTTTCTCATGATTTGGACATAAAAAACAATTTTTCCCTTCATCAATAGACATTTTTCCACACATTAATAGGCCATAATGAATAGAACTAATCATACAGGCTAATAAATTATGAACCAAAGAAGTAAAATATGCAAATTCATTCTATACTATTAATTTATGGTCAGAACACAAAATGTTATATTATGTGCAAAGAGTTATTTTGGTGTTTGCAATGTTTCTATGTACCATGCATGAGAGGGTAGTATGAAGGAAAGGTCAAGAAAGATGGCTCTGGGAACTTTGTACCCAATATCCCTGAACTGGAAATGAGCTTAATTCATTTGACATTGTTTTTATCATGCTTATATTATCCATTTCTTTGATTGTATATACAGGATTGGCCTTGTACATAAATGTCACAGAGAGGCTAGATTGTCTTTGGAGTGCTCAGTTGCCACCTTCCCCTGCTATATTGCTGTCTGCCTTCCTCAGACATGAGCAGTCTTGATTGTCATGGATGAGTTTATTGATATTATAAGGTCTTCTGTTTTTCATTTTTATTTGAATAGGAGACTAAAGTCTCTAGATGAGAGAGTGGGCGTGACATTGTAAAATGTATTTTTTAGTGCTAAAGAAGGCCTATCCTGTATACAGGATGGTAAGAAAGGGGCACTAGGTTAAAGAGTTCAAAAATGGCTTCCCTTCACTCATTTCTTTCTTTAAATTTATCATGGATTACTTATTGATTGACAGCCCAGTCGATTTCTTCTCTAGACCAAACCTTTAATTAAGCGACTAACACTGTAAACTACAATATGATTTTTCTTCTGAATCATTTAGCCCCTTGTGAAAATTCTGCTTTGAACATAGGTTCAAGTATCATTGTTGGCTGGTAGAAATTCAAAAAGTCGTCTTTGATGATTCAAAAAGAGGTCATTCTGCATGAATTGGGCACTTACAGAACACAGGTGCCAGGTGTGCTTTCCCAAACAGAAGCAAATTTTGCCTTGCAGAGTTTACTAAGGACTGGGAAGAGGGACCCATGACCCTTAGAAGGCAAGATGCTAGAAGAGAAGGTAGGTGACGATGCTACTGTGCTGAACAGCTCCCAATTCCCAGCCTTTGTCCACCTAGAGGTTGATAAGATTGGAAAAGGACAACATTCTTGTGTGTTCTGGTGGGATGGGCAGGGTAGGAGACTGGAGGAAAATAATGTATGGATAGGGCAGGTCTGTTTTCAAGCTCTGTAGCATACTCAGAAGTCTTAGCCCTACAGAAATTTCCTTTTAGGCTTATGTATTTATTTTTCTGTGAGAGTCCTTGCTGGGTAGCGCAGGCTGGCCTGGGACTCACTTTGTAGCATTCTTGCCCCATGCTCCTGAGTGCTGGTATTCTAGGTGATGGCCACTGCAGTCAACTCCAGGAATTTTTAAGTTGTGACTCACAATGGACATATTCTACAGTAGATTTGAATCACAAAGGGTTTGAACGCCCTTGGGTTTGTCATTATCAATAGTGGGAGTAAAGTAATGACTTTCCATTTTATTTATTTATTTGTTTGTTTGTTTATTTTTGGGTGGGCATGTGCATGTGCAAGAGGGCAGTTGGTTTTATTTGCCAGTGGACGCCCAAGGGTGACATCAGGAATCGTTTTGGATTGCTCTACCTCCTTGTAGCTTTGCTGCAGAGTTTCCCAGGCTCAGCCCTCTGGGGCTGAAAGTGCAGGCCATCACCATTTCTGCTTGGTGATTTTAAGTGGGATCTAGGGATCAGAACTCAGGTCTTTTTGCTTGTGAGGCAAAGATTTTAACCCCTGAGCCATCTCCCTAGCCCAAGTTCCCATTTTATAAATGAGGGATCCGATGGGGAGAGGATAGTGGCAGTGACAATGTCTAGAGTTGCTAGAGCAGGTATTTCACTTACATTTGTCTTTGCTGTGAGACAATGCTCAGACACAACTTAAGGGGAGAATTAGAGGTTTATTAAGCATATGGTTCCAGAGGGGATATAGTTCATTATGGAGGGACTCACTTAGCAGAAGGGACAGTTAGAAGCAAAAGCATGAGGTTGGTTCAGGTCACTGTAGCCATCGGGAAGGCATAACAAGCTAGAATCAACTGAAGCATATCCAGACTACCAAATCTTATCCCCTGCCCCAATGATCTGCCTTCCTCCATCCAGGCTCCATCTTCTAAAGATGTGATAACCTTTTCAATCATTATCATCAGCTAAAGAATCAAACACGGGACCCTGTGTGTGTGGAGAGCAGCTCACATTTAAACCCTGACAGTAAGCATTTGCCTAACCACTAGTCTTCATCCACATTCCATAAAGTCACCTCAGATAAACAAGCCTGGGAGAGAACTACGCCTGTTGATGAGCAGTTTACAGGCAAGTCCCAACCACAGTCCCACCAAGAAGGATCTCCTATAAGGAAAATTTAAGGCTGAACAATGCTGAGGCAGCCCAATCATAAATAACCTTCGTGTCCATATTTTGTTACATGAGCAGGAAAATGTGAAGCAGAAGCAGAAGAACACACTCAGCTTGCCAAGCACATCCTACATCATGTTTTCCTTTCACATGGCACATTTCATATGTGTTCCATACCTCTGATGAAGTACATTTAGAATCATTGAATTTTACAATCCACTCCCACCCCTGCCCCTAAAGGCACGGAACCAATTTTCATTTTGATTTGGGAAGTGAGGAATACCAGAAGTGATTTCATTTCTAAAACATGACACAAACTCCAATCTCATTGTCGTTTCTTGACTTATGTTTGCACATTTTTAAACATTCAAAGAAGTATTGCCTGTCAGAAAATGTTTGCTTCAATCAACATCTGCCTTATGACTAATTGGTAAGAATAAGGGAAGGAGGAGAAAGATATGCTTGGTTCTATTAATAGCTTTTCTATTAATTGTTGGTAGATTATGACCCTTTCTGAGTTATTTTGGGGGCTGGACTTTTAGGTAATTTCAGAGGAACTGAAGATCACTTTTTGCTTAGACATTGAGCTTTGCTGTCAAATGTCAGGAGCTCATTGAAAATGCCTTTGTCTACCATATTCAAACTGTGTTCCAAAGGCAAGGGACAGGACTCCTTCCATCTGCTATTTCAGATGTCTCCTTTATTTATTTTTATTTATTTATTTATTAAATTTGTTTCTGCTCATACAAACATAATAGGAACCCCTGTCCCCTCCCTCCCTCCACCCCTCCCTAGACCTCCCTGTTCCCTCCCCACTTTGTCCCTTCCTTTCCCCCCTTCCTCCCTTTCTCCCAGTGTCCCCTCTCCGCATCTCTGAAGAAATGTCTCCTTTCTAAAGGTATATGTAACAGCTCAGCTGTTTCCAGTGACCTCTCTAGTGTACCTTCCTGGCATGCAAAGTCAGATTTCTATTGTCATTTTTGCCTTTTGCTTGTTTTGTCAGGTGAGACTGAGCATGGTACAGTGTTTTGTTTCTTTCCTCAAAAATTTAAGTATGCATTTTCACATGTTTATTTATTGTGTATGTACGCATGTGTGGGCATACACATAATTTTATGCCATAGTGTGTGTGTGTGTGTGTGTGTGTGTGTGTGTGTGTGTGTGTATGTGTAGTCCCAAGAACAACCTATGGGAGTTGGTTATCTCCTTCCACCATGTGGGTTTGGGGATGGAACTCAGATTGTTAGGCTTGGTAGGAAGCACCTTCACCTGCTGAGCAATCTTGGTGCCCCTCCCTTACCTAATTTTTTCCATTGTACTAACACTAAATGAAACATATGAATATGTATACACAAATGTATATTTAGATATACATATACACATATTTGTATGTGTGTATATATATATATGTATGTTTGTTTGTTTTTCTCACCATAATGTACAAAAAGTATTTGTTTTGTTTTTAGCATTCAGAACAATGGTTGTCATATAACATGTACCCACTAAATATTAATTTAGTACATAAATGAGTACTTGAACTTTAACCCTGATTATTTGGCATGAAGGTCTATATTCTTTCTCTATTTTTCTCTCTCACTCTCTTTTTTCTTCCCTTCATCCTTCCTGTTGCTTTCCCAATCTCTGATTCCATTGCTTAGAGAGGGAAAGTGAGCATTCCAAGGTTGCACAGTTGAGAACTGACAGGGTTATATGGAAATCTATGTTGGCTGACTTGTAAAATGTGAACTTTTCCTGCTGCTATACACTTTTCCATCAATGGAAGAGTTGCTAATGATGGCATCAACTGAAGTGTCATTGAATTGACTGGGGCTTGCTTTTGACCCATTATTTTGATGTGATTTTATAGAGCTTTAATATTTTCCACTGATTCTATTTAAGCCTGTGAAGCATGCCTGAACAAAAAGGCACCAATAAAGAAAAACTGCTGGTTTATCTCAAGGCTGTACACACCATCAGCATTAGAGATAAAATCTGTTTGACTTGGACAAGTTACCTAAATTTTTTTAATGTTCTAATAACCATCTCTGAAAGGAAGATTAACATATAAAATAAGATAATTACTTTACAACCATAGCAAAGGGCTGGGTATGTAGTAGTCCTCAATAAATTATGCCCACATGGCAAATAGGAAAGTAGCATAACATATGTCCACCAATTTGTATAATTTAGTTTCTCAGATAACTGTGACAGAAGAAAATAGGAGGGAAGTGGAATTAAACTAAGTCTTGGGAAGTATAGTGGTTAATTTTCATGGCTAACTTGATGGGATTTAGAATTACCATGGAAACATGATTGTCTCAATGAGGGTATTACCAGAAAGGTTTAATCAAAGTGGGCTCATCTACCCTAAATGCAGATATCTCACTTTGATGGGCTGGGGTCCTGGACTGAATAAAAAGGAAAGCAAGGGCTGGAGAGATGGTTTAGGGATTAAGATTCTGTCTTGCAAGCAGAAAGTCCTGATTCAGATCCCAAGTCTCATGTAAAAAGGCCAGGCAGAAACTGTGGCAGCCTGAACTTCCAACCCTGGTGGATGGAGTCTGGGAAACCCCAGAGCAACGCAAAAAGAAAGTAGAAGCAATCCAGGATGATTCCTGAAGTTATCCTTGGTCCTCCACAGGGACACATATTACCCTCTGATACACACACACACACACACACACACACACACACACACACACACACACTAAATGAAAGAAAGAAGAACAAAAAAGAAAGAGAAAGAAAAAAGAAAGAAAGAAGAAAGGAAGAAAGAAAGAAAGAAAGGAGAGAGAAAGAAAGAAAGAAAGAAAAAGAAAGAAAGAAAGAAAAAGAAAGAAAGAAAGAAAGAAAGAAAGAAAGAAAGAAAGAAAGAAAGAAAGAAAGAAAGAAAGAAAGAAAGAAAGAAAGAAAGAAAACACCAGCACTCATCTCTCTCTGCTTCTTGACTGTGGATGCCATGGGACTAATTGTTTCACATTTCTGTGGCTTTGACTTCCCCTCCATGATGTGTCTCCTAGAACTGCAAATCAAAATAAACCCTTCCTTTTCCTTAAGTTGCTTTGGTCAGATATTTTGTTACAACAATAAAAAAAAACTAGGGAGGGAGAGCAAGATGGAATATTACCCTGATTCTCAGGGACACATGATGACATGGGTACAGGTGGGTGGCACTAAGAAAAGTGTGAGATTTAGTGTTGTCAACTCTGCTGAGCCACGGATTTGAATTATAGCTGAATGACTGGGTGTTTGGCAAAGAGTACCTTATAAGGCCAAATGGGGCCATCAAATGTTTAATTTCAATATATTCACATTTCACCTTCTCCCGTGGCTCTCAATTTTGAACAGTTGGGTTTAGATTTAAGTCTTTTCTTCCTTGCTGTGTTAGGAGTGTTCCAGTAAGTATTATTTCTAAGAGCAATAGGCTGATGATTAAAAAAAAGTAACTGGCTGGGGTTTTGTCTGGCAAACACGCTGACTGTGAAAGCTGCAGGAAAATTGATTTGCTGGCATTTGTGTGTCCTGGCACCAGTGTGCTGTATGAAAGCCCAAGTTACAGAACCTTCTGGTAAGTACAGTCAGTGGGGGTGTCTTCACAGAATGATTGAATTTTTCTAATCTTCAGCATTGAGACCAAGGCAATAGTCTCCATATACAAAATGGCAAATAAAGCTACTATTTTTCTGTCAATCTATTTAGAGAAGTATGTAAATAGCCACATAATCTGATACTTACACTCAAACGCAAATCAACATTTTTTTTGTGCTCCCATGTTTTTGCTCTGACCCCAAACTATCTTTTTTTTCTGCCTTGGCTAACCATGTGTGCTGGGGATAAACCATCTATCACCATAGCTTTGGGAGAGCCTTCTTAACGAGAGTAAAATTCACAGTGATGTGATGTTTTCTTTTGCAAAGCACAAGTCGTGCTGTTAAAAAGACCTGGCTTGGGTGCCAAATTAGCTGTGTGACATTAGGCAAATCATTTAAATTTACCAAGCCTCAGGTTCTTCGTCTGAAAAATGAAGATGATAGTAGAGCCTGCCTTATGCTATGCTCAGATGATGAACTGCAAGGCTGCCTATAATGAATTTAGCTCATGAAAACACAGAAAACATTGAATTAGATACTGTGGTAGATGCTGCATGGAATGATGTGTAAGATGTGGTCAAGAAGCTAAAAGACATAACAGAAGTGTTGTGTGACAGAACTTTCAAAAATGTCCTATATGTGTGCTGTCTAATATTCTAGTTGTTATCTATACATGTTTACTTGAAATATGGCAACTGCTACTGCAGAAGTAAATTTTAAATTCAACTTTAATTAATTTAAATTTCAGTGGTTACATATAGCTAGTGGGTACCAGATTGTATAGCACAGCTCTTGGAATTAGACCTTAAGTCAAAGAAAAGCAGAAAGGAAGTAAAAGGCAGAAGGAGGGCATGTCTACTTCATAATATTTTTGTTGTTTATCTCGATGACAGGCGTAAGGACTACATCTAATGAAAGACCCATTTTCACCAGATGGTGGTGGTGGGGTTTAAGGAGTAGGAGAAAAGTCAGGATTTTGCATCTCTGGAATCACTTGCCCAGTCTGTGTTTATGAAAAGCCTTTTTAGAGAAGTATTGTTTACACGTGTCAAAATTCCTTAGACACAAGCTGGGATTGCTTCATTTAAATTAATTCTATGTGTATAAAATTGAAAGTAAATGACCTCCTGTTCAAGGCATGCTATTCAAGAATATTCTTACTACTCATATTCTAGAGCCATGGTTTCCTTTAAAAGAACAGATCTTTACACAAGAAAATATTTGTGAAAAAATAAGAACTGCTACTTAGGTTTCTCTAGTTGCAACATTAAGTCGTTTGGACTGTCTCTCCAAGTCTCCTTCCCAAGGGAAGAATTCCAAGAGGGAAGAGCATCCAGGTGATATCATCGGCATTTTCTTTCCTGTATGTGTATAATACTTAGATTGAAGTATTGTGCACAATTAAAACTGACATTCTTAAAAAAATTAAAGATTGATTTACTACTGAGGGGGAGTGATCTCACCAGAAGAGGAGGGCATATAGTCTGGCAGATAAAAAGTAACAATTTTGCAAATGGGTGATAGACCCCTCCCTCACTGTGGTTTCCCACTTTTATTACATCTACCTTTGAATGTGCTTTTATCACAAGACTCTAACAGCTTTTTGTCTCTGGCCAGGGGGTAACATACAATGCCCACCAGGATGGAGTGAAGGGCATTGCAGGAGCAGCAAAACTGCAAAAGAAAATCAACAAACCACAATCCAGAACTTCAGAGACTCTATATCAACCACCTAGAACTAGGCCAGCTTAGTCTCTCCCCATCTTGAAGCTCAGGGAAATTTGCGGAAGAGGGGGCGGTAAGAGTGTAAGAGCAAAAGGATGGGAGGAGCAATGATATGTAAGATACTCTATACTAGTTAGGGCTGAAGCAATCATAATTGGACTTTGCATGCCCTGCGCATTGTCCAACACACTGTTGACCTCACAAAGTCTAGCATCTGCTAAAGGCACCAAGATCCTTGGAGGCAAAGGATTGGCAGCCACAGCAGTGTTCCTATACCTAAGGGGAACACGGGAAAGGGTTCGGGAAAGGCCACTGGGTCCTTGTACGTCATCGGAGAGGAGGGCCCAGAGGAAAATCAGACATGCACAAGAAAGGACTCTCTGGGAATTGGGGTGGGAGGCACTGGGGGATGGGGAGGGAGAGGGGTGGGGAGGGGGAGCAGGGGGTACGGGGGGAGGAGGAGGGAGGGAGGGAACTGGTGTACCTAATAAGTTTGTATGAGCTGAAATAAAAAAAAAAGAAATTAAAGATTGAAATGCCATATGACCCTGCTATTCCACTTTTGGGAATAACCCCTCCATACAGCAGAGGTTTGCCTCGATAGCACAAGCACGACCATGTTCATAGCAGCACTATTTACAATAGCAAAGTCATGGAATCAACCCAAATGTCCGACAGTTGACGAGTGGATAAGGAAACTGTGGTACATCTATACAATGGAGTACTACTCAGCCATCAAAAATGATGAATTACTGGAATTTGCTGGGAAATGGATGTCATTAGAAACAATTATATTAAGTGAAGTATCCCAATTCCAGAAAGTTAAGCGCCGTATGTCCTCCCTAATAGGTGGCTCCTAGTACCAAACTCACCCAGCCCACATTGAGGCACTCAAAGGTAAACCTATGTAATACAGTAATTGCAAGGATTGTGAACAGGAGGGAAGGGGTTGGAGGGCCACACCAGAAACAAGGAGAGAGGGGACCATGTTACAGCAGAGAAAATCGGCCTCCAAGGAATGCAAGTAAGTAATGTGACACCTGGTTAAGTTCACAGACGTTCGTTCCTGATCATGTACAACTGAGGGTTATGATCTCACCAGAAGGGGAGGGCATATAGTCTGGCAGATGAAAGGTGATCATTTTGCAAATGGGTGACTGACCCCTCCCTCACCGAGGTTTCCTGCTTTTCTTACATCTACCCTTGAATGTGCTATTATAACAAGACTCCAGTTTAACAGTTTTTTGTCTCTGACCAGGGGGTGACATACAGTGCCCATCACGATGGAGTGAAGGGCATTGCAGGAGCAGCAAAACTGCAAAAGAAAATCAACAAACCACAATCCAGAACTTCAGAGACTCTATATCATCCACATAGAACTAGGCCAGCCTAATCTCCCCCCATCCTGAAGCTCAGGGACATTTGCGGAAGAGGGGACGGTAAGATTGTAAAAGCAAAAGGATGGGGAGAGCAATGATTTGAAGATTCTCCACACTAGTTAGGGCTGAAGCAATCATAATAGGACTTTGCATGCCCTGCGCAATGTCCAACACACTATTGACCTCACAAAGTCTAACATCGGCTAAAGGCACCAAGATCCTTGGAGGCAAGGGATTGACAGCCACAGTAGTGTTCCTATGCTTAAGGGGAAAACGAGAAAGGGTTCAGGGAAATGCCACTGGGTCCTCGTACGTCATCGGAGAGGAGGACCAAGAGGAGAGTTAGGCATACACAATAAAGGACTCTCTGGGAATTGGGGGGGAGGCACTGGGAGATGGGGAGGGAGGGAGGGGGAGCAGCGGGTTGGGGGGAGGAGGAGGGGGGGAGGGAACTGGTCTACCTATTAAGTTTGTATGAGCGGAAATAATAATAAAAAATGTTTTAAAAAACCTGAAAATGGTAGATCTCCAGGAAGCTTTAAAATAATTGCTAAATGCTCACAAATGCATTTTTAAATTTTTAAAAAAATTTTTTTTATTATTATTTTTATTTTTATTCAACTGTGTGCATGTGCATGTGTATGTGCGAACGTGTGTGTATGTGTGTGTGTGTGTGTCTGTGTATATGTAGAACCACGGACGAATTCGCGAACCACCATGGACGCCTCCACCTCCTTCTGCCCCGGGATTCACAGGCTCCGCCCTACCAGGACCAGAAGCGCTGGCCGCCCCCGCTTCCGCCTGGCGTCTATACGTGGGATCTGGGATCCGAACTCAGGACCTTCCGCCTGCAAGGCAGAGGCTTAACCCCTGAGCCACCTCTCCAGCCCAATTTTTTTTATTTATTCAGTTGCGTGTGTGTGTGTGTGTGTGTGTGTGTGTGTATGCATGTATATATGTGTGTGTGTGTAGAACCACGGACGAATTCGGGAACCACCATGGACCGCCTCTACCTCCTCCTTGTTTACTCTGCCCGGGGATTCACAGGCTCCGCCCTACTAGGACCAGAACCGCAGGCCGCCCACGCTTCTGCCCGGCGTCTATACATGGGGTCTAGGATCCGAACTGGACCTTCCACCTGCAAGGCAGAAGCTTAACCCCTGAGCCACCTCCCCAGCCCCTCACCTAGCATTTTTTTTTTTTTTTGCTATGTTACATTCGCATTGATCTCATAGCTGTACATTTGTTACAAAGAAAAGACTACCATTTCCTTTGGAGGTAGGACTTTGGGAACTACGCAAGTGAACTGTTAAAGCTATTTGGCTTCATTTTTTGGTTATACATTACAATGAATATCAAAAACTCCATACTAAAATGCCACCAAATTATACATTTATATGTTAAATCACATTAGAATACAAATATTAACAATAATTAGAATTGTGAGGTGAAGCAAAGTTTTTATTTTAAGAGAATTAACTAGAAAACTAGGTCATTTCTAATTTAGGCTAGTTTATTTACTACTGGTATTAAACAGAAATAAAACCAGAGTGTGAAAATCTTACAAATCAAACCATATCACATGCTTATTTCATTAAACTTGAGTTTCTGGTAGGCATAGTATTATTTAGTGAAGATCAGTTGTCAAAGTGCAGAAGGAAGCCATGTTGAATTCTAAAGGACTTAGAGGAATAAAAGAAAATTGAAAGTTGGGGTTTTATTTCCAAATTTCCTGTATTCTCTAGTGTCTGTGAAGCTCATGGCCTGTGGGGTAATTTATTGGCAGTCGCTGCTTTGACATGCATTTCTCTTAAGCCTGCATTTCTGTGCCAAGAACTTATCACTAAAGAAATACAGTAACTTGAAAAGTAGGTTCTCTAAATCTTGAGCCAGAGTGCTATTATCTGTTATTTCAGGAAAATGGAGTGGGCCAATAATGCTTTCATATATTTTTCCTTTAAGATGCTCTTGTTTGCCTTCTATGCCTACTCTGATCCACCAATGTGGATCAAGAATGATTACTGTCTGCTACTTCCCATGCTCCATCCACACCAAATGTGCCACTAACTGTGAAAGGAACACACTTAGGAATTGCTTGTGTAGTCCTGTTTCAGTCATAAGGATAATCTGCGGCCAAGAGTTAGAGCTAGTCTTCTCCAAAATTAGATGACTTCTTTCTATAAAGGGGCAAATTTCAGTCATTTGCAAAATACAATTTCCAACAGGATGACTTTTCCTTCACTGTCTGACATGTAAAAACAGCAGACTATTTAAGCAAGTTCCTTCTTATATATTTATCTCTCCCTGAGATTTGATTTTTCTGCCTTCAGTCATGTGGAGAAAGAGGATTTACTCCCCCTTTCTCCACCTAATGGAAATCTGTATTTCTACTGATTTATATCCAAGTCATTCATTATCCAGTTGCTGAAAAGTATGTTATTAATGAGAAGCAGGTAGGAATCATGCTGTCCTCCCCAGGTTTAAATGATCCTTAAAATGGTACAATCAAACAGATATGCAAAACAGGCCATTAATGCAACATTAAAGTTACAAATTTAAACAAAATCAAGGAATGCAGAATTGTTAGGTTTCTTGTTGTTTTGGTCTTAGCAACATAATGTATGCTGCATGTACTGCAAGGTGTGCTTTCTAAAACATTGGTGGCATGACCCATGTGCATAAACAAGTCTCCAGAATTAGCTGTCAGATGACTGGAATGATGAAACCACACTGAAGTAGATTGGGTTGATCTAAGTATGTTTCTGACAATTTTGAACTATTTTTCCCTGGATTGTTCTGTTTTACCTAGATAAGATTGTGCCTTACTTAAATAACAAATACATTCCTTTAAAAAGCTGTCATATATTAGATTCATGCTTTGAAAATCAGATTTTATGTTTCTATCGATGCACGGGCTATTTTATGCCTATTTTTTAAAATTTTTCTTTCTAGTTTTCTGCCTAACAGCAAAATACACTAAAGAATTTCTGTTTTTCAGGGAAGAATATGTTTCTAATATGAGTAATTCCCATTAATTGCTTTTTACTGATTGTGGATTTTCTAATGTGGATTGCTTAACATAGGGCCTAAGCTGTGTTGAATAGGAAATGAAAAGAGTTTTGAAGGAAAGGCAAAGCTTTAATGGTAGCAAATGTTTTTTTTTTTTTAATTAGTCCTTGTTAATCTTTGGGTTGGCAGAAGGGCAGACTCAGAAATTGCCTGGGAAGACAAAAAAATAAAAAAAGCAAGTACAAAGTGATTCAACACAGGGGGTCCTTACATAATGGATGCTGTGCTGCATCCCCAAAGTGCCAAGGGCAGAAAGAGGCATCCATGATGACAACAACAGACCAGTGGAACAAAATAGGGAAAAACTGAACACTGATCTACTGTCCATAAAATAGGGAAAAATCACTTTCCATCAAGGGACAAGGCTCTTTTTTTGGCAGTAGTTAGATCTCATACTTTTTTGGGGGGGTGGGGTGAGGGAAGATGACAACCAAAAGGAAGGAAGAAAGAAGAAACAGGTCCTTCCAAGTTTTCATCAGAAGTACAAATGATTCATAGTGGGAATACTCTCTTCCTTGTTAAGAGTTTCAATATAACCCTTAGGTATTTTATTTATACCTGTAGCTGAGTTATAATCTGTAGGGCTGAGGCTGTACTGATTAGAAAATTCATCAACTGGGGCTGGAGATATGGTTTAGGGGCTAAGCTTCTGCCTCTCAAGCAGAAGGTCTGAGTTTGGATCCGAGATCCCAAGTAAAAATGCCAGGTAGAAATGGTAGCAGCCTATACTTCCAGTCCTGGAAGGCTGAGCCTTGGAAACTCCAGAGCAAAGCAAAGAGGAGGTAACATAAACCAGGATGATCTGAGCCTCCACAGGCACACATAATGCCTTCTGATACATTCAGAAACACGCAAATACACACATGCAAAAACAAAATAAAAAGTTTGAAAATTTATCAACTGACCACTTGTACAGATGAAGGCTAGGCAAGTTGGTCTCTGAGCTACAAAGCATTTTTCTCCTGTTTTAGAGTTGTAAATCTACCATTACCCTGGTGCTCATATTCAATAGACACCTCACGACCACCCATCTCTCTACTTATCTAACATCCATAGCATATTAAAATGGCAATAACAATATATACCTGTCATAATTAGGTATAGGTGTCAACTTGATGGTTGAGGGATTGAACTCTGGGCACATTTGTGGATAATTAATAGTTGGGTTAAACCCTGAGCAAATCTGTAAGAGATTGTTTAGTTGAAGGGGAAGGCCCAGCCTATGGTGAGTGGATGGTGAATAAAATACAGAGAGCTGGTGGAGGAAGTTGGCATCCTTGTGTATATTTGGCCAAACATGCTGGTCTAGCAAGTGAGAATTGTCCCTCTCTCAGCTATTTCATGGATATGGTGCAGCCAGTTCACTTGCCCTTTAGTGCTGGTATGAGCTTTCCTGCCAAGCTAGACAAACAACTGTAACCAGAAATTGTAAGAGAAAATACACCCTTTGTTCCCTTAATCTGTTTGATCATGATTTTACCAGCAACCATGCAAGTGAACTGCTACAATATCTAACAAAATGGAGAGAAGGTAGAAAATCCACAGAAACCTCATTTCTTCCTTTAAGGCCTAAGAACCAGCATTATAGTCTAGGTGATATAGCTCATACCAGTTTTCTAGAAAGATGTGATTCACAAACCTTCCTTAGTAGTGATAGGCTCCAGTTCATATGTACCCTGCTTACACACAGGAGCATTCATCCTGCAATATTGGCATTTAGAGCTATCAACGACTCTGGGATGTCTACCCACAAGTTGTCTATGTGAGGAAGACTGGATCTCTGATCCCCCTAGTAGTAGCTCTAAAAAATGAATGTATGGGAAACTGAGGGAGGAGAATTGCTGAGTTGGAGGCCAGTGTGGGTTACAGAGTGAGATCCTGTCTCAAAAAATCCTGAGCTGTTGAGATGGCTCAGTGGGTAAACGTACTTGCTACACAGCCCCAGTGACCTGAATACAGAGAGAGAGAGAGAGAGAGAGAGAGAGAGAGAGAGAGAGAGAGAGAGAGAGAGAGAGAGAGAAACTCTTAAAAAAGAAAACCTACTCTCAAGTTAGGCATGGTGGTACACATCTGTAATCCCAGTACTTACAGATATGCCAGGGGGATAAGACATTTAAGGTAATCCTCAGGTACATAGCACCTTTTAGGCCAGCATGGGCTGCATGAGCTCCTTTCAAAAAAGAGAAGGAAGGAAAGAAAGAACCAAAGGAGAGAAAGAAAAAGAACAAAAAGGAAGGAAAGAGAATCTCTCTCTCTCTCTCTCTCTCTCTCTCTCTCTCTCTCTCTCTCTCTCTCAGTGCAACTGTCCAATATCCAGATCAACATGTCAAAATGACACAAAGAAGCAGGGAACCCTGAGTGACACATTAAGCAAGCACTTCTGGCTATTGGGAGGGGAGAGTCTCAAAGTTCCTATCCAGCCCTTGTATTCTGTGCTGCTTTCAAATTCTGTTCCTCTTCCTGACAGCATTTACTTCCTCTGAATTTTGGGCTCTTGTGTCTTCACAGATACCACTGTCTGATTTGGAACCTTGGAGGGATGAAGCTTCTGAAGTGACAACACAGTAGAGTGGTCCCAACCAGAGAGGCCCCAACTGAAAGAGAGGGAGGGGGTGGTACCATGATAGAAAGTTTTGGCTAATGATTAAGAACCTGAAGCTGCTGGCATAATGCTTCATTCTGTCCTTTTCCATTTTTAAAGATATTTCTTTGCCCATAGCCGCCAACCATATTTTAGCACTTGAGTTACTGTATGTGATACAGAGTTTTAATACTTACTGTCCTCTAAATTAGGGAAATTTGAAGCTTGAGACTTTTGTAAGCCTCTATAAGAACACTGTCACAGAAGCCCTAATCCTGAAGATTAGATGGGGGAAAGAGCTAGGGGAAGGGCTGGTAGGTGAGCTTCTTTCTAAATATTGGCTTTGAGTTTCTAAGCTCTGGGTCAGTGAACAACTTCTGTTTGGCTTTTTTCTTTTTATGAAATTTCTTGTGCACCTGCTTATTTCCAGATTCGATGACTTTTGTTTTCCCATGTGGATTAGTACCTTAGATATTACCTAAATTCTTTCAGGTAGGGATAGTTAAGGCAAGATGTTTTCCAAAGCTTCTCCAAAGACACTCAAACAGGACAGACCTATTTTCTCATAAGACAGAGTTTCTAGGCTCCTGTTCTACTTTCAACTTCTGTCTCATTTCACCTGGGAAGCTCCTCTTCTTAAATTTCTTTGTTTGTTTTGTGTGTCTGTGCGCACGTGTCCACTATGGTCATATGGAGCCCAGAGGACAAAGGATGAACTTCAGGGAGTTGGGTCTCTCCTTCCACCTTGTGGGTTCTGGGGAGCAAATTCAGGTTTGTTAAGCTTGTGTGGCAAGTGTCATTACCTACTGAACTACATCACCAACTCTAGAAATTGCTCTTATCTAGGGTTGTAACCTAGGTCATACTGATTAAAGATCTTTGCAGGTAATCAGTTTATGGCAACTGAGCTTTGTGTTTGTCTTCATGATTCCTCTTCTAGCTTGAGAAGTCCCGGATACTTCTATTCTGTCTTTCTAGTGCCCCCACAGCTCCAACTTGTAGTCTGTTTTCTTTATTCTTTGCATAGGGAAAAAACCCTGAAGTCATCATAGTAGAAATTCCCTTTCATGTCATACAGTCCAATGCCGCTCAGAAGTGTTTCCTGGTCTATGCTGGAATCATCCAGCATACTTGTTTTAAAACAGACTGTTGGAACCCATAAAAACAGCATCTTGAAGTAGGAATATGACACTCACTTGTCTATATTTTAAAATAGCTTCCAAGATTGGCCTGTTGGCTCAGGGGTTAAGCCTTTGCCTCAAAAGCATAAGGACCTGAGATGGGATCTCAGATCACATGTAAAAATGCTGGGCAAAAATGGCTGTGGCCAAGACTTCTGGCCCTGACAAGCAGATCTTGGTAAACCACAGAGCAAAGCAATAAGAAAGTAGAGAAATCCAGATGATTCCTGGTGTCATCTTTGGACCTCTCCAGGTATACACACTTAAGTGTCCTCTTGTGTACAAGTACACACACACACACACCCCTACACACACACACACACAAAATAGTTCCCCAAGTCAGGTGTAGTGGTGTATACCTATAATCTAAGCACTCAAGGTGGAAACAAGAGAATCATAAGTTCCAGGTCAGACTGGGCTTTGGAGTGAGATCCTTTTAAAAAACAAAACAAAACAAACAAACAAAAAACAAAATCAAGTAATACCAACAACAAATACTCCCAACATGATTGCTTGAATCCAGTTTTACACTAGCTCATGGTACATTGGCAAAATGTTATCTCAAAGGAATGAAATAAAATAATGCAATGAATATAATGTCAAGTGATTATATATGCGACACACATTGGAAAACACTGGTTGCATACAAGTATTAATCAGATTATTGAGTTCCTGATTTAGTATTTCTGACATTTGGCCATTAACCTACTGTTGAAGCCTGCTGATGATGAATAGCTCACATCTATGGAGACAGCCACTTTCTCTTTGGATTGCTCTATTAGACTGTTCCGTTTATCTTGCTGTAGCATCTCTATTCCCAAATATTTACGCTTTGGAGTGTATTATTCAATTGTGTTAGTGTTCAAATAGAACAAGTTCAATCCATCTTGAACATGTCTGCCTTTCAAATATTTCAAGAGAAATTTTGATATTTTTTGCTATATATTCTCTTCAGGCTAAATAGCATTAATTCTTGTCATGATGGGAAACAACTCCATAAGAAATATTATTGATTAGTCCCTATAGGTCAGCTCTTTTGTTATTTTCAGATACTAATGTCTTAAGACAAGACTAGCAATGAACTATCAGTAGCTATGGTTGTCCTCTAGGTATCAGCTCTAAAACTGGAGGAACCCTTTAAGACCCTGGACCTTACCTTAAACAACTTTCTATGGATCTGTTTTGAATGGATTTTATCCAAGTCTCCTTTAATTTCTCTTTCTCTTTCTCTCTTCCCTCTCTGAAAATTAATCCCATGATAGGCAACTGCTCTACCACTAGCTCTACCCCTAGACTTCCTAAATACTGATTATAGTACTTTTGACCTTTCTGTTTGTGAAGCTGGCTGAAACCTAAGGCTGAGGAAACGGAGGGAAAGTGTCCTTCAGGAAGGTGAGGTACTTCCCTTCTTGCTAGTTTATACCCAACAGACTTCAAGAATATACTAATTATAAGCAGCCAAGTCATACGTTTGGATGTGCATTTCTATCAGACTATTCTGAGGAAAGTGGTGGCAGGATACAAACATTTTGAAATCAAATCTGGAGTCTTTGTGGTTACTCTATGCACACCACTACCATGGTCAGGAAAGGGTTGCTGTTTACTTTGTCTGAAACAATGCCTAATCTCTCTCTCCCTCTCTCCCTCTCTCTCAGTGTGCACAAGAGGGCATTTGAATGTGTGTGCCTATGGAGGCTCAAGGGTGACATTGGGAATCATCCTGGATTGCTTTGCTTGGGGGTTTCCCAGGCTCTGCCTTCCAGGACCAGAAGTTCCAGGCTGCCACCATTTCTGCTTGGTGGTTTTAAGCGAGTATGGCAATCTGAACTCAGGTCTTTTTGCTTGCCATGCAAAGGCTTTAACATCAGAGCCATCTCTCCAGTCCAAAGTGTTGTTTTTTTAAATACAAAATATTTGCTATGATGTCTTTCTGCAGTTGATTATTGAGAGCATAGATTTTTTTTAACTTTTCAATGTCAGTTCCTCACATTCATTTAAGAGAATGCAAAATATTCTTCAGAGACTTGTGTTTTAATGAACCTCATCTTCACATGTGAAATGTGGATGTTAAAATTAGAACTAAAATAGTATTTAGAACACCTTGGGCTTGAGCAATGATTTTCAATTTACCCTTGGAAGGCTGTATATCGATTCTTACTATGATATAATTGCTTCAAAGCAATAATCTGTTCTAGAAACTAATTGTTTTGTCCTTTTTAAACTCTCTCTCTCTCTCATATATTATAAATATGCATAAGTTATTTCAAGCAAACAAGTTTTAGTGTGAACTGCAGAGAGAACTATCAGTGTCTTGGTCAATAGTGGACATACTTTAATATGATATATAGCTATGGTCTTGTTTTTATTGTATATATATGTGTGGGTGGTGTCGGTGCAAGTGTGTATGCATATTCACCTATTCGTGGGTTCATGTGCATATTTGTTTTTTTATTTCAGCTCATACAAACTTATTAGGTACACCAGTTCCCTCCCTCCCTCCCTCCTCCTCCCCCCGTACTCCCTGCTCCCCCTCCCCACCCATCTCCCTCCCCATCCCCCAGTGCCTCCCACCCCAATTCCCAGAGAGTCCTTTCTTGTGCATGCCTGATTTTCCTCTGGGCCCTCCTCTCCGATGACGTACAAGGACCCAGTGGCCTTTCCCTGAACCCTTTCCCGTGTTCCCCTTAGGTATAGAAACACTGCTGTGGCTGCCAATCCTTTGCCTCCAAGGATCTTGGTGCCTTTAGCAGATGCTAGACTTGCGCAGGGCATGCAAAGTCCAATTATGATTGCTTCAGCCCTAACTAGTATAGAGTATCTTACATATCATTGCTCCTCCCATCCTTTTGCTCTTACACTCTTACCGCCCCCTCTTCCGCAAATTTCCCTGAGCTTCAAGATGGGGAGAGACTAAGCTGGCCTAGTTCTAGGTGGTTGATATAGAGTCTCTGAAGTTCTGGATTGTGGTTTGTTGATTTTCTTTTGCAGTTTTGCTGCTCCTGCAATGCCCTTCACTCCATCCTGGTGGGCATTGTATGTTACCCCCGGCCAGAGACAAAAAGCTGTTAGAGTCTTGTGATAAAAGCACATTCAAAGGTAGATGTAATAAAAGTGGGAAACCACAGTGAGGGAGGGGTCTATCACCCATTTGCAAAATTGTTACTTTTTATCTGCCAGACTATATGCCCTCCTCTTCTGGTGAGATCACACCCCCTCAGTAGTAAATGATCAGGAACAAAAGTCTGTGAACTTAATCAGATGTCTCATTACTTATTTGGGTCCTTGGTGGAGGCCTATTTTCCCTGCTGTAACATGGTCCCTTCTCTCCTTGTTTCTGGTGTGGCCCTCCTACCCCATCCCTCCTGTTCATAATCCTTGCAATTACTGTCTCTAGGTGGACTGGGTGGGTTTGGTACTAGGAGCCACCTATTAGGGAGTACATACGGCACTTAATTTTCTGGGTCTGGGATACTTCACTTAATATAATTGTTTCTAATGACATCCATTTCCTGGCAAATTCCAGTAATTCATCATTTTTGATGGCTGAGTAGTACTCCATTGTATAGATGTACCACGGTTTCCTTATCCACTCGTCAACTGTTGGACATTTGGGTTGATTCCATGACTTTGCTATTGTAAACACTGCTGCTATGAACATGGTCATGCTTGTGCTATCGAGGTGAACCTCTGCTGTATGGGGGGTTATTCCCAAAAGTGGAATAGCAGGGTCATATGGCATTTCAATCTTTAATTTCTTTAAGAATCTCCAGACGGCTCACCAGAGTGGCTGTATGAGCCTGCATTCCCACCAGCAATGTAGCAGAGTTCCCCTCTCTCCACATCCTCTCCAACATTTGTTGTTGTTTGTATTGTGGATTTTTGCCATCCTAACCGGGGTGAGATGATATCTCAGGGAAGTTTTGATTTGCATTTCCCTGATGGCTAAGGAAGTGGAGCATTTTTTCAGATATTTGTTAGACATTTTAATTTCATCCCTGGTAAAGTTTCTTTTAAGTTCCAGGGCCCATTTTTTAATTGGGCCATTGGTTTCCTTGGTGTTTAGTTTTCTAAGTTCTTTGGGCACTCTGGACAGCAGAGTTCTATCAGATGTGTGGTTAGTGAAGATTTTCTCCCATTCTGTGGGTTGCCTTTGAGATCGCGTTATAATCTCTTTATCTGAACAGAAGCTCTTTAATTTCACAAGATCCCAACTGTTGAGAGTTGGTAGCAGTGACTGTGCCATTGGATGTCTGTTTAGGAACTGTTGGCCTAGCCCAATCAGCTCGAGGGAGTTCCCTGTCCTTTCAACTATGGTTTTTAAAGTCTCTGGCCTGATATCAAGGTCCTTGATCCATTTGGAATTAAGTCTTGTACATGATGACAAGTACGGGTCCAGCTTTAATCTTCTGCATGTGGAGATCCAGTTTTGCCAGCACCATTTGCTGAAGATGCTGTTCTTTTTCCATTGGATTCTTTGGGCCCCTTTGTCAAAGACCAAATGGCTGTAACTTTGTGGGCTTATATCTGGGTCTTCAATCCTTATCCATTGATCTGTGTGTCTATTTTGGAGCCAGTACCAGGCTGTCTTTACAACTATGGATTTGTAGTATAGACTAAGGTTTGGTATGGCAATACCTCCAGCTGTGTTTTTGTTACTCAGGATTGTTTTTGCTATCCTGGGTCTTTTGTGCCTCCATATGAACTTTGAGATTGTTTGATCAACTTCTTTGAAGAATTGCTTTGGGATTTTGATTGGTATAGCATTGAATCTGTATATTGCCTTTGGTAGGATGGTCATTTTTACGATGTTGATTCTGCCAATCCAGGAACAAGGGAGGTCTTTCCACCTTCTGGTGTCTTCTGCTATTTCTTTCTTTAGGGTTTTAAAGTTTTCATTGTAAAGGTCTTTTACCTCCTTAGTTAGGTTTATACCAAGGTATTTCATTTTTTAGGGGCTATAGTATCATGTGCATATTTGTATGTGAGCACTTACATGTGTGTGGAAGTTTGAGGTTGAGGTCACATGTCTTCCTCCACTGCTCTCAACTTTTCTATGAAGAGGGAGAGTCTCTTGCTGAACCCAGAGCTCACCCAGCTTGTCTAGCTAACCAGCTTGCTCTGGAGGATCTGTTGTCTCCACAAGCCAAAGGCTGGAGTTACAAGCAGACTGGCATTTAAATGAGTGCTGGGGATCTTGACTTCACTCCCCATGATTAGATGGCAGGCACTTTATTCACTGAGCCATCTCTTCTAACCTCCATTGTTCTTTTGTCAAAATTATATTCTCATATAGTACTTGAATTCCTTTTCAATTCTCCTTTACTGCCAAATAGCTTTAAAATGCCTCTTTCTCTGAAAACTGATTCTGATGAATTCATCTGACTCCTTCATTGACTGTGTACTAGACTTGGGGGGGTATTTATGGTGTCTCTTATTTATTCCCAGGCATCTAGGACAAGTTTCTTTACCCAGTGGCTTAGAAAATAAGTATTACACACTGATACAAGAAATAGTCTGTAACCTAGACCAGAGAGTCATAGGAAATAAAACCGAGAGTCAAATGAAGTATTCTGTGAATACAGAAGAATTTTGATAAAATTGAGAAGTGTGACATAGTTCTGGAATTCAGATTTCTCCAGCCAGAGAAGCCAATGACCTACATAAACATCTTCATTGGGGCACTAAGGAGTATACATTTAGGTGATTAATTTTAAGGATAACTTTTAGACAGAACTGGATGGAAATGCAATTGGTTATCTCTACTCAAGAGCATCTCTTCAATGCAACAATATAAAGCTTCATTGCCTGCACACTGATGCTTTTCTGTTGTAGCATCAGAGTTGCAATCCAAACACAGGAGGAGGAAGCATACCCCCATAGGTTTTGCTATCAGTTTAAATCAACAGCTAAAATATCTATAACCCTATATACAATTTGTGGCACAAAAAAACTTTAGTGTATTTTTTTTGCAGCGGGATACATACATACATACATACATATACCTCCATCATAACTTCAGCCACATTGAAGTTGTGATATTAACTAAAGTTCTTCCACCATACCAGTTTCCCAGAGAGGCAATTAAAGTGATGAAATCTATTTTGTTTTAGAGATTGGAATTGTTAAAAACAGAAGAAAACAGAGAAAAGAAGAAGTGATAATTGATACTTAAGAGTAGAGATTTCAAGAAATTATAGCAGATAAGGTTATATTACTATATGATATAATTCTATTCATTACTCTTTTGATGGGAATGTTAGCTGATTCCACTTTTTTGCTGTTGTGAATAGTGCTGAATATGTTATTACACCCACACAATGGGCACTTACAATGGAAACCTTTGGGTCTAAAGCTGGATGAGTGAAGGGAAATGCACTTATCAGTGGGGTGGCCTGAAAGGAGGCAGAAGGATGGGAGGGAATGAGAGGGAATGGTAAAAGGAAAGGAGGGGATGGAGGGTAGGAAAGCTGGGATGAATACTCGATATGCTTGTAAAAGTAGAAAAAAAATTGCTCCTAAATAAATATGTCCAGAGGAACTGAAAGCAGGAATTTGAGTAGATGTTGTATGCTAATATTCATTGCAAAGTTATTTACAAGAAGCAAAAAGATGGAAGCAATTATACTTCAGGACGAGTATACATTTCAAAATAAATAGGGAAGAAGAGTTTGAAGCTTTCCAAAACATAGAAATGTTAATCTATGAGGACTTAGAAATGCTACTCACTCAGGTTTGATCATTGCATATTGTATGCATTATATAACTATCTTATAGATAAGTACAAATATTATCACATGTCAACTAAAATATTAAACCATGTGAATAATATTGAAATATTAAAATAAAATTCAGCAGAAACAGCATTCTCTTTACAACACATCAACAGATCCTAGTTTTCAGCCTTTATTACTATAGTTTAACAAATATCTCTGGATAATTTAAATAATGTAATACTTAGATATTATATCAGTGATCACTGAAAAGAGATATAGGCCCGAAATAGTCATCTTTGACTCTTTCCTTTCTGTAATCCACCACCAAACTCTATTAAATTCAATACAATTGCATCATACAATTTCCATGGCTATATAACTCTAACCTGGGCTCCATTCTTCAGACACGCAGATTTTCTTTCTGTTGCTTGCAGCCTTCTAGGACTGCTACTGTTTTATGTTCTATACACAACTGTGTCATCCGGAATACTTTTTCTGCAGCTTTTCACATGACTGCCATTTCTTGTTATTCAGGTTTCAAATACAATGTTCCTTTCTCAGTCTTTCCCTGAACTTTGACCAATCTGCCCCTAGCTTCCTCTTAGAATAGTCATCTTTAATCAGAAGTCATCATCTAGCACAATACCTTACAGCACTCAAACGTCCTTGAAATTGTTCTATATGTGTGTTTGATTACATATTTATTGTTCGTCTCTATCCAATAGAATACAGATTACTTGAAGGCAGGTATTTGGTCATGTTTCCTGTATCTCTGGTTATCTAACTGCTATAGTAGATACTTAATATTTAGTTACTATCTGAGAAAAATACCAAAGATGTTGAAGAGTGGAATGAATCTGACCATAGAACATCACATAATTGCTTTTTATTTTGAGAAAAAGACTCCTCTCAAATTTTGTTTTGCTTTTAGAGGTAGAATGCAACAAGGCATTCCAGTTTGTTTTTTCTTTGTTCCTATAGGTTGAAATTTGATCTGATTGGTAGAGTCAAGAGTTCAGGTTTCTGTATGGTGATGAGGAAGAGTTGAAAATAATTAACCCATGTAAGCTTGCCAGGTGAATCCAAGGAAAGCCTAATTGAACAGATGGGCTTCATTCTTTAAACTGCAAGGCTATCAGATGATTTGACTTTGTCAGATGTAAAAGGAAAGGGAGTTCCCAAGATGAGGTCTAGGGAAGGGAGGTTCAGAGTTCTTGCAAAGATCTGGGAGTCCAGTGTAATGCTAATTACATCCATGTTGTTTGAGAGTTGGCAGCCTCAAGGAGAACTGAGATCTAACCCCCTTAGGCTCTCTGCGCCTTGAAATGCTCTCATAAGCAAGTAGGTTACCTGGGAGGACAAACAGAGATAAACTAATAATATCCATATGGCTGGGTTCCTTGGGCAGATGGCTTGCATGCCACTTTGGAAGCACCTGAAGTTTCTAGGTGGTCTTCAAGGGCAATTCTAAATTGTGTATGTTGATGATGCTGAAAACGGCAGGCCACAAAGGAATGGCTAAAGGTGAACTGCCTGGGAGAAGAATTCAGTAGTAACATTTTAGGAGTGGGATCAGCAGGATGTGGAGAAGGATATACATGAACCCTCCCATCTTCTAAGGCTAGAGAGAAAGATCTATATCTTTTCCACAGAGAAAGCAGAGATTTTCTTTTTTTATTCTTAGAGAAATATCCATTAGATTTCTTATGGTATCTTTTCTGGAGGGTCTCTATTTTAGTTGCTCTACTTCTGGGGACTTTTCTTAATATCTTTTGGGATTTACAGAACACTTCATACTTTTAAAGAGCTTTAGGTGGCACCATCTTCTTGCTGACACCATGAGGAAAGGAGAAGAGGGTATGTAGTATCCTTGATTAATGTGGAAGCTGATACCAATTATCTCTTATCCAAACAAAAATAGGAAAGTCATTGGCAGATGTAGAACCTAAAGTAATTTCTGTCTTTTTCTTGTTCTTTCATGTTTTATCCATATGCACCATATAGCTCTTAGCATGTCAAAAAATAAAATGAGTCATGTAATGGTATGGATTACTTTGCTGAGGACATTCATTTGAGTTTTATAAATGTCTTCCTTTCCCTTGCTTTTATTTTGGGTCCAGTTGAAGTCAGAGTATTTTAAAATATCTATACATTTATATATGTATATATAATCACTTATTAAATTTGTTCTTTGATAATTTCAAAATACATATGTATGATGCACTGAGATTACTGTAACTGCCTACTTTTTTCTAATTTCCCTCCTGCTCCTATTACTCTGCTCTTTTCCTTACAAATACCTTTCCCATAGTCTTATCTGTCTGTTTTTTGAGGCTAATGGGTTTCACCAAGGCTGTCTGTGTGACCATGATAGTTTGGAACTATCCACTAGAGCCTGTTGGGTTCTGCAGTGTATACACAAGTGAAGATAGTGACTTCGCTTGTCTCAGAATCCATCAGCAGCCAGTAGTTCTACAGAGAGAGTAGGGTCCCCTGTGTGCCACCCTGAACAGTGGACAGGTCCAGTCTTACACAGGCCCAATGTGGGAAGACACAGCTTCTGTGAGATCATGTTTGCAATCACTGTATTTAAGGAAGAAGGGCCTTTCAAAGTAGCTATGAGTTATCTTTTTTTTTAGTTTTTAATTTCAGCACAGAGTTTTGTTTATGTAGCCCAGACTGGCTTCAGGCTTACTACACAGCCCAGGCTGGTCTCAAACTCCTGAGTTCTGGGATTAGTGGAGATGTGCCACGACAACCACTCTTTCCTTTTTCTAAGAAATCTCTCAAAGGCAATGAGAGCAAAGATCAACTAGAGGATATAGATGCTTTTGCATGTGCTCAGTAGAGGTTGGATTCATGCATTTGGTTTCTACAAATACTTGTGTTAGATGACACCTAAGTGGAGTGTAAAAGAACCTAAAGGGGACCCAATATGTTAGGGTTCTAGTACCAACTCCTCTCCATGGAACTGAGAAGTGTTCAGCCGCTCACAGTGTAATCCTATCTCAGTTGTCTCCTCTATAAGACGTAGGAAGAACTGTTTTGACAACATTGTAGGATTGTGTGGTTGAAATGTGATAAATGTAAATGTGTGTTGGAAATTGACAGACCACTAGATTATGAGCTCTTGCAGAATAAAGGCCTTTTTTTTCATCTTTGGAGAATCATTAACCTTGTATCTACAGAGTATACCCATAGATTACTTCATACTGGGGAGCAGCTAAATAGAAATAAACACCAATCAGCTTCTCTGGAGGAATAATCACCTACTTAGGTAATTATTTGAGATATCTATATTTAAGTCAATCTATCCCCAAAATAGCCTCCAACAATGTTGAAGAAGTCTGACTAAGTGAGTGCAGGTGATTTCACAGAAATATAGAATTTAATTTTGTTTATAGAGATGTATGGCTTTCAGTGCTTCACATGGAGCTCGTATCAAAGAATGTGCCCAAAAAGAGACTTGTTAAAAGTGATGAATAAAATATTGGAATCTAAAGCATTATTGCTAGCGCTTCTTCTTTGACATATTTCCTTGTGTCTCCTGAACTTTCAATTGTGTGCTTAAGTTGTCAGGTCAGTGTCTACTTCCTTGAAGATTGTTCTTTCCACCTAGTATGAATACAACTTGCTTGTCAGGAATTCATATGGACCAAGAATTGCTTGCTGCTAAGGGATGGGAAAACATCAGCTGTCTCCATGTGTCTTTGTCTTTTTCAAAGACCATTTACCTAGACCTCAGCATCCTTACATTGAGGCTGTCACTCTTTCTCTCCACTCTTGACCTGTAAGGTCCATCTTGCTATGTAATATAGTATATGACAGGAAAGTATTACTTTTTTGATTAGATAGCCTCCAAACATCCATTTCAAAATTGAAAGACTGTTTTTCATTCCCCAAATTGCCAAGTAGTAGCAGGTACAGTGCATGTCTACGACCTACCATCCTTTAATGTCAGCTCATCTCTTGCTTCTGTTACATGTTCCCTTATAAATAGTTTGGTTTCTTCTCATACATACAATCACATCATTCTTACTGAGGCAGCATCTCACTATTTAGTTCAGGATGGCCTTGACTTTGCTATATTGCCTAGGAGAGCCTCTGGCTAGTAATCTTGTTGCCTTAGATTTCTGAGTGCTGAGATTGTAGGTGTATATCACCAAGTTCAATTGGTATTTTCAAACAAATGAAATTTGGTTGAACTTGCCTAGATATATTATGCATCAAGATTTTAAATTCTTCATTGTATTACTGGATAAAACTTGTTTTAGTGGATAAAATTTTTGGCAAAACTATTTTTACATTTTGATGTGCTACTTAATGTTAGAGAATAAAGAAGGGGTCAGGGAGATTAATGATACATTTTGGTGATTTCCTTAGGAATGTTTAAATAACAACATAGGTGTATTGGTGGAAGGATTTTTCTCCTTTAGTCATACACTTTAAAAATCACACTATAGATAAGCAATACACGTTGAAGAAATATTAAATCTAAGTGAAAGTGTGTGTGTGTGTGTGTGTGTGTGTGTGTGTGTGTGTGTATGTATGTTTTTCAAAGTGTATTTAGAGTCTAAATATGATTAGCAAATTACATCCCCAATCAGTTTGGAAGGTCCTCTCCCACTTTCATTGCCTGTATTAAGAACAGTTTAAATGACAGAAAACTAGACAAAGGGTATTGTTTTAAGACAAAATCTTACTTGTAAGTCCCTCATGGGACTTACAATGTCTGTAACTTAGAGTCCCCTCCGTGGCTTCCTGATAAAGATCAGTCCTTTTGTAGCATGAGAGAAATTCTACATTCACACTGCACCTCTTCTTTTATATTTGCTTGATTTGTGCATGCATATGTACTTGTGTGTATGCTTGCATTCATGTCAGCATATGTTTGTGTTGCACCTATGTGCATGTGACTATGGAATTCTGAGATCAATGTCTGGCGTCTTTCTCAGTTGCTCACCTTCTTGTATTTTGAGACAGCTTGTCTCTTGGAACCTTGAGCTACCCATTAGTCTAGACTGACTGGCCAGTAAGCCATAAGGGTCCTCCTGTGTTTGACTGCCCAGTTCTGGAATTGTAAGCATGTGCCACTGTGCCTGGCTTTTTATGTGAGTGTTCAGGATTTGAACTCAGGTCTTCATACTTGTACAGAAAGCACATCATCCACTGAGTCACCTCCTCAGACTCTACACTTATTTTCTTAAAGTAAATATTTTCATTTAAAAATCCTTTCTTTTAGCCTTGAATCTATCGTCAATGGGAGCACGGCCAAGTGTTGGGAGAGAAAATGAACTATCTTAGTTGTCTTACAACATTTTCAGGAGGTCTGCACACAGAGATGATTTTGGAATTGCTTTTCTCTGCCAATATTATTTTTTTAAACACAAATTTTTATCAGGTTAAATTTCTAAAATCCAGTGGAGAATGATCATTTTGTACATTTTTTTTTTCAAATCATACTGGCATTTCTCTGGGCAGTGACAATAAAGCTGTCAGCTTGAGTTTTAGCACATGTGACTCTACATTTGGTTGGGATGTTTGGTTTTGGAGCTGCTGTCTAAAGAAATCAGTTTTCAAGTCAAGAGGGCTGATGGTAGTATTCCAGATGTCTCTTTCAGCTGTATGCATTTTGCTCAGTTCTTTCCTGACTTTCCTGATGGGACAGGTTCCTCTGTTTCAACAACTTCATGTGATTGTAAAATGACAGAAGGAAAGCTTAGACACTGAGAGAAACAAAGGAATCATTTAAAACTACTGTCATTTTAATGGCAGCCTTACCCAGGATGAGTAAAAAATGTCTGCAGGGCAATTAGAAGAGAATTTGTTTTATTTATTTCTCTTTTAGTGGGAGAATCATAAGACTAGCCCTAGGCTATTTTATACTATTACTAGGTGTTCCCTGTGGTTTTAGTATGGAGTAAAAGTGGGAAGAAATAAGCTCATATTATGTCTGTTAATGCTTCATATGATCTTGTTTCATCTTCTAAAATTCAGGAAGTATGCTATCAGAGCTGGTTCCCTATTTTTTTCCATGTTTGGGAGTTATTATTTTTTAAAATTACCTTGATGCCTTGATATCACTGGGGACTGAGAAGCAAAGGACGCAAATGTGGCAATTCATTGTGAAGGCTGATCGCTCTTGCAGGCTACTTTCTTTGCCCACTAGGGTTTATGGAGGAGTGGGCAGAAGGACATGGTGAGGAAAAGTGGCTCAGAGACTAACAAGCTAGGTGCTTGTATATGAATGTCAGTGTTCTCTTTGGAAGGTTCATATATCATTTTCAGTACAGGGAAGCTAAATGTGTCAACTTCCCTACACTGCCTGATTTCATTCATAGATTCATTCAAGTTTTGTGTGCTTTTCAGAACAACCCCACAGAGTCCTTAATCATGTCACTAGTGACCATTTGGGAAATGAAAAAATGGCACTCAGGGAATTAGGAAATGATATGCATACACTTCTTACATCTGGAAATATACAGCTTCCTCTCTAACCAGATTTTAAAACAGCTTCATTTCCATACAAATTACTCATTGGCTGCAAAGGTCAGTAGGAATTGGTGAGCATTAGAATCCATACACCAGGGCGAGCACCCAGGCCGACTGCGGCTTGGCCTGCGCCCCCCAGCCCGGACAGACCCCAGGCTCCTCCGCACCGCCCCGCCCCCGCCCAAGGTGAGTGAGTGAGAGAGAGAGAGAGAGAGAGCACAGCCCAGCCCCCAACCAACCCGGAGCCCCACGCGTCCCGGCGGCGGCGAGCACCCAGGCCGACTGCGGCTTGGCCTGGGCCCCGCCCCGGACCCAAGCCCCTCGCATCCTGCCCCCTGTGCGCCTAGCCACCCCCCTGGATCCCAGGTGAAGAATGCTGCCATTGAGCCAGGGAGCGAAAGAACCCAGCCCAGTCCCGCCCCCCACCCGGGAGCCGCCCGGCCAGCAGCACCACCCTGCCCAGCCACCGGCTTTGCCCCCGGGGCTCCGCCCCTTTCCGCGCCTACATTCCCAGGTCGCAGGTGAAGAATTCTGCCAGCAACATCAGACCCTCTGCCTCTCTGGCCCACCGGGGACCTACGCTCGTGGTCCACGGAAGACACACTGCTACTCAGAATTCAATAGAGCCCAAAGGAAACTCAAGCAAAATTCTTTTTTTTTTTTTTTTTTTTTTTCAAGCAAAATTCTAAGGAACAAAGGGAGCACAGGCCATACATCTGGACTCCACTACAATCATTATATCACGTGGGCGAGTTTCTTCTCATCCAGCTCAAAGATAAGTAAACTTTTTCTTTTCACCTTACTGATCCTTTAAAGTATCAATGCTGTAGATCAACTTTCTCATACAGCCACCCCACAACATACAACTCCAGGGAGTACACCACTCACCCCCACATTTCACCAAGATACTAAATCGTAAAAGTGCACTACCAAACTAATATTCACCCCCTGGTAACATAACCTGACTTAACTGACGAACTAACAGCCTAGTAGCCTCATCTAGGATATAATAATAACAATACACAAACATACCCAATACAAGACAAGCACTAATAATAACTGGCAAGTGTAACAATACCAACTACGTCGATTCAGTGAAAAACACACAGAAACTGAAAGGTCCTAAAAAACAAAACAACAATGTACAAGTCAAAGTGCAGATCCACGAGAAACAAAACCCAAGAACACCAATCTCCCGCCAAAAGAATCAATCCCATAATGAGGGATTCTGACCAGAACAAATCCACCGCAAATAGCCATGAAAGCCAGACCCAACATAACGACTTTCAGAGTATGATCATTACCATGATTAATACTATGAAAGAGGAAATCCGAGAAGAGTTAAACAACCGTATCAACCACTTTGAACAGGAACACAACAGGCACTTGGAGGAGTTGAGAAAAACAATTCAAGAAATAAAAATAGGTATGGAGCAATTAAAACAGTCTCAGGGAGAGTTTAAAATTGAACTAAAAGACAAGTTATCTTCAACCCAAAACCCAACAGAGAGTCTTATCAGCAGAACAAATGAGGCAGAAAATAGAATTTCAGATTTTGAAGACAAAGTGGGAGAATTAACCAGCTCAATGGAAGAGATTATTAAAGCCAAAAAGATACTGGAGAGGAACATTCAAGATATATGGGACACCCTGAAGAAGCCTAACATGCGCATTCATGGAATACCAGAACAAGAATCCCAAAATACCACACCTGAGGAAATATTTCAATTCATCATAAATGAAAACTTCCCACAACTAAAGAATGAGAGGCCTATCCAAATACAAGAGGCATTTCGCACTCCAAACAGATACGACCAAAATAGAAAATTGCCACGGCAAATAATAGTCAAAACACTCCACATTCAAGACAAAGAAAAGGTGCTGAGAGCTTCAAGAGAAAAAAAGCAACTCACTTTTAAAGGTAAACCTATTAGAATAACAAATGACTACTCAACGGAAACAGTAAAAGCAAGAAGAGCTTGGAGAGACATACTTCAAGTATTAAATGAGCAAAAATGCCAATCCAGACTGATATACCCGGCAAAACTATCTGTCATGATTGAGGGAGAAAGAAAAGTTTTCCAGCAGAAAGACAACTGGAAGGGATACATGTCTACCAAACCAGGCCTTCAAAAAATCCTAGAAATGATACTCAAGCTTGAAGAAAAGAACAAGCGTATCCAGGAGGACAGAAGGGAAGTATAATACCACCAAAACATAAATATCAAACAACATGCTTACAAAATCTACTAAACATAAAAAATGTCCAGAATTAAAAATAATTTCTCCATTATAACATTAAATGTCAATGGTATTAACTCGCCGATTAAGAGACACAGATTACAAACTTGGATTAAAAACCACAATCCAACAATCTGCTGCCTTCAGGAAACTCATCTCACCACAAAGATAGGCACATCCTAAGAATGAAAGGCTGGTCCAAAATCTTACAAGCTAATGGAACCAGGAAACAGGCAAGGGTAGCCATTATGCTTTCAGACAAAGTGGACTTCAAACCAAAGAAAATCGTAAGAGACACAGATGGATACTACATTTTAGTCACAGGTACAATTCACCAGGAAGACTTCACAATACTGAACATATATGCACCCAATACGGGCCTCTGTACATTCATTAAGAAAACCCTACAGCATCTAAAGCAAGAAATCAAGCCCCAAACGATAATTCTTGGGGACTTCAACACCGCCCTCTCAACATGGGAAAGATCAACAGGTCAAAAACTTAACAGAGACACTTTGGAACTTAATCAAACCCTTAAAGAAATGGACCTTACAGATCTCTATCGAACTTTTCACCCACGCACCAAAGAATACACATTTTTCTCAGCAGCACACGGAACTTTCTCCAAAATAGATCACATATTGGACCACAAAACGAATCTACACATATACAAAAAAGTTGAAATTCTAACCTGTGCCCTATCAGACCACCACGGTCTAAAGCTGGACATCCATAACACAACAAACAAGAGAAAATACACTAACTCCTGGAAACTTAACAATATGATGCTGAATGAGAACTAGATTCAGGAAGAAATTAAAAAGGAAATTCAAGATTTCCTGAAAGTGAATGATAACGAAAATACAACTTACCAAAATCTCTGGGACACAATGAAAGCTGTACTAAGAGGTAAGTTCATAGCTCTTAATGCCTACATCAAAAAAATGGAAACATCAGAAATAAATAACTTAACGATGCAGCTTAAGGCTTTAGAGAAACTTGAGCCATCTGATCCCAAAAGTAGTAGAAGACAGGAAATTAGCAAAATAAGGGGAGAAATATCTGAAATCGAGACTAAGAAAACGATAGAAAAAATCAACCAGTCAAAAAGCTGGTTCTTTGAAAAAATCAATAAGATAGATACACCCTTAGCTAAATTAACCAAAAGCAAGAGAGAGAAAACCCAAATTAACAAAATTAGAAATGAACATGGAGTAATCACTACTGATACCCAAGAAATCCAGAGAATTATAACATCATATTTCAAAAACTTATACTCTGTGAAGTTTGACAACACACAAGAGATGGATGAATTTCTAAGTAAACACATCTTACCTAAATTGGATCAGGAAGTTGTGAATTACTTAAATGGCCCTATAACATATAAGGAAATTGAGGAAGTAATCTCGAATCTTCCCACCAAAAAATGTCCTGGACCAGATGGATTCAGCATAGAATTCTACCAGACATTTAAGGAGTCAATAACACCAATACTCCTTAAACTGTTCCATCAAATAGCAAAGGAAGGAACACTACCAAATTCCTTCTATGAAGCTAATATCGTCTTAATCCCAAAACCTAATAAAGATTCACTTAGAAAAGAAAACTATAGGCCGATCTCTCTGATGAACACAGACGCAAAGATTCTCAACAAAGTCTTAGCAAATTGGATTCAAAAACATATCAAAAAGATCATTCACAGGGACCAAGTAGGCTTCATCCCCGGCACGCAACGTTGGTTCAACATACGCAAACCAATAAATGTAATTCATCATGTAAACCAGTCCAAAGTCCAAGACCACATGATACTTTCGATAGATGCAGAAAAAGCTTTTGACAAGATCCAACAGCCTTTTATGATCAAAATGCTAGAGACAGTAGGAATGGAAGGAACCTTTATCAATATAATAAAAGCTGTATACAACAAGCCCACAGCAAGGATTATGCTCAATGGGGAACAATTGGAAGCATTCCCACTTCAATCAGGAACTAGACAAGGCTGTCCACTCTCACCACTTCTATTCAATATTGTACTTGAAGTCTTAGCTGAAGCCATAAGACAAGAAAGGGACATAAGAGGGATTCAAATCGGCAAGGAAGAAGTCAAGCTATCCCTATTTGCAGATGACATGATCTTATACCTGAGTAATCCCAAAAACTCCACAAGGAAGCTCCTGGAACTAATTGAGAAGTTCAGCAGGGTGGCAGGATACAAAATAAATGTGCAAAAATCAGAGGCCTTCCTATATGCCCAGAATGAAAGAAGTGAAAAAGCCCTGAGAGAAACCATCCCATTCACTATAGCCCCTAAAAAAATGAAATACCTTGGTATAAACCTAACCAAGGAGGTAAAAGACCTTTACAATGAAAACTTTAAAACCCTAAAGAAAGAAATTGCTGAAGACATCAGAAGGTAGAAAGACCTCCCATGCTCCTGGATTGGCAGAATCAACATCGTAAAAATGACCATCCTACCAAAGGCAATATACAAATTCAATGCTATCCCAATTAAAATCCCAAAGCAATTCTTTAAAGAAGTTGACCAATTAATCTCAAAATTCATATGGAGGCACAAAAGACCCAGGATAGCAAAGACAATCCTGAGTAACAAAAACACTGCTGGAGGTATCACCATTCCAAACCTTAGTCTATACTACAAATCCATAGTTATAAAGACAGCCTGGTACTGGCTCCAAAATAGACACACAGATCAATGGATAAGGGTTGAGGACCCAGATATAAGCCCAAAAAAATACAGCCATTTGATCTTCGACAAAGGGGCCCAAAGAATCCAATGGAAAAAGAACAGCATCTTCAACAAATGGTGCTGGCAAAACTGGATCTCCACATGTAGAAGATTAAAGCTGGACCCGTACTTGTCACCATGTACAAGACTTAATTCCAAATGGATCAAGGACCTTGATATCAGGTCAGAGACTATAAAAAACATAGTTGAAAGGACAGGGAACTCCCTCGAGCTGATCGGGCTAGGCCAACATTTCCTAAACAGACATCCAATGGCACAGTCACTGCTACCAACTCCCAACAATTGGGATCTTGTGAAATTAAAGAGCTTCTGTTCAGATAAAGAGATTGTCACAGGAGCTCAAAGGCAACCCACAGAATGGGAGAAAATCTTCACTAACCTGATAGAGCTCTATTGTCCAGAGTGCACAAAGAACTTGAAAATTAAACACCAAGGAAACCAATGGCCCAATTAAAAAATGGGCCCTGGAACTTAAAAGAAACTTTACCAGGGATGAAATTAAAATGTCTAACAAATATCTTAAAAAATGCTGCACTTCCTTAGCCATCAGGGAAACGCAAATCAATACCTCCCTGAGATATCATCTCACCCCGTTCAGGATGGCAAAAATCCACAATACAAACAACAACAAGTTCTGGAGAGGATGTGGAGAGAGGGGAACTCTGCTACATTGCTAGTGGGAATGCAGGCTCATACAGCCATTCTGGCGAGCCGTCTGGAGATTCTTAAAGAAATTAAAGATTGAAATGCCATATGACCCTGCTATTCCACTTTTGGGAATAACCCCCCATGCAGCAGAGGTTCGCCTCGATAGCACAAGCACAACTATGTTCATAGCAGCACTATTTACAATAGCAAAGTCATGGAATCAACCTAAATGTCCAACAGTTGACGAGTGGATAAGGAAACCGTGGTACATCTATACAATGGAGTACTACTCAGCCATCAAAAATGATGAATTACTGGAATTTGCTGGGAAATGGATGTCATTAGAAACAATTATATTAAGTGAAGTATCCCAATTCCAGAAAGTTAAGCGCCGTATGTCCTCCCTAATAGGTGGCTCCTAGTACCAAACTCACCCAGCCCACATTGAGACACTCAAGGGTAAACCTATGTAATACGGCAATTGCAAGGATTGTGAACAGGAGGGATGGGGTTGGAGGGCCACACCAGACACAAGGAGAGAGGGGACCATGTTACAGCAGAGAAAATTGACCTCCAAGGAATGCAAGTAAGTAATGTGACACCTTTTTAAGTTCACAGACGTTCGTTCCTGATCATGTACAACTGAGGGGGTATGATCTCACCAGAAGGGGAGGGCATATAGTCTGGCAGATGAAAAGAGATCGTTTTGCAAATGGGTGACTGATCCCTTCCTCACCGAGGTTTCCTGCTTTTATTACATCTACCCTTGAATGTGCTATTATAACAAGACTCCAGTTTAACAGTTTTTTGTCTCTGACCAGGGGGTGACATACAGTGCCCATCACGATGGAGTGAAGGGCATTGCAGGAGCAGCAAAACTGCAAAAGAAAATCAACAAACCACAATCCAGAACTTCAGAGACTCTATATCATCCACATAGAACTAAGCCAGCCTAATCTCCCCCCATCCTGAAACTCAGGGACATCTACGGAAAAGGGGGTGGTAAGATTGTAAGAGCAAAAGGATGGGGGGAGCAATGATTTGAAGAGTCTCCACACTAGATAGGGCTGAAGCAATCATAATAGGACTTTGCATGCCCTGCGCCATGTCCGTCACACTATTGACCTCACAAAGTCTAACATTGGCTAAAGGCACCAAGATCCTTGGAGGCAAGGGATTGATGGCCACAGAAGTGTTCATGTGCTTAAGGGGAACATGAGAAAGGGTTCAGGGAAATGCCACTGGTTCCTTTTATGTCATCGGAAAGGAGGACCAAGAGGAGAGTTAGGCATACACAATAAAGGACTCTCTGGGAATTGGGGGGGAGGCACTGGGAGATGGGGAGGGAGGGAGGGGGAACAGGGGGTTCGGGGGGAGGAGGAGGGGGGGAGGGAACTGGTCTACCTATTAAGTTTGTATGAGCGGAAATAATAATAAAAATGTTAAAAAAAAAGGAATCCATACACCAATTACAATGTAGTTACAACTTTGTTTAGAATTGAATGTTGATTCAAATTGGCTTTAGTGAAATAATGCTCTATAAAGAAATTGTCATCTCATGGATCAGTAAAGATACAAGGTGAGTGGGAGGTGGGTTTAGGCATGAGGACAATGATAATCTGTCCATATTTTCAAGCCTCCTGCTAACAAATCTTCCCCGAGACCCTCCTTTTCTTTACAGTACGGATGAATGGACTTTGAAAGCTTAATGGGAATTGATGTCATGTATTGATTACCATTTAAAGTGCATCTTCTTAATCTCTTATCATTGTTGATAGAAAATGCTTTCTTGTAGAACAAGTATCTCTTATCAGAGGCTCCAACTTACGAGTTTTGATATCCTAAGTGGTCAATTAATTCATGTAGCAACTAGATGTCTATTGGGAAAGTGAACAGAAGTTCTGTTGAAAGTTGATATTCAAACCAGATTTCTGTGGGACTGATTATTGTTGACTACTCAACAGATGGAAATCCTGACATGTGTGAGTGATTTCATGGGGGCAAGGGATTATTCCTAAATAAGCTTCTGGGACTGCTGTACTAGGAAGAGTTAAGGCCAGATTATTTTCAAAGGGTCTTCAAATCATTTTGATGCTTCCCTGCTGTTGGGGATTATGCTCCTTTCAGTAAATAGGTGGTACAGGTGAGATGTGGATATCCTGAGTCACTGAGAATTCTTGAAAGGGTCCCAGAACTAACCTTTTATCCTTCAGGGAGTGCAAACAGGTTTTAGTTAATTGCTACAATGTCAAGAAACACACTCTTCCTAGTTTTCCATGAAATAATTGGACAAATCTCATGGTGATACACATAGAAATATATCGCTTTACTGATTTATTAAAATAAGTCAGCTTAGAAACAACATCTGTTTATTCTGGACCTTGGAGGAAAAGTTAGTAATTATACCTGCCAACCAATAGCTTGATTATTGGTTGGAGACAGTGTCTAAACTTTCCTCTCTCCACCTAATGTGACTTCTGGATCATGACTGCAACCATTTATTGTGGCTTTAATAGCAGGTGGCAGCAACATATTGAATGGACACATTTTCTAATATACACTAATGCATTTTTTTGGTGCAACTTAAAAAAACTGGGTTTTCAACAATGCCAACTTTTTCCAGTGAACGATTTGCTGTTTTCTCTATAAAATTTCTGTATATAGGATAGAGGGTCTATTTGAGAAGTCAAACTGCCTTTAAAACTGAATAATCATCATGTATATATTTGAGCCAAGTGTAACGTATTTCAGTTGAAAAATCAAGTCTAAAATAGAATGTGTAATTTCTTTTAGTTCATCACCTGTCAGAGTCTTAGAGTCAATTATCTAGCTTCTGTGAACCATGAAGACGAAAAAGTCACTACTTCTGTAAAAACTAGAAGGAATAGGTATTATTTAGTTCAGTTCCCTCATTATTCAAGTAAGAGGACCACAGCTGACATAAGTTAAATGACTTGCCCAAAGACAAACAATCACTTTATATTAAGGTTGAGATTTAAACCTTGGAGTTCAAAGTCAGTTCTCTCAACATGCAGCTTGTTACATCTCTCTTGAGTCTTAGATCTAACGGACAATGAATTGGTCCACCAACTAAGCAGTAGAGTATTTAAAACATTGTTCTTTGATAACATTTACACTTTTATGCAACTTTCCCCCTTAAAAGTACTGTGAATTCGAGTTTGCAAGACTAAAATAAACCCAGCAGGCCGAGTTAATTGTAAAGCACTTACTCGGAAAAATTCTTTTGTTGAACCAGAGTCCAGGGTCCCATATGCAATTTCAGTCTGCTTAGCTAAGTCTTCAGCACTCTCTATGGGGGAAACCATCCTCTCCACAGTCAGGAAAGCAGCGAGATTTGCAGTATAGGAAGAAATTATGATCAGGGTGAAGAACCACCAAACCCCTCCAACAATGCGTCCAGAGAGTGATCTGCAAAACAAAACATAACCCAAATCCAGACCCAGAGGGCCCAAATCTCAGTTTTAAAAGAATCCTTAGCTTTATTCTTATTCTAGACAGAGGAGTGCTTTTAATATAGCTGATGAAGAAAAGATGTAGATGACATAGGGAATCAAAACAGCTGAAAAAAGTCACACAGAAACACCACTACTCTATGTCACAATGGCATGTGATTGATGATGGTACATGCATAATGCTCCCCAGGCATCTACAAGATGTTCTCCAGTTTGGATCTTGAATGACCCTCTTCATGTTGAAAGCTAGCATGGTAGACTGGGATTCATCCTAGTTGAAGGTGGGGGATTCTTTTGGAGGTGTGACCTGGTTGAAGAAAGGTCATAGAGAGGTGGTATGTGCCCTGGAAGGAAATATTGGTACCTGGCTCCTCCCCTGTGCCCTGTTTCCTGGTCACCAGGGAGTGAAAACATTCTCTGAATATGAAGTTATTATCTCACCACAGACCCCAAACAACAGGACCAAGTGACTATCAGCAGAAACCTCTGCAACTAGGATCCAAAACAAACCTTTCCTCCTTATAGGTTGGTGTTACGCCACAGTGATTCAAAGCTTATTAGCACAGTGTTCACAATAGGGCTTTTAGTCACATAAAAGCATCTGCCTTTTACCATCTTCTACGTCTGTGTATAATTTAGCCTACTGCATTCTCTTCTTATGAGCTCTACTTGGCTGTGTTTTCTTTAAAGCAAGTGGTTCTTAGCCTGGGTTGTGCATGACAATCACTTAGAATTTTTAAAAACGTAAACTCAGGCCCACCCAAGATCAATTACATCAACAATGGGGAAATGGTATCCAGAAGTCTGGACATTTTAAAGCTCCAGAGGGGGTTGTAATGGTAGCCAAGGTAGCGAATCATTGGTGTACAGTGATGTCTTAAAAAAGGCAGGGTCAAAAGACTTTTTCACATTTGAAGAGAAATGGATAGGTTGTGGCAAATGAACACTTTTAATGTGAGCTTAACAAAGTTAGCATAGATATTGCTGTTTTGTGGGCCATGAAACAACATGATAATACATTTATTACCAACTTCATGTAGATGGCTAGTGAGAATCAGGGGATCAAAGCTCTTCCATTTTACAAATAAACCTGAGCCACTGAGGTCAGAACCCAACTGAAGGAAGAAACCACTTATATAATAGCACTTGAGAGCCACTCAAAGACATCCACATTTCTTCTTTCCTCCTGAAATCCCAAAACAAAGAAACCAATTCTCCCACCCTGCAATAGGATTTCTAACTGTTGAAATCACCTACTATGTTGTTGTCAGAGGTCTTGATTAAAATGTCACAAATTACTTTATCAGTATTCAATTATCAGGGTGAGTTTGATAATAGAGCCATATTGTTTTTCGATGTTTTTCTCCAATTATCATGGAGTGAAGCCAAAGATGGGTAAGTTTAAAAATAAGGGAAAAACTTTACTCTTCAATTTTATTGGCATCATGAGGGTCGTTAATATGCAAATTCAAAATGTCAGAGAGTGCACAAGAACACCTACTGCTTCAGCACTAAGGTAATTCTGTTGCAAGTGACAAGCAGACCAGTGTTCTCCCTCACTTGTCTCAACTCTGCTCATCAAAAACTTCCAAGAAACAAAAAGACTAAAACAAAATAAAGCAAAAATCTTGCCTCAGGTCCATTCCAGACAAGTTAAATCAGAATTCCAGGAGTTGGGTCTAAGTCATAGAATCTCATAACAGTTTTAAGGTACAGCCAGTCAGAGCTGTCAGTTATGGTCCTCTATCATGAGTGCTATTCAGGGAAAGAGAATAGTGGCAGGTTAGAGGGCTAGCATGAGGCAAACAGATGCTCAAGGATAGGTAATGACTCATGCAAAGGAAACTTCATTTCCGTTGCAGTATTGCGGAAGACTGGCTTGGTCTGTAGAATTGAAAATCTATTTCCTAGGTTATAAAATAAAAGCTCTGTCTCATCATCTCTAGAAGAGTTCTGCTTATTTCTTGGGGGGGTGGTGGGGCTCTACCTTGGTGAGGCTATGCTTTTCCATGCCCGGAAAAGCGCATAGAAAGAGCTCCCACTCTGCTATAAGGTAAAGAATAAGCGTAGGAGCCTGGAACATCTCCAGACTTTGTAGGAAGAGGGCAGTTCTGGGCTGAGAACTGACAAATCAAGATCTTCTCTGTATGCACCAGCATTTTACCACTCTGCAGCAAATTCAAATTCTTGTGTCCCAAGATAACCTTTTCTTAGCCCATGGAAAATGCAGTTGTTGTACAATTCTGCTCCTATCAAATAATTCTGGAAGGGGTTTTGGTGAATAATATCATTTATTGGTTAACTAAGCAAGCCCTTTTGATTATTTTAAAGTCTGCAATTCCTGTTGGTCCCTGGATAGCTAAAACAACTCTTATTTATTTCTCCAACATAACCACTTTAGCTTTTTGGATGTGAAAACCTGTTTTTCAAGAATGTTTTTTCCTAGCTAATAGTTACACCCTCAAGATTTCATCTGGGAACATTTCTCTTTTAATCAGAAGAAGTATGAAGAAGGGATGAGTCAGAAAGAAATGTACTGTACTTCCCAATATGACAAATATAAAGGACGCTTAGTCAGGAGTCTACACATTTCATATATTCAAACTTACTATATTCAAAAATTTAAAACATATTTTAGACTTATCTGACTGAAAATAGCTGTACTATTTAAAAGATTAATTTACTTCAAAGTATCATCTATAGTAATTGGGTAATAAAAATGATAATAGTAGTTAACACTTACTGAATACTTCCTATGCACCATATCCTATTTTAGTTGCATCACATGCACCAACTTTGTATATCCTCCATCTCTAATGGTCTGGGTTGTGTTACAGATAAACAAACTGAGGAATTTTACAGATTAAGCAAGCATGGAGAGGTAAAATAGGAAACACCTGATACTTTTGTAGTATAAAAATAACCACATTTTTAGTCCTAATCAGGACATCTAAGTCACATGCACCCTAATCCCAAAGCTCAGGGAACATCACAGAAGAGGGGGCAGTAAGGTAAGAGCTTGAAGTAGGACAATAGTGGGCCAGACACTGTTTTCTGGACATGATAAGAACTGCATGTGCAGTGTCCTGTCACCATCTGGCTGGAAAAGGGAAAGATCTCAAGAAGCCCCACACGTTCCTGAGAAACTCATGAGAAGTAGTAGGGAAGGAAAGGAAGATACTGTCCTCAATGATATACCCGCTGTTCTTTGATACTTGCCAGAGCATTAAGCATATCAGGCATATGACATCAAAAACAAACTGCATGAAGTGAAGTGGGCCACACAAGTGAAAAAACTTGAAAATAGGAGGGAATATGGCAGGGGAGATGAAGGTTGTCAGGGGAAAAGGAGGGGGGATGGGAATGGGGATTAAGGGGAGAGAAAAAAGAAAAGTAAAATTATTTAAAAATAATCATGTTTTGTATAAGAATAGTGGGCACACCCCCGGGCCAACATACATGCACCAGTATATCTATATATGAGAAGAAAAAAAGTAAAAATGCACTATAGATTTGAATATGAAAACTTAAAGTATGAAAACTTTAGAAAAATGAGAGAAAATCTTAGAATTAAAAAAGAATGGTGTGCAAATAATAGAAGTGCATTTTTCTTACCAATAGTGAGAAATAGAGTTGCAGCTAAATAAAGCATGTGTGTGCCCTGCGCAGTGTCCAACACACTATTGACCTCACAAAGTCTAGCATTTGCTAAAGGCACTAGGATCCTTGGAGGCAAGGGATTGACAGCCACAGTAGTGTTCCTATGCTTAACGGGAACACAGGAAAGGGTTCTGGGAAATGCCACTGGGTCCTTGCACCTCATCGGAGAGGAGGACCCAGAGGAGAGTCTGGCATGCACATTAAGGGATGCTCTGGGGATGGGAGGGGGAGGCACTGGGGGATGGGGAGAGAAGGGGAAGGGAGGGGGGCAGGGGGATAGGGGGTTGGAGGGAAAGGGGGACCCGTGTACCTGTTAGGTTCGTATGAGTGGAAATAAAAAAAAAATTTTAAAAAGTTCATCTAAAAAAAATAAAGCATGTGTGTATTTTGTTATCTGTTGTTCATTTGGACTGGACCTGTGAATGTTATTCTGATGTGGAATGATGAGAACAAAGAGAAAATGGACTGTGGAATAATTTCACAACCAGGGTTTTGTATGGAAAGAGGTATATTCTGCTGCTGTGAATGCTAATGGTAGTTTACGCATTGTCTACTTGAAATGTGGAGGAAAATACAGTAATTTATGGAAATTACATTGTGCCATTTTATTGAGGCTAATGGACTGTGGCGGTGTCTGTCTGATCTAAAATCATGCCTGCACATCATAATCTGGTTATTTCAGCCACCTTAATAGGACTCTGACCATCATGTGATTGATCTGAATGACTCAGCTGAAATTGACTGTTGACATGATTGAAAATAAACCTAAGTGCAAAATGGTCATTTTCATGGCCCTTTGTCTACCTGGTTATTGACTTTAGCAGTTATGTGGTTAATAAAATGACATATAGTCATTTCTTTGCATCTTCATGTTCCATGTCTACAGATTCAAACTAGCTAAGGATTGAAAATATTTGGAAAAAAATCTTGTATCTGTATTGAGTATGTATAGACCTTTTCCTTTATAATCATTCCCTAAACAATGCAGTATAACACCTACTTCCTTAGCATTTACATTGTGTTAGGCATTATAAGCCACCTAGAGATGATGTAAAATATATGGGAGGATGTACAAAACATATATGCAAGGCAACTGTACCAGGGTTGGCGAGATAGTTCAGTAGATAATGGTATCTTCCCACAAATTTGCTGACTTGAGTTCCATCCCTAGATCCCACATCCTTTCTGACATGTCTGACCTCTGTACCTGTGCAGTGTCTGTGCATCTTTTTCTCTCTCAAGTAAATAAATACAAAATATGTCATATGTGCAATTGGTATGGAATGCAAACGATTGCACTTGATGTTACTCCCTCAGTAGCAGATCTGACTGAAGATTTGGTAGAATATCTACCATTCTCTTCCCCCTTTTTTGGTGTGGTTGCTTAAACCTTTCATTAAAGAGTGATCCAGTATACCCCACAAGGATGGGGCTCCACGAGGGACTCTGTATTTCCCTTTTCTCATTAATGATAGTAGGGTTGCTTAAACCCTCATTTCACACGGAGGCTACATAGAAAGTGACTCATGGGTCACCCCATCACATTTTAGAAAGGATCTGTTAAGACATGAGTTTATAGTTGAGTTGAAAGGACCTGTCATTTTCCAGTACCTTTCTTTCCATTAACGAGCTGCAAAATATTTAACGTTCATTTCAAATAGTTTTGGGTGCACAAGAAAGATTTCAAGGTTAGCATAATGAAATGATTGCAAAATGTTGTACTTAAAGGGTTTATAAAAATGCACAACAGAGATGGTGTCATACCTTTTGCAAAATGTAAGAGGAGGTGCAAAGTCAAAGTAAATTACCAACAAAACAGACAAACATTGCAAGATGCATATATTGAATAATATATTGTCTGTAATTAAAAGGAACTGGGGTTCCTGAATCAATAATGAAGTGTACTTCATGCCATCTGATATGAAAATAAAAGTGAGGCAGGTGCTATAACCTTTATCCTGAAAGGATAAGTTTCAATCTGCATTTACTAGTTTTCCAAGATGAAGAGGTAGAACAAAAAGCTGTCCCTCCTTTGTACAAATTCCTCACCTTTCTCTCTTTTTCTTATGTTTCTGAAGTATGCATCATCTCCCTACCACGTTCAGTGCTGTGACTGTGACTGATCTTTGAAAAATGTGCCGAATCAATCTTTGGCTCTCAGATCCTTTTCTGATGGGACTAGGTAACCATGTCCCGAAGACTGAAAACTATGCATTTCAGCCAGAAAAGTCGTGAAATAGTTGTAATGAAATCCTGCCATCACATCAATAATTTATTGACTCGTCACTACTGCCTTGAAGTGAATTTTCAGTGTGATGAATGCTGTAGTGATACATGAGTAAAGGAAGGGCTATTCCTTAAAACAGAGCCCAAACCCCTCCTGGCTTTTATTATTCTGTATACACATTTCATTTTAAAGGAGAATCTATGAGTGGAGAAGCTCTGTCTAACTGGGGCAGATCCCTTGACTACTTCTTCAAAGTACTTGATATTTTGAAAACTTAATAGGAAAGTAATATCTTTGGAATAGTCTGTATAGCGTCAGTCTCAACTTAACCTGACATATCCCTTTCTTTATATTTCATATCTTTTCTGACCCTCACATCTGTCATTTGGCTAGCCCACAGATGTCCCCGCAGCTCCACAGAAAGTCAGCAGAGGGAGCATTTGTCTGGATTTGGACTCCATGCTGCATAGGTGGCTCTGTCAAAAGTTTCACAAAGGAAATAAATTTCGGATTTTACGAAGTTGCGAACTCTTGTCACTATTAGCAATATGTTATGGAATAATGCAGTCAAGATATTTTCAAGAAGTCTAATCCTTAACAAAAGCAATGTATGGGATCAAGAAGGAATGTTGCTGGTTATTTCTCACACAAGAGACTTGCAGATTGATATTGATTAGCAATTCAGCTGTATTCCTTCCTCAGGAGTTATTGAAACTTCAACACAAATGTAACATTAACTGTTACATACCTTAGGCCAGGATGATTAGAAGAATGATTTTCCTAAGGATAGCTAATATTTATTGAGCTCCTATAGGCCAGGAACTGTGATTCACATTTAACAGATGAGAAACAGAGGCTTAGCGAGGTTTAGTAATTTGCTCTGGGTTATGCAGTCTTCTGAGCAGACTGCCAATGTCATGAAGCGAACATCAGTGCCTTGGGCTTAATCTGTCTGCTTTCTCCATCTTGCTGCCCCTGCTGCCTGAGGCCCAGTGTCCATTCAGGAGGAACAGGGTTAAATTGAATGCGCTCACACTTTCTTTGGACTGCCCCCAATAAATCAGTTGGTATATGGATATGAACTCTGCTTATTACATTGATTACCTCTCTAGCATTGACTCAGCCTCCAGCTTCATGTAGAACAAAGTTATTCCCTCTGAACAATTAGAGTAGTTCAAATAGCAAAGCTAATATTGATGCCGACTCTTTTAAGCTTCTAGGTAACTGTCAATAACTTTATTTGATGTAAATGGAATCATGCCCGTGGTTTTCCTCATGATTTTTCGCTGATTTTGCAGTCTTTTGTTCTGGGCGAACACACGTTCAGTAGCATTTTGAATGCTCTCTGCTCACTTTCATTAACGTTAAGGGCGAGGGTAGAGCTTCCTCAGGGTCAAAGAGACAGGAAAACACTCTAGTGGCTGAACATGAAGGAAGCAAGGGATCAAACAGTGTCCCTTTAGACTGGCAGTGGGAGGCAGGAGGCAGTAGGCAGTAGGAGAAATATCTCTGTGACTGGCTCTTGCAACCTTTGTGAATTTGGGTTCCCTATGTCATCTTCCTAGATCCGACTCTAGTCTACGCTATGAGGACAACAGAATAAAGTGGAAAAACCAGGTGCAGGAGCTAGGTTTGAGTCCTGGTTATTGTTAGCAATGTGAGGAGGTAAATTATTTAGCCTGGTTCGCTTTCTTCAACTTAAAAATAAGCACAATGCCTAGAGTGTGGCAGTGGTTTGAGGGTTAAGATCTATGTGAAAATGTAGATAAAGTGCCCGCACACAGTGGGAGCCCAGTGAAGGTGGTTGTTGCATTGCCCCTAGGAAATGACAGCCATTAGACAAATTTCTCTGTGATATCTCGTCCTTTTCAAATACTTGTTAATTCTACTTTAAAATAGGATCTCTTCTAATTCCTTGAATTGTGTCAATTTTGAGAAAAGCACGAATGTACAGTACATGTTCACATCCTGGGCTTTCTGGAGCGTTTACACTCTAAATGTGGTCATTAAATAGAAATAAAATATAATGCTGATGTTTGCAGTCAAGGCAACTGCAAATCTCAGAGGGCAACTATGCTATTATCAGGAATTTCTAAATCTGCTAATGGAGTAAACACATTGCAGTGGGCTTGAGTATTATACATGGAGCAGCAATATACAATCAGTAGAGATCTTGAGACAGGGAGATGCACATTTCTTTCTTCCTGGCATATAAATAAATATGCTAAGACATATAAAATAACTGAATAAAAGATTTAAAGGTATAACATTGTCTGAAGGACAAAAAAGACTGTCTTACAGGAAGGACAACTCAGTGGAAAATGGAAATAGAAAATGGAAAGCTCATAAAGGTAATAATTCATCACTTAAAAGCTCAATAAAGACAATATTTGTTATGCTACACAGGTGTTGTCTTACAGGCTGTGTGAGCTATTGATGGGGTTAGACTCAGTGAGCTTTAAAAACAATTAAGCAGAATGGAAAAATCCCAGAGTACATGGTATACTATAAAGGTAATGAGAAGTAGAATTTCATTTTGTGTATTTTTCATGTATGCTAGATCAAGAGGGAAGCCCATTAAAGTCTGTATTTTGAAATAGGCATTTGCTAGATTTCGGGACCAGGGAAGACTCACAACTTAAATTCTGCCACCAAAAATTTAACCAAAATTGGTCCAACTTGTCGTTTTCAGGGTGTCAGCTGTAAGTTACTGCTTAACGAAGGAATATGCGTAAATTCTTCTGAAACAAATGACTTTTGAAGAGACCTGTTTGAGTATGCAAAGTAGTATGCAGCCTTCCAGTGGGGATATCACAAATTTAGTTTTGAAAATTCACTTACAGAAACCGATAAAATCTTCAGCCTTAATGACTCTTTAGCATTGTCTCAACACAGATTAGCAGCTGTGTTAAAAGTCTTTCAATTATAGAATCATTCAGAGACTACAGTCGCTTGAAGTGACTATTTCAAGAAAACAAGAAAGAACCGAGGAAGCCAAAGAACTCCCTGATGATACCACAAAAAAGGCACACATTCTGAGCATAAAAGGAACAGGAAGTGAAATAATGTGGAGAATTGGACCAAGGCAATTGCAGGTGGCCAAAAAGAAAAAAAGGAAAAAGAAAAAAATGTTATTTGGACAAGTAGGGTTTGCAAGGCCCACCCAGGCAATTTTAAAAAACGGCTAAAGATGGCTAAGCAGTGAGTAATATTGCAGTTTCACTACAAATATTTCACTACAAATGTTTATCGCTACATGGATACTCTCAAAAGGTGGTAGGCTGTAAAAATAGGGTAAGGGTATTCTCAGTCTTTATCTTATTTTTCTTTTATGCACATCTGTATATGTGTAGATATGCATTTGTATGTGCATATATATATTTATATGTGTATATATGTGTTTGTGTGGTGAGAGTGCGGGGGTGCACATGCACCTGTGTGGAAGCCAGAAGACAACCTTGGGTGTCATTCCCAGGAACACTGTCTACCTCCTTGGAGACAGAGTCTCTCATTAGTCTGTAACTCACCAATTAGTCTAGACTGGCTAGTGGGTGAGCTCCAGGCATTCTCTTGTCCAACTTTTCCAATGCTAAGATTTTAAACTTGTTCCCTGAGGCCTGGCATTTTTACATGGATTCTGTGGACTGAGTTCAGATCTTCATCCTTGCATGACATGCACTTTACTAATTGACCTCTCTTTTAGCCCCTGAGTCCTTATGTTCTAAGTGAAGAAATCCCTACATACTTATATGTTTGACTCTGTACAGTATTTTGGATTAATTTTCCATTTTACCAAAACCTGTATCACATACCTCTATAAAACTTTTTGATTTTAAATAAGTCGACTTATAACATTTTACAATTGTAAATTGACCATAATTTGTGATTAGGTGAGTTAATCCACTGTGTTACTGAGGCCTAAGACATTCCCATGGAGTATTTTCTAGTGCCAAGGGTGGAACTCGGAGCCTTACACATGTTAAACAATCACTCTATCCAGCTAAGCTATATCCATTTCTGTTAAATATTTTAATTGGTTTATTGAGATTTACTAGCGGCCCATGGAATTCGTTGGTGTAAGTGTACAACCAAAAATGTTACTGTGGTTGGAACTCCACAGCCACTTTCACCATCTAGTTTTGGAGTGTTTTCAGCACCCCTAAAAGTGCCCTTATGCCTTTGTGTAGCTAATCCTGGAAGGTCTATGAGTAGGCTGAGGTAAGTGAGGTGTTTGTACCATATGTAAAATTTAAGTGGGTGTTGAGCTCTCAAACATACATAAATAGCATGTTAGTCTAATATTTAAAAAATAAATAAATCATAAAAGTCCACAATGAACAAGACATCAGAAACCAAAATAAAATTTGATTCTGATACTTGTACTTGTTCAACTCAGCCACATTTATCTAGCTCTGATTCTAGTTTTCTTCTTTCTTTTCCTTGCAAACTTTGGACATCATTGATTAAGCTTTCTGTCTCTATTGATTTGCCTCTTATGAACAAAGGGAATGATATATTATGGAATATTCAATAAATCTAATTGTATGGTAATGTCACTTTGTCTTTGAATTATTTCACATGGAATAATGTGAGTATACATCAATAATCTGTTCTTTTAAATTGGTAAATTGTAATCCATTATATGGATACAGTATACTATGTTTATTGACTCAGTAGTTGCTAAATATTTGGCTTGTTTTTATGTTTTGGTTATTACAGCTTAAGTTACTATGGCATTCGTGTGTAAGTTTGTATGGCTATGCTGTAGATTTTTTAAGCAAATAACTGATTGGAATTGCTTTATCATATTTTAACTCCATGCCTAATTTCATGAAAAACTTTTAGACTATTACTAAGTATGGCTATAGTATATTACACTCACAGTACTAATAGGGATGAGAATTACCTTTGTTATACATTCTTATTATCACTTGGCATTGTCCGTCTTTTTGATCTGAGCCAATTTTCTAGAGGATTTAAGAATGTAATTTAATTTACATTTTTCAAATGACTGATCCTATTGCATAACTTATTAGCCATTTCTTCATCTCCTTTTGGGGAATGCCTATTCAAATCTTTCCAGTTTTTTTTTTAAATGGGTTATCCTTTTGCTGATTTGTAACAGTTGTTTTAGGTACAATTCTTTTTGTGAGATATATGACATGTTAATATTTTTGCATTCTATGGCTTTATCCTTTGAAATGCAAGTTTTGGATTGTGACAGAATTCAGTTTATCAACCTTTTCATGGATCATTCATTGTGTGATAAGACCTCTTGATAAATGAGAAAATGTTTTAGCTAAATTAACGAGGAAACTATTTAGGACTTTATGTATCCAAATCATGTTAATAATAGCTAGAAATCTTGACTTTATCCAGAGTTCAAATGTTTGCTGTCATGCTCATAAATATGCTACGCTATATAAATGCATGAAAGGCATTCAAAGCAATACCAATGTCACACTCACCTCATAGATATAAGCAAACAAAATGGCTTGATGATTATTTGTCATAGGATGGAATGTTAAATGAAAGAAATCTGAAGGTGATGCAGATTAACACCAGATGTACATGATGGGATATGACCATAAAAATGCAAGCAGGCATTCTGTTTTACACAGAAACAAACCTTGGGGAAATATCACATCCTTGTTGCATAAAAGCACCCAAGGAAAACCAAAGACTGTTGAATATTCCAAATTCATTTGGAGGATCAGGAGGGCTTTGTGGATCACGAGGTTCTTCATTGTTGTCTTCCAAATGCCATTCATAAGGACTAAATCTGCTGACTAGAAAAAGAACTACGCTGACTCCAATGTAAGCGAAGACAATACACATCCAGATTTCATAAGCCAAGGGATCCAGAAATGAGAATACGCCTGGTTTTGATTTCTGAGGTTTCTTGATCATGATGGAGATTCCCAGGCTCATAAATGGCTTTGAAAAATCTATGACTTCTTCACGGACCAATGTTATAGTGAGCGGAGCAACAGCTATATCAGCTCTCTGAAAGACAAATGCATACATGACATTTGCAGGCAGTGTTTCCATCAGTCATTTGTCACTTAATATATTTCTTTGTGGAAAGATAAAACCAGCAATCACTATAACTTATTGATTTGTCAATGCTAAGAAAGTAGGAGTGCTGAATGGGTTCTCAAGTACTTTAATTCAATGGCGAATTAAGGAAAGGCCACTGATCTTTGTCCCCTGAGACATAAATTGGCTTCTGGAAACTGATTCTATTTTTTCCCTAATTTGTTATTGCTACTTTGCAACTCTAAGTATTTCCTTATAATCATATCCCTGTTTAACTCTTGTTTTGTTGCTTTATTTCCCATCCTTTTATGTTTTATCTCCCTCACTTGACTACCAACTTTATTAGACCATGCCTAGCAACCTGTCTTGCTTATCTTTGCTCTCCTTTGCCATGTGGTATGACACAAGGATGTAATAGTCAGCTGAATTCTTGGATGTTTACTGTTTTGTCATATTCTCATGCTATTTTTGTGACCATGTCTATAAAATTTAGATTCTTTAAAGACAGGGACTCAATTTTTCCAGCGATGAATCTATTAATCCAATGATTCTAGACTAAGAAAAAAAGATACTGCAAAAAGTTATTGATTGTTAACTATAAAAACTTGATAGTAAAGTACAATTCAAACAATTCTTATTTAATTTTTAGAGAAGAAAAGCTCTCAGAGATAACCAAGATGCACCCTATTACCATGGAAGACTACTGAGGCAGAAAACCACAATTGGCCAGAGTGCAAAATATTGGCAACCCTGAAATGCTCGGCCCTAATCAGGCCATCAAAATCCCCACACCAAGGCTCAGGGAACCTTGTGGAAGAGGGGGAAGTAAGATTATAATAGCCTAAAGGTGTTGTGAGGTACTTCTGACCAATATACTCCAGCTATACTAAGGAGCTCACCACAACGAGAACTTCTACCACCAAATCTACATGATGGCTGACATATCAACATTTGGCCAAGGACTAGTGAGGACCTCAGAAGAAACAACTGTTTCTCAGAGAGAGTCTCTGGGGCAAGTACCAGACAAGGGAAAGAGACCTCCCCCTTGTGACTTTGCTCACTGAAGAGCCGCATATACTACAACAGAAATCTAACTCCCTTACCAACATAGGCACCCCAAAAGGAGCCCTGTGATCCACACACACAGTGGGACAGGAGGATGGGAGGGACATGGTTGGATTAAAGGGGAAAGGGAGCAGGCAAGGGAGTAGGTAGGGAGGATAGCAAAGTAGGGGAATAGGCAGGGAAGGGGGTCAGGGCAATAATATAAACTCATTCTGTTTGTATATGAAAAATTCTCAATAAAAAGTTGTTGGTTATTGAATGTAACATGTGAAAACCTGTAAGAATTCTGCCTGGGCAGTGACAAGGATAAACAGCTATTAGAATACATATTAATTTATCATGTTGGCTCTTTTTTCTCATGATAACTATGAAGTATAATACTCATATGTATCAGATCAATAAACTAAATTTCAGCAGTGCACTGCATAATTAACTCAGGCAGAGGCATGCCATGTTTTTAATATTAATCTCAGGAAAATAAAGCACTTGGAATTTCTGCACTTATTTCTTTTGTTCTCTACAGTTTTACCTTTAAAACACTAGTATGTTTTAGCCTGGAACCAGGCTTTAGAACATACCTATAGGAAAAAACCCATGATTATAAGACTTAATGATAGCATATGATATAGAGACATAGTAAAAACCTCAACTGTGATAATTTTTTTCTATGTTAAGTACAGTTGTTTCTACATCCCTACTTGGGGGAGATGTGGGAAAAGAATGATGAAATCTAAGTTAGAATATATTTTCAAGGAAATGAATTTTCACTGCCTTGAATTATGTATTAAACCAATCAAGGATGACTTCTTTATTAAGGGGAAATGCAGAGAGTGAATAGCTACCTCATATTTATCGAGTGCACATTTTTGATGAGACACTTTGCTATGCTAAGTGCTTTATGCACATTATCTTGGGTATTTCTAGCAACCTTGAGATCCACATGACTATTATTGCCATTTTAAGAGATGTAGAACCTTAAACATGGAGAGGCTGGGATTAGAACACTGATACTAAGATTCAGATTCACTCTCTTAGCTAGCATCCTATTCTCCATAGATACTTACATGCATAGTGCTATATACCATTTAGATAGGTGATTATAAACTCAGAGAACACTTCTCAGGTTCATTCCGGTAATATGTGGGACGAGCAATTTTTCTAGGTGCTAGGACCAATGTAACATGAATGTAACATGTTTGCAGTGCAGGCAAAACAAGCCAAAAAAAATAGCTGTATGGAGCATAGCCTTTATACTGTAGAAAAAGTAGTAGAAAGTATGTGGTTATTGGAAACAACAGCTTACTGAGTGTATGTGTACCTTGCTAGCTTAGCAACCATCTCAAACATGTTTTCTAAAATTAAATCCTCTATGTACTTCATGAAGTAAATTCTTCTTCAAACTGTGAATGACACTTGTCCCAAATTTTTCCCTGCTCCTTATCCTTATAAGACCTACTACTTCTGTAGATAGTCCTCCCACTTCATTAAGAAGATGGACACTATCTGATATAAGTGCTTTCACCTTAGTGCCCCTTCTTTTTCTCAAACTACTGTTACACATTCTTTATCCAATAATTTTGTGAAATTTCTATCTCAGAAAGTGACATTCTAAGATTTAATCCGTTTATCCTATGAACCCCATGTTCTTCTATTTTCTTAAGACCCACTTGCTTCTACTGTCTCTCTTCTACCTTTAATATTTCATTCTTTGTTTATCTGGTGGATCTCAAAGTATGGTGGTACCTGGACTGACAGCAAAACAGTCCATAGAGAACCTGTTACAAATACCAATGTTCAGATCACAGCCCCAAGGTATGGAATCAGAAACTCTGGGTATGTGACTCAGATGGCCTTCTGATGATAATAGTGCTGGCTGACATTTAAAAACCACTATTTAGTAACTTCCTCCAAATTAAAACATTCCTTCTTGGAGCAAGGCTCAGGAGGATTCAGGAAGTAAACATCACACAAGACTCAGGAAGTCCCTGAAATATTCAAGATCCACAAGGCCCTTCTTCAAGGTTATACAAGCAGTAACAACTTCTGGGTAAGAGAATCTCTGACCAGCTGAGCAGCCAAGTCCTCCAGGGAGTTTAGTTCCAAGGATACAGCTTTCATGAGCTGTTATGACCCATTCTCAGGTGGGCTTTTAGGTTACACAGTTGTGTCTGAGTCATCCATGATTGTGTAAATAACCCCTCACTAATATTACCTGTAATTACTCCTAATAAATGCACTGGCTGTCCAAGTTGAATTTTGGTGGAAGCATTACTTTTTTCAGTTGTCGGTGTCTTTTTTGAAGATAGTAAACATTTGTTCATGTCTGCCCAGGAAGAGTCATACCACACCTATTCAATTCAAATCATATGCAGTTCTGCTTACCAATAAACTCTCCTACTAGCTCCACACCTTCTCTTCCAACCACATCACTGTTTTTGAAATTACACCTTCATTATCATTGAATCTCCACACCACTTTGTCTTCATATATTCAAAATCTAACTTCTATGTCTTACAGTTTAAGGAAGATGTTTTCTGAACTATGTACTTTGTTACCAGACACAATGTTCTTTCCTCATACATTATCTACTCCTGTGACATTGCCAGCCTTTTGCCCTATATACTGTCTTTCCTTTAACCTGAAACTAAAGACAACAGGTTCTCTTTCTATTTTCTTTTTTCAAAGTTTATTTATTAAATATGTGTATGTGTATCACAAGGCACTATGTGTCCCTATGGAGGACCAAGAGTGACTTTGGGAATCATTCTGGATTGCTTTTGTGTCATTTTTGCTTTGCTCAGGGATTTTCCATGCTCCACCCACTAGGGCCGGAAGTGCAGGCTACTGCATTTTCTGTTGGTGTTTTTATATGGGATCTCGGATCTAAACTCAGGATTTCCTGCTTATGAAGCAGAGTCTTAACCCATTAGCCATCTGCCCAGCCCTCTTCCAATCTCTATAAATAGTTCTGGCCTAATTTGTCTTCTTGACTCCCTAAACCAAGATGTAGTTTGTATTCGTAGAACTTATCTACGCTGTCTGGAATAAGAGCTAACCAGTGAAGGTTTGTGGAATAAATCCTTTCAGTTTCTATGTTTTATTTTTCCCTCTTCATTATTATCATCTGTGGTTTCAATTCTCATTGCAGCAGGTTCCTAAATCTTCATTTTCACGCCAATGACTGCATGGGAGTCAAAGACAAATTTTACTGAGTTTACCCTTTGGCTGAGGGCTAGACCTGGTCATAGAAACAAAGGTGCTGAGAAGAATGGTTACTGGCCAGAAAACTAGTAGGGGTTTTGGCAGAGATAGCTTGAATCAGCTAGAAAGAGTTTTGTTATGCCAAGAGAATTCATAGATAAAGGCACCTTCTCTCTCTGCCAGCATGTCTTTGCTTTCTGTTCAAAGCATTCAAATACCCATCTAGTATCATTTCTCATTTGATCTCATTGGAATTTAATTACTTAATTTAACTAGTTTTTTTTTAAAATCTTGTATATCTTGATAGTTCTAGGAAAAACTGCCATTTTTTTGTCTGGGATGAATGCAGAACTAAGGGGATATTTGGTGTGAGAAACCACTTTGGACTATATTTAAGGGAAGAGGGCCTTTTCTTTCCTTTTTGTATTTCATATGTGTGTGGGGGGCATGGGCATATGTATATGCATGTTTTTCATATGCATGGGTACATATAAGCACAGGTGCCTGTTCTGGTGTGTGTGGAGGCCCAAGGATGATATTAGGAATCATTCCCTGTCCTTATTCTACCTTATTCTTTTGGAACAGGTTCTCTAATCAAGCCCAGAGCTAAACGATAGGGGCCTCTGGGTAGCTAGTTTGTTCTGGGGATTCCAAAGCTCCATTTTCGAAGGCTGTAATTCATGCAGGCTGCCAAACACATCCAGCATTTCGTTTTAGATTTCAGAATAAAAACTCTTGCTGTTTGGTTATATGGCAAATGTTTTAACCACTAAGCCTTCTCTCTAGGTCAAAACTAGGCTTTTTCAAGTAAGTACAGAAAGGAGATTTAGACTCTTGGTTCCCTGAAAGTAACAGCAATAACGACAGCACTAACAAATTCCAAAACAACGCTAACTCAGTAAGTGCAGCACTCACTACATGAAAACACCTATAAATACTAATAAGAAGGGGCTAGACACATGGAATGATGCTTTATTATTAGATTCCTAGGATCATTCAGACAAAGAATAGATTCCCAAAGGAGGCCATTCTGAGTTAAAAATATTCTTGAGATCACAAAAGACAACAAGAAAAAAATGTACTCCCTTTGAGTACTTGCCTCTTTCCCTCAGCCTAGCATTTCTACTTTTCTGAATTCTTTCTGGGAAGCCCCCCACTTTCTTTTTTTTTTTTTTTTTTTTTTAGTTTTTGAAGCAGGATGTTACAATGCAGCCCAGGCCAGCGTTGAGCCCATGATGTAGTGCTAGCTGGCTTCGAGCTTGTGGTAATCCTTCTGTCTCAGTCTCTCCCAAGTACTGGGATCTAAGAAGCTTTTTCAAAGAAAATGGAATTTTTGAAAAGCATTTTGGAAGGTACTGCCTTAATGGTGGGTGGCAATCAGAATCTGTGTTCAATTATGACTTACTGAGGTGAACCTGGTTCCAAATGAGAAATCCCTGTATGAACCCTTAAAGACCTTTACTAAAGATCTACAGATGGAAAAAGACAAAGGAATAGTGACACGTTAGCAATGAGAAAGCTAAGTTAATAGAAGATGAAAAATTGTTGATGGAACTTTAAAGAGATGAGGTAGGTAGAATACTGAACGACTTCAGTCTTTCAGTCTCTTGTGTCCTTGGCAAAGTTGCAGGACTGGGTCATCTGTTCAGAATCATTCTCGGAGAGACCCTTGCTCTTTCCCACTACTATCTACTGTTTCATATTATGAAGTGCAGGGTGAATGGTTATTTCCGAGCTTAAGACCTGGCTGCCATAATGCATGTGAAACAATCAACTTGCTTTTTAACACAAAGGGGGAGAATTAGATGACTAACAAGTATCTCTAAATGTCACTTAGCCATCCCAGGATTGTCATAGCTTGAGCATAAGGAGAATCCATTTTAAGGAAAATTAAAGATTTAGAACAACACTGGTAAGAAGTTAAAAAAAAAAAGGCACCCTCCCTCCCCAGTCAGTTGTGGCTGGGGCAGAACTGTGAAGAATTTTGGGTAGGGCTGGGGAGCAGGTGAAATTCTGACTTAATAATGAAGTGCCTCTTGTGGTGTCCTGAACCACTCCAGTGGCCTTTTGCCATCAAGCTGCCTGTGTTGGTAACAGCAGTAGGCATGCCATTTTCAGAACTGTAGGTGGGTAAGTACATGGCATGAGGGTACTCCAGGAGACAGACAACAACTAGCAGATGATAAGAGCTCCAGGTAAGAGTTCACTAGTGTTTTTACTTGCATCTTGACTACTTAAAGGATTTTAATCAAGGGTCTTAAGAATGGCTGTGTGGGCTCAGTAAACACATTAAATTAGGTTTGATTTTTTCCACTTACCAGTGGCAAACCCAAGCAACTGTATTATCGGAGGGGATTTAGCTTGAGGGGATTTATAATCTTTTTCATAGATGGGTGGCCAAAGTTATAAATTTCATAAACCCTAAAACCTGAACAAACTCATATGCATAGGAATGGTGCTCTGAAGAATCTGTCAGGTTTAAAGCAGAAGTAACACTTAGTTTAACTGCAATTTTACAAATTCTTTCAGCTGAAATGCTTGTTATATCTTGAAGTATTTTCATCTGATTATCTGATGTAAAATTTGTAACTCATTTGAAGATTATGTTTGAGTAAGAGCTTGTCAGCCGCCGTTTTGAAACTTTTTCTGAAAGCCAAGGAGAAGGCAGAAGGAGGGAGTCGATATGTGATGTAGACAGTAGTATATACTGTCTAAGAAAAGCAGCAGAAATGGCTTGACTCCTTCTCCCCGTTTTAAGTATAAAACTCTAGTGTGCTTTACCAGGTATTTCCTCTGGAATATTTAAATGTGTTAGAAAAGTGGGTAAGGGGAAGAATCAAGCTAGACAATAGGAGTATAATTACTGTATGTTGGGGGGACAGGTTTTAAACTGCCTTATTGGCTGTACTCTATGGCATATTTATTGTGCATCATTGTTAGGCCCTGGAGAAAGAGGTAAGGCCTATTTAAATCTGTACAAAAAAAGCCACGTCACGATGGGATTCCACATTTCTTTATCCAGAACACATGTTCCAGTCTTAATCTGTTGATGTGAACTTCTTGTCTTTGGGGAGGTTGGAGATTTAAAGAACTAGTGAAGATAAATAGGCATCCCTAGAGTTGAAGAAAGACCTTGTGACATTAAACATCTCCCTACCCTCCTGCTCAGAACGGCAAACTTCCGTGTATCATTAAGGCTCCTTCTGGAAGTTTATGTGCATTCATTGCAGGAGAGAAGCACTTTTATCAAATCATCAGTCCTGTCTGCCAGAGTCCATTGTAATCACCTGAAGGAGAAAAGTGACTATATGGCATCTGTTACTAGATCATTGCTTCTCTGCCTCTTAGCTAGAAGGACAGATCGACTTTCTGTCTTTCTTAATGGAAAAATAAGTCTATCTTAGAATAGTGACAATCTAAGAGGTTTTTTTTTATAGGCAAAGAAATGCGAGTGTAAATACTATCTGCTGAATTGCCATTTGTCCTAGGGATATGAAGGACTCCGAGACACCTGAGGAACCTGATATGAAATCAAGCACATGCCAATCTCAAAGCTGTCTCCAAGCTTTCTGCTGTCTCCTAAGTCAAAGGAGTTGACCTGAGCAGGAGCTTTCCTGGCCTTTCCCAAAGCAATTCTAATTCCTCTTTATTCTTAGTTCTATATGCTAAAAACATAGGGAACATGGCAGCTGCCCACTGGGAGGTATCCTTTTCATAATTAGGGCTCAAATTTCCTGCCAGCTCATATTTTGTATTTTTTTTTAAATCCTGTTAGGTCAAATTTCTTCTGCAAGGACAGAATCATCTAGTCATCTACAATGACTTTTAAAAATCTGTCACGTGATAACTAGAGCTTTGTATTGCATTGTCCCAGAGGCCATGGAGATATAGAATGGGTATCTTGGATTAAAAGCTCATAATCCAATTAGAATGAGAGCCCTCTGGAGCCAGGCAGAAATGCCATATATGATCATAAGAACACTGAACTTCCTATAAGCTAACAAGCTCTGTGACCTAAACCAGTGTGACCCAGTGGACAGAGCATGAGACCAGGAGTCAGGGCACCTGACTTGACAAATTTTTTGTTTTTTTGTTTTTTTTTTTGTCATCTTGGCAAAATCTGCCCTCTCATCTTTTCCATGCCTGTCCTCTACCAGGCTTTTGTTTCCTGCTTTACCCAACAGGCACCTCTAATATACAGTCTGGAATGATTCCCCTAGTCATCTATAAAATAAATAACTAAATAATATTTAAGAATCCTAGTAACCACGAAATGCTCTATTAAAATGCTGCCTTAAAACACTTGCTATCTGGGAGCAATAAAAACTGGTGATGTACCTTGGTATAAACCTAACCAAGGAGGTAAAAGACCTTTACAATGAAAACTTTAAAACCCTAAAGAAAGAAATAGCAGAAGACACCAGAAGGTAGAAAGCCCTCCCATGTTCCTGGATTGGTAGAATCAACATTGTAAAAATGACCATCCTACCAAAGGCAATATACAAATTCAATGCTATACCAATTAAAAATCCTAAAGCAATTCTTTAAAGAAGTTGACCAAATAATCTCAAAATTCATATGGAGGCACAAAAGACCCAGGATAGCAAAGACAATCCTGAGTAACAAAAACACTGCTGGAGGTATTACCATACCAAACATTAGTCTATACTACAAATCCATAGTTATAAAAACAGCCTGGTACTGGCTCCAAAATAGACACACAGATCAATGGATAAGGATTGAAGACCCAGATATAAGCCCACAAAAATACAGCCATTTGGTCTTTGACAAAGGGGCCCAAAGAATCCAATGGAAAAAGAACAGCATCTTCAACAAATGGTGCTGGCAAAACTGGATCTCCACATGCAGAAGATTAAAGCTGGACCCATACTTGTCACCATGTACAAGACTTAATTCCAAATGGATCAAGGACCTTGATATCAGGCCAGAGACTTTAAAAACCATAGTTGAAAGGATAGGGAACTCCCTCGAGCTGATCGGGCTAGGCCAACATTTCCTAAACAGACATCCAATGGCACAGTCACTGCTATCAACTCTCAACAGTTGGGATCTTGTGAAATTAAAGAGCTTCTGTTCAGATAAAGAGATTGTCACACGAGCTCAAAGGCAACCCACAGAATGGGAGAAAATCTTCACTAACCACATATCTGATAGAGCTCTACTGTCCAGAGTGCACAAAGAACTTAGAAACTAAACTCCAAGGAAAACACTGGCCCAATTAAAAAATGGGCCCTGGAACTTCAAAGAAACTTTACCAGGGATGAAATTAAAATGTCTAACAAATATCTGAAAAAATGCTCCACTTCCTTCGCCATCAGGGAAATGCAAATCAAAACTTCCCTGAGATATCATCTCACCCCGGTCAGGATGGCAAAAATCCACAATACAAACAACGGCAAATGCTGGAGAGGATGTGAAGAGAGGGGAACTCTCCTACATTGTTGGTGGGAATGCAGGCTCATACAGCCACTCTGGCGAGCCGTCTGGAGATTCTTAAAGAAATTAAAGATTGAAATGCCATATGACCCTGCTATCCCACTTTTGGGAATAACTCCCCATGCAGCAGAGGTTCGCCTCAATAGCACAAGCTGGACCATGTTCATAGCAGCACTGTTTACAATAGCAAAGTCATGGAATCAACCCAAATGTCCAACAGTTGACGAGCGGATAAGGAAACTGTGGTACATCTATACAATGGAGTACTACTCAGCCATCAAAAATGATGAATTACTGGAATTTGCTGGGAAATGGATGTCATTAGAAACAATTATATTAAGTGATGTATCTCAAACCCAGAAAATTAAGCGCCATATGTACTCCCTAATAGGTGGCTCCTAGTACCAAACTCACCCAGCCCACATTGAGACACTCAAAGTAAACCTATGTAACACAGTAATTGCAAGGATTATGAACAAGAGAGATGGGTTAGGAGGGCCACACCAGAAACAAGGAGAGAGGGGACCATGTTACAGCAGAGAAAATAGGCCTCCATCAAGGTCTGCAAGTAAGTAATGAGAAACCTGGTTAGGTTCACAGACGTTCTTTCCTGATCTCACCAGAAGGGGAGGGCATATAGTCTAGCAGATAAAAAGTAATCATTTTGCAAAAGGGTGATGGACCCTTCCCTCACTGAGGTTTCCTACTCTTATTACATCTACCCTTGAATGTGCTATTATAACAAGACTCCAGTTTAACAGCTTTTTGTCTCTGGCCAGGGGGTGACATACAGTGCCCAGCAGAATGGAGTGAAGGGAATTGCAGGAGCAGCAAAACTGCAAAAGAAAATCAATAAACCACAATCCAGAACTTCAGAGACTATATCAATCACATAGAATAGGCCAGCCTAATCTCTCCCCATCCTGGAGCTCAGGGACATTTGCGGAAGAGGGGGCAGTAAGATTGTAAGAGCAAAAGGATGGGAGGAGCAACGATTTGCAAGATTCTCAACAATAGTTGGGGCCAAAGCAATCATAATGGGACTTTGCATGCCCTGCGCAATGTCCAGCGCACTGTTGCCCTCATAAAGTCTAGCATCTGTTAAGGGCACTGAGATCCCTGGAGGCAAGGGATTGACAGCCATAGTAGTGCTCGTATGCTTAAGGGGAACAAGAGAAAGGGCTTATGGAAATGCCACTGGGTCCTTATATGTCATCGGAGAGGAGGACCCAGTGGAGAGTCAGGCGTACACAATAAAGGAGAGAGGGGACACAATAAAGGACTCTCTGGGAATTGGGGGGGAGGCACTGGGGGATGGGGAGGGAGAGAAGGAGGAGGAGGGGGTTCGGGGGAGGAGGGGGGAGGGTAAAAAAATTTTTAAATGTATAATTAAATTTTTAATAAAAAAAAAACTGGTGATGTGTAAGCCATTTGAGCTGGAACAATTACCATGTTGCAGTATTACAGACTTCCAGCTCAAAATCAAAACTGCTAAAAGCAGGTGGACAGTTTCAAGACCATAATGTTCTGAAGGGCTTACATAATGGGGCACATTGAATCCTACTGACGTTTGTTGCAAAAATAGCCTTCTTAGAGATACAAGGTGCCCCAACATCATCTTTGATTTGAATTTCTTTAAAGGGGACAAAAACCATTTAGGAATCATTTGAAAAGAGGCTGATTGACTTTTCCATTCTTCAGAGAATGTAATTCATTTTGATTTTTTCTTGAGACTTCATGTCAGATGCAGAAATCTCTATGGCAAAGTTGTCTTTGTCTCTACTTTTTTTTTGTTCTGATTTGTTTTCCCATATAAGATAAAACAGTGCCTAGATATAATTTTCATGTTCATTACAAGAAATAGATTCTCTTCTTGCACACTAAGCAGTCTGGGAAATCATTAGGGTTTTTTTTTTTCCTTTCTTTTTTTGGAGGAATTTGCTAAACACAAGAGGTCAAGGCCTGCTGGAAAGGCAAGCCTGTATTTTCACATCTCTCCATTTCTATCATTGATAGAAAAGTTGAAAATATCCCAGTCCAAAAGATTAAATCTTCTATTCGAAGAGCAGGACACATTTAGCTTATGAAATCTTTATCATTGATGGTAAGCTCTTAGATTCTGAGAATGGATCACAAGGATTTCATAGTCAAAGATCTAGACTCAATGCACTGTCACTGCTATGATAAGAATGCTTGGGTTACTTCTCATATTGAAATTTTAATCTGTAAGATGATGTCATTAAGAATTGTGGTATTTGGGAGGCGACTAGATTGTGGTGTGCAGTGTTCATGAATGAAATTAGTGTCCTTGTCTAGGATACCATAAAGACCAATTGCCCCTTCTACAATAAGAAGTCACAGCAAGAAGGTGCAATGTATCTGCATTGATCTTGAACAGCCCCGACTTCACAAGAGTGAGAGATTCGTGGCTTATAAGCCATGAGTCTGAGGTATTTTCTTACAGTAGTCTGAACTACTGAGATAGTCACTGTAGGCCATTAGTTCTTTTGACATGTGACTAATTCTCAGCCTCAATTTTTTTCAAAAATAGAATGAGGTTGAAATAGAACCTTCCTCAAAGGTATGTTGGGAAGATTAAGGTACATAATGCTTGTAAAGTATTTAGCAGAGTATGTGGCCACCAGTAAATGTATAAATAAGTAGTGGCTAATATTAACAACAACAGAAATGCTACCTGATTTTTCCCATCATGAGTTCAGTTGAATGAGTCTTTGCTAGACATTATTGCATGCCAGGTATTGACTCATTACAGAAAAGAAAAAAAAAAGAGTCTCTCTCAATTTTTTTTTTAATAATGTACTAAGTCAGGGAGAGCTGTAAGCAACGCAATACCTCTTGGAGCCTCAGTGTCAGGGAGGCAACGGACAAGACAGAGACGACTTTATTGCTATGTGTGGATCGTTTAGCATATTTCAGTAGCCTCAGAAATCATGTCACATTGTCTGTCACTTGCTCAACCCTTTCTGAAATGATTGAAATCTCTTTGTCAGTGCTGGGTTTACTTGAGTCTCATCTTCAACACAACCTTGCCCCAGTTCCCAGGACCAACCTTGGACTAAGACAGGTGGTATTGGCTCCACTCCCATAGATGGAGGCTGAGGTTCAAGCTACTGTGCTGCTTGTCTGGCAAGAGGACAGTGTCCCAGTTTTGATACCTGAGGTCCAGCCTCATTTGAAGCCTTAGTTCCCTTTCTGTGCCCTTATTTTTAGAAACAAGCTTCTGCCTTTGTGCTTCTTTCCAAAGGTCTGTTCTAAAAACGTATTTCATGGTTCCAGTACTCTGTTATGGCCAGAGAGCTACACCCTGTTCTTGCTGGTCACCATCTGAAGCAGTAGAATCATTTACAAGATTCTTAGTCCAAAAATAGATAACATGGATGTTTGTTTCTTACCATCTAGGATTTCTCAGATTATGTGCACTCTAGATTCTCCTGCCTTCATGACATCGATCCAAGTAACCCTTGTCTGATAGTATTAAACATGCAGCCATCATCTGTATTTGGAATAGTTCTCTGGTGATTGGTTCACCTGATAGGCAATTATTTTTAAATTTTATTTATTTACTTATTAATGAGAAAGAGAGAAAGAGGGGGGAGAAAGAGAAAGAGAGAGAGAGAGGAGAGAGAGAGAGACAGAGAGAGACAGAGAGAGACAGAGAGAGACAGAGAGAGAAAGGAGAGAAATGCCATGGTACTTGTGTGGTAGTCAGATGATTTTTCAGTAATGGGTTTTCTCCTTCTACCATGTGGTCTCCAGAGATCAAACTGTTTGATAAGTGTGCACATGCACCTTTACTCACTGAACTATCTTGCTTACTCTGAATAGGCAATTCTTATAGTCAGATTATCTTCATATGCCTCATTAGGCTGGCTAAGATTTGATTTTTTTCATAGACCAAAACCATTTCAAATAACATCACTTAAAAGCTTTGGAGTTACTGCTCTATTTACTTAAATACTAAATGATCAGTATTCCTTTGTACTTGACCCCTGGCCAAACCTTTGCAGAGTCATTTTATTCACCCCTTGAAGTATTTATTGAACTTTTACTATGTTCCATGCTCTGGAATATTGATATGAGTGCAACATGCTTTCTATTCTCAAGAAGTTTATAATCTTCCAGGGTAGGTGAACTTGCAAATAGATCATTGCAGTGCACATTCGTAAATACTATATGAATGTAAAAAGTAGTGTGAGGAGGCAAACTAGGGGCATCTGACCCAGGCTGCAGGTGGGTAGATAGGATTGGGCAAAGCTTCCTGAAATAATTGGTATCATCATGGAATTCTTCAGGATGAGTAGGTGACAGTAATTGACAGAAGAGAGACAGAAGTACTTGTAGACGTACTCTAAATGAGAGCTCAGTACCTTTTAGGGAACAACGTATACTTTTCTGTGCTAAAACATTAGTTATGAAGGGGGAAGTGTACAAGATGAAACTGGAGAGGTGGGCGAGTGCAAGAATATGAAATGCCTTATTTGTCATGCTAAAGAATTGCAGTTTTTTATCCTGTTTTTTTTTTTAAATTTTTTATTTTATTTTATTCAATTGTGCGTGTGTGCGTATGCATGTGTATGTGTGTGTGTGTGTGTAGAACCACGGACGAATTCGGGAACCACCATGGACGCCTCCACCTCCTCCTTGTTTACTCTGCCCTGGGATTCACAGGCTCCGCCCTACCAGGACCGGAAACGCAGGCCGCCCCCGCTTCCGCCCGGTGTCTATACATGGGGTCTAGGATCCGAACTCAGGACCTTCCACCTGCAAGGCAGAGGCTTAATCCCTGAGCCACCTCTCCAGCCCTTATCCTGGTTTTTAAAGTGGGAAATTACAATAATGTAGAGATGATTTCTTTTTGCCAGGGTAAAAATAGAGGCAACAAACCAGTGAAATGACAGGCAAATGGTAAAAATCTTAACTAAGGTGAAGACGGTGGTGGTAAGCATGAAGAGGCTGACTGGATTTCAGAAACTTGGTAGAACTTCTATGACACAAGGACCTGAAGAGGCTGAGGAGGGGGAGCAATGGGGAAGATGGTGGGATTCCTAAGGTAACTAGGTAGGGGGTGATTCTGTGATCCCAGCCAGGGAAATACAGAAGGAATAGCTTATCGGTAGAAGGTAGGCTATGCTTAATGCTGCCAATTTTATCTTCCTTTTATTAAAATAATCCTGCTGCTCAAAAGATGCTATTGTTAATCTGCCTTTACAAAACTCAACTGTGGGAGAAATTATTTTCCTTATAGCTGATATGAAAATGTTTATAATTTGATAAACCTTGCATATGCAAAACCAGTCTACCATTTTCGTTGTAAATTGGAATGCACAGAGGTAAATGAAAACAGTATTGAAAATACTTACCCCATAGACAAGTTCTCCAACCATGCCATTCCATATTTTAGTCTCAGGATCCCTTGCTCCATATTTGCCATCACCAACAATGGACAGTTTGTATTTGATTCTTACATGCTTGGCTATTTCATAGGCTAAGTCTACACAATAGCCTTCATAACGCTCATTTCCTTCCAGTTGCTCATGGTTCTTCTTATACATCACATATGGTGATTCCTTTGAGACCAGAAAGAGATCAAAAGATGGTAAATGTAAAAAGAAGACTTTTTTTCTATGTAATATTAAGATTTGTTGTGTGAAAAGGATTAAAAAATATTCTGACTCAATAAGAACCTCAATTGACTATTCATTGAGCTGCATATTCTTTGGAATTCTTAACTGATACTTTAATAAAACTGAGAAATATTTACATTCTTTAACAGAGTTTGAAAGTAGGACTAGTTTTTACTAGCAAAGGTTTTTGATTTAGTCAAATTGGATGTGCTTTTTCACATCCTTACATGGAAATGAACTGCCTTTAACATCTCAAAAATTTGTCAGACAGGAATCACAGCCACCCAAGGCAAGCCAGGGGTGGCACTGTGATTCTTGTGATACTAGGACCTGGAGCTTATTCATTTTTCTATCTGCAGGACTGAATATGGTATCTAGGACAAGGCGAAGGAGAGTTTATTGAAAGATCAACTTAGTCTCATCTCCTTTCAATTCGAGTTTCAGACTTCATGCCATACTTGTTTTTAGTTCAGTGGTATACTTAGTCTAAAAAAAAACAAATAAGTCCCAAACAACCTTTGGAAAAGTATATTGGAACTAACAGAGAATACTCTCTCACATTTTTATGGTGCTTTGAATTTTGTGGAAAACCTTTGTATGGTGAATTGTGCCTTGACATGGTCTTAGGATCTAGGTAGGAGATTATAATAATATCCTTCCAAAGAACTGAAAAAGTAGCAACTTGCGGCTAGAGAAGTTGTGATTTGTACAGGATAGTTAGTTATACAGAATAGTAGTAGATCCAAAGTGAGATTGATATTTCCTGATGCACAGTGCTGCTTTCCCTACAATGAAGAGTTAGGTTTCAAGTATGTGACACATCATTCATTTCTGGAGAGTGGTAGAAGCAAAGAGGTTCATGATATCTGAGATTGTTTCAAATTCCTATTCTCATTCTCTCTTCCTCTGCTTCCCACTCCCTTCTTCTTGCTTCTTCTTTCCTATTCCCTCACCTTTCTTCTCTTTCCAGTCCAGTTTTGGAAAGAAAGCCGTACCAGTCCAGTCTTGGAAAGAAAGCCGTACCAGTCCAGTCTTGGAAAGAAAGCCGTACCAGTCCAGTCTTGGAAAGAAAGCCGTACCAGTCCAGTCTTGGAAAGAAAGCCGTACCAGTCCAGTCTTGGAAAGAAAGCCGTACCAGTCCAGTCTTGGAAAGAAAGCCGTACCAGTCCAGTCTTGGAAAGAAAGCCGTACCAGTCCAGTCTTGGAAAGAAAGCCGTACCAGTCCAGTCTTGGAAAGAAAGCCGTACCAGTCCAGTCTTGGAAAGAAAGCCGTACCAGTCCAGTCTTGGAAAGAAAGCCGTACCAGTCCAGTCTTGGAAAGAAAGCCGTACCAGTCCAGTCTTGGAAAGAAAGCCGTACCAGTCCAGTCTTGGAAAGAAAGCCGTACCAGTCCAGTCTTGGAAAGAAAGCCGTACCAGTCCAGTCTTGGAAAGAAAGCCGTACCAGTCCAGTCTTGGAAAGAAAGCCGTACCAGTCCAGTCTTGGAAAGAAAGCCGTACCAGTCCAGTCTTGGAAAGAAAGCCGTACCAGTCCAGTCTTGGAAAGAAAGCCGTACCAGTCCAGTCTTGGAAAGAAAGCCGTACCAGTCCAGTCTTGGAAAGAAAGCTGTGCCAAGCTTTCATCTAAGTTAGATGAGTCAATCTGAACATCTCTCCGGTCTTTCTTCTCTCCTCTCCCCACTCTCCATTCCTTTTAGCTTATTTTATTGTGACATTTTTTATATACATCATTTGATTGATTCCTCTCCTAGCTTCCCATCCACGAGTTTCTCTTGTTCCTTTAGTATTTCCTCTCCCATTTTCATATCACGTGTGTTACCCTCCCCACCTCTTCTTCAATGCTCCTTCCCCTACCCCCTGCCCCCATCTCCTGGGCTCCCTTCTAGTTTGCTGGTCTCCATCCATACTTACTCCTAGCTGAAAACACATATTTAAGAATTAGAAACTAGTATTCATGTATGAAAGCAAAACCATGGTATTTATTTTTGTGAACTCAGTTATGTCACTTAATATAACATTTTCCTGTTTCATTCATTTTCCTGAAATTTTCATAATCTCATTTTTCTTCCCAGTTGAATAAAATTCCTTTGCATATAATGACATTCTGTTTGTTGTTATGCCAAAAAACTTGAGGATTCTTAAGCTGCGTGCTAGAAATTTTCCATGTTTATTCTCTAGACTGGCTGAATAATGCTTTTCTTTTTCAAAAGAAAACAAGCCTGGTTGTTCAGAAAGCCTACATATTGTCCATCCACACTTACCAGAATGGTAGTCACTACGATGGTTCGATTCTCTGAGGATGCACTGTCATTGCTGATTTGCTGATCTGAGAAAGGCACAAACCTTTCATACTCATTCCAGTAGCCAGCCTAGAAATAAAGACATTTGACCTGAATGCCTATTTTCCATTCAAGAAGTACTGCATGAAATTTAATAGCATTTGTGTAAGTGAATCATTATGTTTAAGTAGCTTGAGCTTTATAAAAACTGGTATCTTTTCCCCCCTGTCTGTCACAAGGGCCATGAAACTGGCACACACAGATACCTCATCTCGAATATTCTTTCATCCTGAAGATCCTCATGCTTGCAGTACCCTTAATGACATCATGCAGAATACTTAAGCCCACTGTATTATGATCCCCTTTTCCACCATTAGATCTATGTAGAGGAAAAATATAATAAACTACAGGAAAGCAAAGATGTGGGAGTATGAAGTCAGCATCCTGTAGTCTTGGTATAAGATAGTATATGTCTTTTTTTTTGGTTTATGTCCTTTTTCATGTCTAACTCAACTATGGAGAGGTTTCATGCATGCTACTGTGTTTCCTGAATTTGGGCCTAGTATTATAAACTCTGTATTTTGAGCAGGATATTTTTGGTGGTAGATTGATAAAATGAACAGAAACCTAAATTTTATTTCATTTTTCTTTGTTAAAATCATATGTACATTGAAAGCTCATATTTAAATAAAAGTATGCTTAAGAATAAATAAATAATAGAGTTTGTGGTTCCTTCTCTTCATTGGAAGAACTGTTAATAATGTGTGAATTTCCTACTTTTTTATAGGACCAGCTTCAGAGGGATGCTCTCCTTTAAAAATGTGCAGATGTATCATTCTAATTGCAAAACTTTGTCTTATCTATACTCCTCATCAGATGGAAAGGCAAAAATGATGAGTGGCAATTTGCTTTGTGTGTGTTTTTCAACACCTGTTTTCTTGCATGGGAGTGCTGCTACTGTTGGAAAGACTTACTTTTTCTTTGAATGTTTATTTTTAGTTACTTACTTTTCGAGAGCCAGAGACTTTCATTTCATACACATCGATGGTATAATTAGTCCTACGTCCATAAGTGTCGAATTGGATATTTCCAGTCATCCCTTGTACTTGCACCTGGTAAAAAGGAAAAAAAATTAAAATAACATTTGAATTGTTGTCTTCTAGGTATCATCAACAGATATTGAAACTTTAGAGATCTTTTAAAAAATTCAAGTCATTGAATTCTGTTTATCACTGAGAGAAAAATCTTCATTGATCCTCTGCACTGTGTTCTTGGTATACCTTTTAGCTATGAAGCTTTGAGTAAGTGCTAGAGGTAGTTACCTAATGATGCCGTGACAGGTCTACAAAGACTGGCAAAGACTAGATATTGGCTAACTCACATTCTTTATATATGAATTTAACTGTTTTTATAACACGACTCAGTGACATAATCTGTAAAATGGGAAATCCCAGAAATACCAGTCTCTCAGACTTGTTTGGATAATTTAATGAGTTATATCTATGTAATGTTTTAAGCAGTGTCTGTATTCAGTGAGCATCACACCACAATATATTTCAGCTATATTATTCACCAGAATGTTTAGTTATTTCTTGAGGGGCTTGCACACTGATGAACTACAAAAATGAGAGGGAAGGGCCGCCTCTATTTAGCTGATGCCCAATCGTAGATCAATAGTAGACAGCTATTCCATGAAGAGATAATCCTAAGACTATTAGACTTAGGTAAGTCTAAGGGGTCAGAAATATGTATCATTAGATAAGAAAGAAATATTGGAAGCCAACATTCCTGAATGGGATGCTAAGTGCAGATTTCACATATGGTACAGTGTTTCTTGGATCTGGGCCCAGCACTATAAACTACGCCACAGCTGCTGACTGGAGAAATTTCCTTACTTGCTTTATAATTCAGAGATATTGAATAAAGTTTCTCTCTCTCTTTCTCTCTCTCTCTCTCTCTTTCCTCACATATGTGCTTATGTACATACACATGGAATGTATGATGCATATAAGTACATACACATATGTATGATATATATGTGTATGATGTATATACTCATTTCCTGAATAAGAGCCAAAGAATTCAGTGAAAAAAATACCTGTCTTGTTTTCTTAGGAAAAAAATGATAGAATATCTTTCTTTTCATTTTATAGAAATGACAAACTATCAAATGGATCACAGGTGGAAATGGGCTTGTATTGCAGAAAGAAAAATTGTTGTGAAGTCTTTTTAAAGAAAGAGATTGCTTACTAACAGTAAGAGACTGTGGAATTCCTGTTGAATAAGTGCTTTAATATGACTAATTTGAAACAAGACAATTGTCTGAAAGACCTAACAAACCTAAGCACTATGCTTACAGAACATGTGAAATCCTAGTTCTAATTAAAGAGATGGCACTTTGTTGACATATAAATCACTTAGCCAGAGTATGGAAGTGATAAAGATTGTGATGCACAAGAGCTTTTTGAGTATATTACATTTTTTGCAGTGGTTAAGAGGAGTTACAGTAGAAACAATGGCTTAGGGATTATTAAAGAAATTCTTCATTTTTGAAAATACCCAAGACTCATTAAGAATCACATATTTCCAAAGATCTAGCTTATTTGAACATGATTTTTTAATTGGAGAGTTAATAGGTAAGTGTCTCAAAGTTCTCAGAACCTACGATTCAAACATTTGGTGAGCAGTAGAATTGGACTACCATTCAAAGTGAAGTCTGTTTTAAGGATGTGATCTGGTATTGAATGTCAGTGCCAGCTTCCCACTTTGTCATCTATAATCCGTTCTTTAATCCAAGTACTCCGTATAGGATTTGAAACATTTTATTGATCTATGTCTTCTGACTCCCTTACTAGGCTGGGAACATCTTTATATGAGAGGTCTCCATTTTCTGTTTTTCATGATGAATGGAGTGCCTGCATAGAGGATAAAGCAGGTGCCCGATATATATTTATTTTAGTTTTCGTGTTTTGTATATCTGTGGGTATGGATGTATGTGTGTCTGTAGAAGGCATTGTGTGTGCCTGTCGAAGTCCAAGGTGACTTCAGAAATCATTCTGGATTTTTCTACCTCCTTATTGCTTTGCTCTGGGGCTTCCAAGGCTCTGTCATCCAGGGCCAGAAGAGTAGGCCACAGCCATTTTTGCCCAGTGTTTTTGTATGTGGTCTGGGATCCAGACTTGGCCTTTTCCTTGTAAGGCAGGGTCTTATCTTTACCCTGAGCCATCATTCCAGCCTTCAGTACATTTTTACTGAGCAAGTCTCAGTGACTTAGAATGTGCAACCTGAGTAAACCATGTTAAGGCTGGTCTTTCCACTACTTGCACATTATGAGGGGGAATGATTAACCGACTTGTAAGTGGCTTTAATATTTACTGCATTTGTTTACACATTAATAATTCAAATATGATCTCCCCTCATATTATTTTACATTTGCATACTAATATGGAATCTGATACATAGTCACGGGGCTTACTAAATATTTACTGAATGAATGGCATGGTTATATATTCATTAAAACAGGCTCCATAGGAGCCCCTATCAGGCAATGATTCTGTTTGCCAGATTTTCTTAAAGGACGAGAATGATTTATTGAGAAGCAACTATGTACTGCTCACAATGAGGGATGTTTGCACATCATGCAGTCTTACTTTTTTTTTTTTTTTTTCGGTGCTGGGGACCGAACCCAGGGCCTCGCGCTTGCTAGGCAAGCGCTCTACCACTGAGCTAAATCCCCAACCCCCATGCAGTCTTACTTTTAATTAACTCAAGTAAAAAGGAATTTCTTTGAATGTAATAAAACGGTATTTCTGATCAGCCTCACTTGCAGTCTTTTTTCACAGCACAGTTTTACAAGGACACTGTCTGCTTTTGGAAAGGGCCATTGCTTTCTGGACTCTATGGAGCAAACAAAAAGAAGTTGGACTATGGAAAAAGTTGAAGTATGTGTTTGTCCATTAAAGGTTGGAAAGAGGGTTGCTTACCTGACTTATTGCTTGAGCTTTGTCACTTAGACATGCAGAAAGTATGCTTGTTCTCAACTTTTTGTAATTAAATCACTTTCTTATTTTCTGTCCTGATGTCTGTTTTTCTATTTAGAGATAGTGGGTGTTTATGTCACAAATGGGCAGTCAGTTGGAAATGCTGGCTCTTGCCCCATGGGATTTTGTTGTTGTAAACTCCTTTTGATTCACTCTGAGAGAGTTTTATATTTCACTCATCATTATGTTTCGCCTGACAATACAAATCTTGTAGCTGCTATGAAGGTTGAATTTAATTAACTGCTCTTCAAAATTATGCAGTGCTACCTCCATAAAAAAACTACACTTGGGGCATTTGTTAGGGAACTGACATAATGACATGAAAATCTGCATGATAGGAGAATGAGTCATATCTCTTTCTTGTAGAGAGACACAGGGGCTACTAACCTCTTTTGATTGAATGCTTCCAACTTGGCAAATTTAAGGCTGTAGTAAAAGAGCCAACTACAAAAAATGATGTACGCTATGAGGCTGTTGCAAATTCTTCGTTGCTGGGTTGTGCACAGAATTATCTTATTGTTGCCTATCTCTTTGTTCATTTGGATGTCCCAAACATCAGGATAATTAAGTAGAAATAAGAGATTCTTGTACTCTTGAAGGCTCATTTTAATGTATGCAGGCACATGTGGCAGGCATAAAGTAAAATATTCAGGAAAGAGCTCTTGCTTGGAAAGCTGTAATGAATGGGTGATGTTGCCCCTAGTGTAAATAATGGAATCTGTTCAAAGGATACTGCTTGAAGCCTTAAATGATCTCCTTCCCAGTAAATACTAAAAACAAGTGACCTATTTGACTGTTTATCCATTGATTCCTTGGACTTTTCTTTAGGCTTTTTCTTTGGAGCATTGGGCAAAAGCCTCATAAGTAGGCCTAGAAATGCATAATGTTCCTGCATTCCACCACACAGAATAGTACAAGTGTTCTTTTTGACAACAGAATACTATCACACTGGCTCAGTTCCACAGTTCATTCATGCCAATAATGTGTCTGATGAGTCTGAGGATGCTATTGTCCTTTGTAATTCCTATTTTAATCTTCCTAAGAAATGCCATTATTTCTGGAAGATTTCTTATTTTGATACTGTTTACATATTTGATCTTCACCTTTGAAGGCCACCAGGTTTCACTTCCTACCCACAGTGCAACATAGAACCAAAGATTCACTTATTCTAAATTTACCCAGCTTTTCAAACATCCAGATAGAACTTCCTATTTATAGATTTCTAGATTTGGGTGACTATCCATGTTTATCTTTCCTGACTACTCTGAGGTCAAAGTCTCTCTGACTACGTTGAGGTCAGAGTCTCTCATCTTTTGTGTCTTTAGAAGACCCATCCACCCCAACAGATTATTGAGGTCTTTACCATTTTCAGAGCTCTCTCAATATCAATTCCTTGACTCCAGGGCACAGCAGGATTTGCTAAGCAGTCTCCAGCACTGCCTCTCCGGGATACATCCACTCGTTGCCTCCTCAGGTAACGGAAGGCTTCTGCGATGACCAATATTGCATCATGTGTCAATGCAGACGTATACTACAATGAATGAATGGAGAACAAGATAGCATGACAAATGACATCCTCAAAATTTGCCTTGTTCCTCACAATTTTCATTGTCCTCTACCTTTTGCTCCACAAAGATACTATCCTACTTTTTGAGTCAGAAAATCTTTCAACAAGTCTGACTTTGATTTATTCTACAATAGGTCTTTACCTCATATATGCATGTGTTACGATTATTAAGATGGAATAGCTCAAGGGAATCCTTCTTTTGTTCTCAATATTGAGTGAGAGACTTTAAAAAGACTGGATCCTTTATAGGGGAAGAAATGTGTATGATGTTAAAGGATGGCATGTATAGATTAGAAAGGAAACAGCATATCCTAAAGCAAGACTGAGTTATTGCTGTTTGTAATAGAAAATTCAGATATGCTGTTTACTTAGGGGAAAATGGAAATAGCTAAGTTAGACAGCTTGAAATTAATTTGGAGGGAAACATTAATCATTTCTGTCTGGACCATGTTTCTAGCAAGCTAGGACCTCTGGCCAGCAATAAATCAGTTTTTGTTTCCTAGGGGGTAGCAAAAACCAAAGATGGTTTTCAATTGTAGAAAATTACAATCATTATTGAGTTTTAAATCTGATAACATTGATGATTTGTAGGCAATGGTTCATGATGCTACCTCTTTTAGGCAAGAATTTTGACTTTCTATTCCTTGGATATATTGATATGCTCTACTGGTGCCTAATACAAGTGATTTGATTATCTGCAATTTGAAATGGTGAGTGCTTTTTCATTAAATGAACCAGCAAAGTATGATTAAAATAAGCTGGCTTCTGTATTGCAAGGGTAACAAATACTTAAAGACAAGAGAATCCCATTGACTTTAAAAAATGTAGCAAAATGTCCTTGCGGAGGTTGTAGGGGAAGGGTTTCTGCCTTAAAAAGTATGCCCAAATACAATTGGAAGTAAATATGTTGTTGTCTCTACAACTATCAATTTACTTTGCTCATGTTACTTTTCTTTCAGAAGCAAACAATCAAGTATTGACTATAACAAGGTCATGTATTTTTTCAGGAAGAAAAATCTTGGTGTTTGCCTATCTTAGCACTATCTAAAGCCAACAGAGTAGTAATTTGCTTTCCAACCATTGTATAAATTGTTAGCAATCTTAATGCAGATCTATTTAATTTTATATTTGACTCTATCTCTACTGACCTGTATATGAGAATACTCCCTCTCATGAAAAAATGAAAGAAAAAAAGAAATGAAAAGAAAGAGAAAATGCTTATAAAATGTACAATAAATTTTGAACTAAGATTTTAAATATAAAGATAATTTTATTTCCTAATCAGATATATTATACATAAGTTATTAAATTGAGCTTTTTATCTGATTTATTCAATATTAGACTCAATATTTTAAGTTATTTGTGGAGTTTTATTTATACAACTAAGCATTTCTTACTAGTCTATCATTTTTTAATGTACACATTGGATGTTATTAATGATTACTCAGAGCTGAAATTTTTTAGTATCTTTTCTACAAGTTATACAATTTCAGAGTAAGAATAATCTACTCTGCAGTATCCCTTTTTATTTATTTTAACCCTTGTTCATTTTCTATGTCTATTCATAATGTCTTAGAAATTATAGGGAAACCTTTAAAATAATGAATAAATTGACCTAGCTCTTCTATCTTAGAAATTATAGGGAAACCTTTGAAATAATGAATAAATTGACCTAGCTCTTCTATAACTGCTAAATCTAGCTCTTCTATAACTGCTAAATCTAAAGATTACAAAGAAGTGTTGATAGGCAGTGCTAGGAATTCAGATAAGCTTACCTAAATACAGTTGGAAGAATAATGCCAGCTTATACATTAATGAAAGGATTCCATTGTAAAGGATTCCTCATTGGGATTGGGAGCATATTCACTGAGTCATATTAAGACACCTGGTCTGACTAAGAGGCAGAATGTTTTAAAATGGGACTTCTCTGGAAACCTCTGGCTTATAATCTCTACAACCTCAGGGTAGCACTTTAAATAGTGAGTGACTTAATGTAAAATTGTTGTTTAGCTCATAACTTTTCTAGAACAAAACCAATTAATTGTTTAAAGTCTTAATCATATTGGGTCCTGATGTGACCCATAGCGTGAACCTACTCTTCTCTATCCATTTTTGATAGAGAAGAAGGAGTCTTGAAAGCATGAGAAAGGGAATCTTTCTTCTCCTTTCTTTTCTAAGGGGAAAGTTTGAACTCTACTTGATCTTTTATCTTATATCACAGTCATGATGCATATTTTCACTGTAATAGGAAAGAAAGAATTGAAAGCTAGCTTCATACTTAAGTCAATATGCTGAGGGAATGAGTTACTAAAAAATATATTCAAAGGACCTTTTTTTCAGCATGAATAATTTCCCCCTAATTTATCTCTTTTAATTCATGAGTTTTAAATAATAGGATTTCTAGCCATAGGGGAACACATGGAAAACGTGCACTTTAAGTATGACATTCTTCTTTTAATATTCTTATCTTGATTTCATGAAAATTAGCAACTTAGGTAATCTAAGTATTTTAAAGACACATTTTGTAGGCAGCAAAATATTTCTTTTCAGCATACATACACGTAACACATATTCTGTATTAGAGATTAATTCACTTGGGTGTTCTGAGATTCATAGAACTTATTAACACAGAGCCATCACATAAATAATGTAAAATCTAATTTTCTGTTTCAGACTATCAATTTTCCTTACCTATACCCACTGCCTCCACCCTTTGTCTGATTCAGATTCCTGTAATATTGTAAATTGCTATGATCATATTACAAATGAAATCCATTAAAAACCGGTATTCCCAAACACTGGATTTTAAACAATCTAATTCTCCATAGTTCCTTTACTTGGAGCAGGGGATTATATTCAAATGTGATAGCATCAGTGGTAGTTGCCTTTTCAGCATCTTTGAATCACTTCTTAAGGAAGGTCACTTGATCACAGGATGGCTGTAAGTACATAGATGCTATAGTGAAAAGCTTTGAAAGGCCAGCCCTACACTTCCAAGTACCATAAAACATTACCTTTAGTGGTGCATTCTTGGCTTCAGGGAATTCCCTTTCATCCAGTCTCACCCAGCGCTGTATGAATTGCTGAACCATAGGGTTTTCGTTGTTGACAATCTGGAAACCCGTGATATTTGCTCCTCCATGCATGACCCTTTCCAGCAAAATGTCAGTAAAACCCTGGAAAGACATTGAAAAGGAATCGTGATTGTGTTTTCTTTGGGGGGGGGTCATGTATTCTTGATTATCTTGTTAGAGGACCAAGAATGAAATATAAAGAGTTCTTTCCTTTGGATTACTCATTAGCAATAAAGGCGGTCTGAAATATGAAACTGATTCTTAGGACACAATGTCTTTAACAGTATAGACATGATGGAGAAAAGATGCACCCTTTCATTTTAGTGTCTTTGACTTTATTTGGTATAGATACTGCATGGACAATCATAACACTTGACTTTGAAGATTTTGTTTCATTTACCTGTATTTTCTGTCTTCTTTTATACAGTACAAATAAAATGCTATGTATAACTGGAGAATGTTGAACAAGTTTGATCTTAAAAAGGGCTATGAATTTTTTTTCATCTTAACATGCCAAGCATAGCAGACTGTTTCAGATTCTTGTGATAAGTGCTTTAGACATTTGTGATTCACAGAAATACCAACGAGTGAAGCTGACAGCTTGGTTGTATGACGGCATAAACCCCAGGGTATGTCTCACATATATCTATAAATGAGTCTTGACATCTGTATAGCATCCACCATTTGCTTCTTCACTTACTGTGGTTACCATCTGGTGTCTCTGTCACTTAAGTCCTCTGAAGTGGTCTCCCTAGGGTTCACACCTAAGCCATCTCCACCCAGGCACTACCAGCTCCACTGGGTATTATTGCTGTCTTCTGGGACACCTCACCCAGTAATCACTGTTACTTCTTTTGGACACCTGTCTCCTGCTTACTGTTGCTCATGTGTTAGAATCTTTAACACACCCACAAAGAAATAAATAATTCATTCCCTGTCCTTTAGACTACCTTCAGTATGTTTATATGTGCACATGCTATGTATACAAGTGTATGGGGAGACGTGTGTGGGGAGCAATTATTTATTTGTCTTATTTTTTTAGTCAAGGTATTTTCATTGAGATTAGTTGGCCAGCAAACTCCAGGAATCCACTTGTCTCCACCTCTGCAGCACTGAAGCTATAGTTGTGTGCTCCTGCACTTGCTTTTTTACTTGAGTACTAGAGATCCAAACTCAGGTCTGTGTGCTTGTGTAGCAAACACTTCAGTAACTGAGCCATCTTTCCAGTGACATCTCCAACTTTAATTTTAATATACAAAAGTTTCAAACATACAGAAAGTTTGAATGAAATGTACAGAAACACCTTAAGAGTAACTATCCATAGTCCACTATTTGTATTTTCCTGTCCATAATTCCATTTCATTTTTGGAATGTATTTCAAACTAACTTGCAGATACACATATCCTTATTCTCCAAAGATTTAATATGTAGAGTATGTAAGTTTGTAGAGTATGAGTTTGATGTTATGTACAGTTATTTTGTTTCTTTCTTTGAGTTATGTGTTCATACATAAACTCATCAACTCAGCTAGCTTGGCTAGCCAGTCAGCTTCAGGGACACTTTATATCTGTCTCCCCTTGCCCCTTGCCCTGCTAGAATTACAGGTATATAGTACCATCCCTCAATTTTACATGGTTCCAGGGGTCCAAATTCAGTTCCTCTTGTTTATGCAACAGGCACTTACTAGCTAAGCCATCTCCACAATCCCTCTTTATTTTTGAGATAAAATTATATTCTATGACGTGTACAAATCTTAAATCTTAAATGTGCCACTTGATGAGTTTTGTTAAATACACATGCCTATATTATACATATCGTTATCAGTTATTTAAAGTTTTTTTTTCATTTTAAAACATCTTTCTTGAAGTATAATGATCCTTTAAAAGAATGGTATACTTTTAAGTACATATTTTGTTGAATATTAATAAAATAAATCCCCAAATATAACAGGCACCCAGAGTACCCCTAAGTGGTTCTCTCCAATCATTGATCCCAACCCTGTTTCTTTAATTTTATATTGCTTTAGCATGAGTCAGAAGATGGTCTTGAGAAATATTTTAGTGAAACAGCTTTCTTAATTATTAGAAAGAACCCCTTTCAACTTTCTTTCATTTTGGGATATGAGTCCAAGGAGATTGGACAAGGAGCCAATTAGTTTGGTTTGTGCACTGAGAATCATTCTTCCTTTTTAATAACCATGAAGTATTTTAAAATTAATATTAACTCATTATGATGAGTTCTTTTTATTTGAAAGGCTTCCTTCTTGAGAGATACCAAGACAATATTTTCTCCCATTTTCTACCTCTGCACTAAAATCATAACAGTAGTAAGCTTTTGTATAAAATCTAGCAGAGGGTATCATTGGTGTGAAAGGCTATTACTCAACTCTTTACTCCTCAAATAAATAGAAAACAGAGGATAGAACTTTAATGAATAGCTTTAATTCTACTGTGTCGAACGACATTAGGCACTAACAAATACTGCCTGCTGTAATGAGCAAAGGATGAGTTCTTTAATGTTTATCTTTGTTGCAGTTCATCTGCAACGTTGCTGATAAATGACCATCAAACAGCTTTAGAGAACAAGGGTTTATTCTCTCTTACAATTCCTGGTTAAAGTTCTGAGTCCAGGTTGACATGAGAGCATGCACCAACACCAGGACCAAGGGAAATGGCCACTCCATCATCACATAATGGCTGAGAGACCGACAATCCTTACTTTGCAGACAAGCATATTTGGCCAAGTGAAAAGGATGCCAAATTTCTCAACCAGCTCTCTGAGATTTATTCTAAGGCCTAATCCCACCCAGCATAGACTGGGCCTTCCCCATCAGCTAGACAATCTCCTGCAGGTTTGCTCTGTGCCCAACTCAACCACTAATTCTCTACAAATGTGCCCAGAACTCAAACCCTTAACTGTCAAGTTGACACCTGTGCCTAACCATGACAATCTTGTATCTTAAAAAACTGAGCTCAAAAAGTGGAGCTCCTTTCCTTGACAAAAACAGGTCATTTTGAACACTTCTGCTATCATCCTAGTACCCAGGGTCCACAACTGGGGATGCATTAAAAAGCAGTATCTCTTAAGTAATAGGCATCATATGCCTGTTCACCAAAATCTAATAGTATGTTAAAATGACAGTAGAGTTAACAAAGGAGAGGGAAGGAGAGAAAAATCTTCCAAATCTTCTACATTAAGGGCTGGGAGCCATATTATCTCCCAGCCCATTCCAATCCTTCCCAAGAGATTTTGCTCTATCACATAGGTTTTACATATTCCAATTTAGGCATCTTCTTCTCCAATAGACTTTGTAATTTGATTAGGGCCGCAGAAGCCATAATTGGACTTTGCATGCAGCACAATGACTGACATGTCAATGACCCCCCCCAAAGTCTAGCATGGATCACAGGCAGTAGGATCCTTAGACGCAAGGGATTAACAGTCATAATAGTGTTCCCATACTAAAGGGGAGCCCAAGAAAGGGCCATGGGAATGCCAGTGAGTCCTTACATCTCACTAGAGTGGAGGAGGCAGAGAGAAGTTTGACATTCACACTAAAGGATGCTCCAGGGAATGGGAGGGGGGAAGAGGGGGGCACTGGGAGAAAAGGAGGGAGGGTGGTAAAAGCAAGGGGAAAGGGGGGAGAGTGCAAGAGGGACTGGGGAGGCATGGAGAGAGGGAGGGGACCAGGGTACCTGTTAAGCTTGTATGATTGAGGAAAAATAAATAAATATAATTTAAAAACACCTTGTAATTTGAAGATACTTTATTGGGCATCCTGGGCATCTGTGTCTTAATCATACTTCATTCATACCATGGAGGACCTACATATTTCTCAGTCAAACAGGCAATGAATTTGGGCACATCTCAGACTAGAATTAGTCTGGAAATTCTTTCATTACAGCATATGACCAGAGTGGACCCAGTCAATCTGGAGGGAGGTCTTATCAACCTGCTCTTTTAACTGACAAGACCTCCACATAGCTATTTCTTACTGAGTGCTTTGGAAACTTCTTAGGTAATAAAAACAGAAAGTAGTAACATGGCCCCACTAGTAAAGTAAAGTGATTAGGTATGAGGTAGAAAAAGGAAAATGATATGTTCATCTCTGTGGCTCAGATGGCTGGTGAGATTTGTTGTTAATTGAAAAAAAGAAGGTGACAGATGCTCATGAAAGTAAAAGGAGACATATTGTTGCTAAATGGCAAGAGCTGTTTGGTTCCTGATATTATTTCTACCTCTGCTTCCATTGTATAGTTTTCTAGTTCATGATCTCTGGATAGTTTGTCTGGCTTGAAAGTTACCCTGGTACCAAGCATTTAGCAGAGGAATTTCTCATGGTGATAAAGTAAACACTGTATTTCTCTCAGACCCTTCGAAGTCAAGGACTACAGAGGTCAGGAGAGACTGCTATCTAATGAATAGGAACCTGAATTATCCTTCATCTGCACTGTTACTATTTCAGGACATTTCAATCACCCATAAAGCTGGTGAGCCACAGTCCTCATGGTAATCAAACTAAAACCAAGTCTTTAAAACCTTCCAAAAAATATTAACAAAAATAATCAGTGAGAAAGTCTAGCATCTGCTAAAGGCACCAAGATCCTTGGAGGCAAAGGATTGGCAGCCACAGCAGTGTTCCTATACCTAAGGGGAACACGGGAAAGGGTTCGGGAAAGGCCACTGGGTCCTTGTACGTCATCGGAGAGGAGGGCCCAGAGGAAAATCAGACATGCACAAGAAAGGACTCTCTGGGAATTGGGGTGGGAGGCACTGGGGGATGGGGAGGGAGAGGGGTGGGGAGGGGGAGCAGGGGGTACGGGGGGAGGAGGAGGGAGGGAGGGAACTGGTGTACCTAATAAGTTTGTATGAGCTGAAATAAAAAATATATATATAAAAAAATAAAAAAAATAATCAGTGAGCATATGGTCAATAAAAGTAGAGATGAGTGATAGAAGATGGAAATCAGGAAAAAGGAGATAGCTAAGGGAGGTGTGCTGGCTTCTGTTCTACCTTCTATATTGATCCAACTTTTCAAAACGTGTTTAATGTTTCTAAAACAAGTTGTCAGAGTGTATTGTCATGTACAACCATAATTGACAAAATTGTAAGTTGAGGCCTGAACCTACCTAAAGTTCCAATAAAATAACTAATGCAACAAAGCTGACCAGTAGACACACAGCAGACAGTTGTAATGAGGAATGGGGTGAGAGGCAGAGAAATGTGGAGCACCAGAGATAAGTACAAACTAAAAGACAAAAGAAGACAGGATCCTGTCCTCAAAATTTAAAACACAATGCATTACCATAATTTCTTGTTAATTTTAGCCATTGGGTTGAATTTACATAGCCCTCATAATGCATATTGAGGCCATACTTTTTTGAATCCAGTGTAAAGGCACTAAAGCAATATAAGACACCACAAAACATACAGAAAGGGGAATAAAGTGGTGGTGATAAGGAAGATCAAGGTAAGAGCATGGGACTTAGTACAAATATTCTGTTTGGGGGGGAAGATAATTGGCTACTGGTTCAATTATATGTCCAATTAAGACATTGTGCTTCAAATTTCACTTATTGTTTGGCTACACAGAGACCTTGAGAATTTTGAAGCCAAATCTATCTAAAGACTCTATACATGGGCTGGAGAGATGGCTCAGGGGTTGCCTCTGCCTCACGAGCAGAAGGTCCTAAGTTTAGATTCCAGGTCCCACATAAAAACGCCAGGCAGAAAAGGCAGCAGCCTGTATTTCCAGCCTGGTGGGCGGAGACTGCGAAGTGTCAAAAGTAAGCAAAAAGAAGCTAGAATCAATCTGGGATGATTTCTGAAGTCACACTTGGTCATACACACACACACACACACACACACACACACACACACACACACACTAAATAAGTAAATAAATAAATAAATTACTCAATATAGATAGAGTATTGGTGATTTTAAAAACTGGTTGCAAGGGATGGGGTTGGAGGGCCACACCAGAAACAAGGAGAGAAGTGACTATGTTACAGCAGAGAAAATAGGCCTCCATCAAGGACTGCAAGTAAGTAATGTGACACCTGGTTAAGTTCACAGACGTTTGTTCCTGATCATTTTCAACTGAGGGGGTATGATCTCACCAGAAGGGGAGGGCATATAATCTGGCAGATAAAAAGTGACCATTTTGCAAATGGGTGATTGACCCCTCCCTCACTGAGGTTTCCTACTTTTATTACATCTACCCTTGAATGTGCTCTTATAATAAGACTCCAGTTTAACAGCTTTTTGTCTCTGTCCAGGGGGTGACATACAGTGCCCATCAGGATGGAGTGAAGGGCATTGCAGGAGCAGCAAAACTGCAAAAGAAAATCAACAAACCACAATCCAGAACTTCAGAGACTCTATATCAACCACCTAGAACTAGGAAGCCTAATCTCTCCCCATCCTGAACCTCAGGGACATTTGCAGAAGAGGGGGCAGTAAGAAGAGCAAAAGGATGGGAGGAGCAATGATTTGCAAGATACTCCACACAAGTTAGGGCCGAAGCAATCATAATTGGACTTTGCATGCACGGCGCAATGTCCAACACACTATTGACCTCACAAAGTCTAGCATCAGCTAAAGGCACCAAGATCCTTGGAGGCAAGGGATTGACAGCCACAATAGTGTTCCTATGCTTAAGGGGAACACAGGAAAGGGTTCAGAGAAATGCCACTGGGTCCTTGTACCTCATCGGAGAGGAGGGCCCAGAGGAGAGTCAGGCATGCACAATAAAGGACTCCCTGGGAATTGGGGCGGGAGGCACTGGGGGATGGGGAGGGAGGGATGAGGGGAGGAGGAGCAGGGGGTTGGGGGGAGGAGGAGGGAGGGAGGGAACTGGTGTACCTATTAAGTTTGTATGAGCGGAAATAATAATAAAAAATGTATATTAAAAAAACTGGTTGCAAAATGTAAGTGTTGAGGTACATAAGTGTTAATTGTGGTCAAGGGCTGGCTGAATCCTTTTCCACATTCACCTACTATCTCCTTACTTTAAGGTATTGAACTTATCTATAACTCTTACCAGATTTACCTCTAAGAGTTTGCCACAGTGGGAGATGGTTGTGGAAAATGAAAACTAGACTTTAGATCCCTAGTACCCATGTAAATCTAGGAGGGGTATTGGTTTACTTGTAATCCTAATACTCAAGAGGTGGAAGCAGGGCATTCCTGGAGCAAGCTGACTAGCTAGAGCAACTGCATCAGTGAGCTCTGGATTCATTGAGACCTTGCCTCAGTAAATAAATTGGAGAACAACTGAGGAAAATATCAAACATAAACATCTTGCCTCCATACATACATATATCCATCCCACACATACTCACCACACATAGACACACACAAATACACACATGAGTGCATGTGCAAAAAAAAGATGTCCACAAATTGTCCTAAGTCAGCAATACTGAGACTGAGCATCTCTAAAATATTTGAAGATATAAAGAAAAACACTGAATATTTAGAAAATTAAGGAGAAAATGAAAGGAGAAAGATCAGTGGAAGGTAGGAGAAAGATAAATAACATTGTTGGGCCCGCCCAGGATTTGCCCCAGGGCATGACCAAGCACATGGGACTAAAGATGGTGCTGAGGGCTATTGTCCTGGGTGTAACCCTGATCACATTACAGAGACTTCTAATTGGTTTTCAGGTATCGACCTGCCCTCTGTGCTGAGTGACATTGGACTTGACCTCACTAGCACCTGAAGGATGTGTTGACCTTTGACACAATTGGGTGCCTGTTTGGCACCTTGTGGTCTTTTGTCTCTATAAGCTGTTTTGCTGCCCCCAATAAAGGAGATTTGCTTTTGACAAACTCCCCATCCCGTGGCCGAATCTCTGGGGAATTGAGGCGGAGGTGTGGATGGTGAGACCTACCTATCTTTGTCTTCAGAGTGGGCTGCGCAATCATGTGAATGAGTGTATGAGTGGGTAGAGACATGCCACGCTGTGGGTGGTGGACTCTACAAACATGAGTCAGCTGACTCCTGGACCAACTTCCACCAAAATTCAATTCTTTTTTTATTATTATTTTTCCCACTCATACAAACTTAATAGGTACCCCAGTCCCTTCCCTCCTTCCACCCCTCCCCGACACCCTTACTCCCTCCCCCCTTTTCCTCTTCCTCCCACCCCCTCCCTCCCTTTCTCCCAGTGCCCCCCTCTTCCCTCCCCAATCCTTGGAAAAATTCAATTCTTATAATGCATTTACCATTTAACTTCACAAATTATTAGCTTTTGTTGTCTGTGAGGACTGAAAAGAGGCTTGGTTTTCCCCCCAGTGTTTTACCAAATATACTGAAAAGAGAGAGGTAACCACAAATCACTTATCATCATGAGAAGACATATGAAAATAGCCTAAAAGGAGGTCCACAGTGATTTTAAGATTATGGATTTCAGTTAAGGACAAGTGATATCTAGCTACTGAAACCTCCTTGAATAATATTTAAAAAGAAGTGATCCAGGATTCCTGAAGTCACACTTAATTCTTGTTCTCTCTCTCTCTCTCTTTCTCTTTTTCTCTCTCTTCTCTCTCTCTATTTCTTACACACACACACACACACAAATAAAGAATAAAAAACTCTACACAGACGTAACAGAGTAGAGGTGACTTTAAAATCTCTAATTGTAAAATGTAACAGTTGGGGTACATAATTGTTAACTGTGGTCAGGGGCTGGCTGAATCCTCTTTCACATTCACCTACTATCTCATTATTCAGGGACTCCAAATTTCTCTACTATCTTCTTAAATAATTTTTCATCATAGAAGACATCCATAGCAGTCAGGATGGATATCTTAAAAACAATTGAAAACAATCTAAGTATAGTATCAGTAGACAGGAGCCCAGACAGCAAGCAGAGTACATGAGTAGGACAACACATTATTGCTACAGGTGGGAGACAGTGGCAGGATGATGGAAATTGAGAGAAACAGTTTGGTAAAAAGGCAGGAACTTACTGGCTCATACTTTACAACTCCCTGTTGTTCATTATTTTAAGAAATTTTGCTTGTCCAGATGAAGCTTGGGGAATTTCACTGTTTGAAATTCATTGCTTGACCTTAGACTAAAAGGAGTATATTGGAATCTTTTCTAAATCTCTGAAAAGATACTAGTGTCATAGGGATTATAAGAATTCCATATGGGAAAAGGAATAAATAAAAATTTGAAATATTACTGAAAGAAGTAAGAAGCTTAGGGGGCCAATGAGATGATTCACAGTGGGTAAAGGTGTCTGTGTGCAAACCTAGTAACTTGAGTTTAACCCACAGAGCACACATGATATGTAGCAAGCCTTGCAAAAGTTGTGCCTCCACATGCACATCATTGGCACTGCTGCATGCTTTCTGCCTATCTTCCTTGTCTCACAAATGAACAACCAAACAAGCGGTCTTTTCAAAAGGAATTTAGGGTTGACATCAAAGGGGCAAAAGTGACCCATCTATGGCTTACCCATCTTCATTCTAACATATGTTCAAGTATGTTGTCGTTATTCTGCATTATACTAAGTTGAACTGCTGACTTGTTTAAAGAAAGGCCCAAACAACAAAGGAAACGTCAATGTCTGGACAGTTTTAGGAAAGAAAGTATTATGAAAGAGTTGTTCAAAAATTATCCACAAAGGAAGAGGGGGCAGTAAGATTGTAAGAGCCTAAAGATGGGGAGGAGCAACAATATGCAAGATACTCCACACACGTTAGGGTCCGAAGTAATCACAATAAGACTTTGCAGAACCTGAGCAATGATCGACATATCATTGACCCACCAAAGTCTAGCATGGATCACAGGCACTACGATCCTTAGAAGCAAGAGATTAACAGCCACAATAGTGTTCCTACACTAAAGGGGAACACAAGAAAGAACTCTAGACAATGCTACTGAGTCCTTACACCTCATCAGAGAGGAGGACCCAGAGGGAAGTTTGACATGCACACTAAAGGATGGGGGAGGGGGGTTAAAGGAAAGGAAAAAGGGGGGAGGGAGCAAGGGGATGCAGGGATAGGTAGAGGGAGGGAGGGGACTGGGGTACCTATTAAATTTGTATGAGTGGAAAAAATTTTATTAGTTTTAACAATAAAAAAATTTTAAAAAATTATCCACAAGGGAAGAGAGTAAATAAAACAGGAAAGTGATTAAGAAGAGGAACATAAGGAAGGCTGGATTTGGCAATATTTTCAAGCATTTCACATGTTCATAGCATCTTTCTAAGTTTCACTTCCTGAGCTGACCACCTGTAGAACAGTAGTTGGGAACATTTGGCTCAGACACACTGATCTCTTATATCAACAATAAAGGAAATGACCACTGAATATCTGGAGAGAAAGGATGACTGATGGGCTGGAATTTCTGGACTCCTGGTTCACTAATTTCCATCCAACCATGGTTCAAACTGAATTGCCTTTTCCATAATATTTCTAGATTGCATTTTAATATGTATAAATACAGTCTATAGATAGAGAAAAAAGGTTAGATTATTTGGGCAATTTTATCAAAGCATCAATATAAGAAAACTTACCAACAATTATCCAGGATACAAGAAGCGAAAGAAGTGGATAGTTGTGGCAAGGCAAAGGTTACTGGAGAGTAATTTTTTTTATCAAGGGCAGGTATAGAAAGGTTTTTTTCTAGCTCTGCCTATCATCACAACATGTTAAGGCATTTCACACATCCATAAAAGCAAGTAGAGTTCATTTTTTGTGCTGACAAATTACAGAACTACAGGTGGTGATATTTGGCCCAAACTCACTGAGATCAGTGCTTCACTGTAAAAGGAAAGTACAACAGAAACACCCACTGATTACAAGATAGGTAAAAAGGTAACTTGAAAGTGGAAGGGTCATGAGCAGAGTGAAGGAAGCTAGGAGAACAGTGTTGGCGATTGGGCAGGAATTGGTGACTTTCTGTCATCTCTTCTCATCTGGTGAGTTTCAAAGCTCATTGTCCTTTCCATGTGTGGTGTGCAAATATAGTCTGTAGAAGCAAAAAACTGACACTAGATTTTTTTAAAAGACAACCTCAGTCAAGGTGTTAATATAATAAAGCTTATCACCAAATGGAAGAGGGTAAACAAGAAAAGAGCATGTCATGGCAAGAAGAGAATATTAGCAATTCTATTTTCTAAAAATGTTAGATATTTTCTTTCTCCCAGAACTCTCTCCTTTTTAATATATTTTATAATATTTTTGTTTCTCTCACATACTTCTACACTGTATGCATAAATAGAATGTATAGCATAAATAGGAATGAAACTAGGTTCTTTAGATAACTTCCACAGAGAGTGATATAGCAGTTCTGAGAAACATATCTGGATGTAGTATGCTAAAAATGGGGATAGTGTGTTAGCAGACCATTTTTCCATGAAGAGCAAAAGTTGGCTAACTCTTGAGTCTGCTTTTTCTCACATCACAACATTTTAAGATGTTTCACTTTTTCACAAACTGTGATTATTTTTCAGTTCTTGAAATGACCACTTGTAGACCCCTAGGTAGGCAGAAATATCTTTGAGTTTACAGAAATCTCTAAATAAAGCTGCACAACAGAAATTGCCCACAGCACATCTGGAAGGTAAAAGGTGAAAACAGATGTGCCAAGCTTATTGGCAGAATGAAGAATGTTGGGAGAACTATGTTCAGTAAGATTAAGAGTTGCGTTATTACTGGTTTATTTCCCTTTTAACATGACCAAAAGCCTGCCACTTTTCCATCAATATACTGAATTTTGTGGACAACATGCACAAATACAGCTGAAGGCATGAAATCCTGAAATCAGGAGCTTTGGACAACTTTAGCAAATAACTAACATTATAGAGACTTCCAAAAATTTCAGAATTTAAGGCCTTTTGGCAAGAGTTGTTCTAAGAAATAGAACAGTGAGTGGAATCATTTTGTGCAATGGGCTGAAGTCAATTGGATTTTATTTTGCTCTGCTTCCTATCATATTACCTAGATATATTATTTTACTTGCTCATAAATGTCTCCTGACCATCTGTAGAGGTGGGAAGGATTTCCTACACCCCACTGAAATTTTTAGAAACAAAATAATGTGACCAATGTGTGGAAGTGAAACAGGAGACAAGAATATATGTATGCCAAGAGTAGAATCAAGAAAAATGAAAGAGAGGCTTTGACTACTGAGTAGTCGTGGCCCACCCCTGTTTGTCTTCTTCCACATCCAAGGCATGTTATCATTTCTGCACCTGTTTTTGCATCCTGCAGCTGATATGAGCAAAATCGATCTGTAGTATATATACATCTGAATTAAAAGTTTCCTAATACTTTCATAGAATGATAACCCCATATCTTGAAGGCAAGAAAGATAAAAAGCCATGAGGACATGTTCAAAGGAGACTACCAGAAGAACCAGTTTTCTGGTTCCCAATCCTACTTTGCCTCTTATTATACCATTCCAAGACATTGCACGTATTTTTTTTGTAAGTTCCAGGTTTTATTTTGTAAGCTGACCACTTGCGCACAATAGTTGAGAATATGGAGTTCAAGTTCCATTTGAACCTCAATAAAAACAGTGGCATAGTGGAAATATCCATTGAATACCTGGAGGGTTTAAAAGAAAATGGATGTCAAAGTGAGTGATAAAAAGTTAGGGCTCCTGTGTAGGAGTGGGAGTGGCTGACTGTTGGCTCTTATTCATTTAAAACCTCATTTTAAAAAGTATCACTTTTTAAGGTATTTTCTTTATTCCTACCATTGCTAAATTTTTCTTTTTGAATTGACAACGCACTGATCTTGAGTTTAGATATGAACGTCAAATATCTCTAAAACCTTTGTAAAAAGGATAACATCATAGAAATAGCCACCGACCAGATGAGTACACAGATGAAAGAAAAGGTAAAGAAAAATGATAGATGGAGAAAGTTGATGACCAAAGACAGAAACTGCTTGACTTTTGTCTACCTTCTATATCAATTGTGTGAAAATACCTTTTGATTTGTCACAAGTTCCTGGATAGTACTCTAGCCATAGCCAGATACAATCCATTGCATTCTAAAAATTCAGGCTTAGCTCTTCTTGAAGCCTCAGCAAAAACAGTAATTCCATAAGGTTGGCCACTAAACTTCCAGTTAGTAAAGTAAGTTCTGCCCTATCATCCTTTCTTTTTTTTTATATAATACATTTTTTATTATTATTTCAGCTCATACAAAATTAATAGGTACACCAGTTCCCTCCCTCCCTCCTCCTCCCCCCCGAACCCCCTGCTCTCCCTCCCCTCACCCCTCCCGCCCCATCCCCCCGTGCCTCCAGCCCCGATTCCCAGAGTCCTTTCTTGTGCATGCTTGACTCTCCTCTGGGCCCTCCTCTCCGATAATGTACAAGGACCAGGTGGCATTTCCCTGAACCCCTTCCTGTGTTCCCCTTAAGCATAGGAACACTACTGTGGCTGTCAATCCCTTGCCTCCAAGGATCTTGGTGCCTTTAGCTGATGCTAGACTTTGTGAGGTCAATAGTGTGTTGGACATTGTGCCGGGCATACAATGTCCAATTATGATTGCTTCGGCCCTAACGTGTGTGGAGTATCTTGCAAATCATTGCTCCTCCCATCCTTTTGCTCTTACACTCTTACCACCCCCTCTTCTGCAAATGTCCCTGAGCTTCAGGATGGGGAGAGATTAGGCTGCCTAGTTCTAGGTGGTTGATATAGAGTCTCTGAAGTTCTGGATTGTGGTTTGCTGATTTTCTTTTGCAGTTTTGTTGCTCCTGTAATGCCCTTCACTCCATCTTGATGGGCACTGTATGTCACCCCCTGGCCAGAGACAGAAAGCTGTTAAACTGGAGTCTTATTATAAGAGCACATTCAAGGGTAGATGTAATACTTATACCCAAAAGTGGAATCGCAGGGTCATATGGCGTTAGGCAATGGGAGGGGTCAATCGCCCATTTGCAAAATGGTTAATTTTAATCTGCCGGACTATATGCCCTCCCCTTATGGTGAGTTCATACCCCCTTAGTTTTAAATGATCAGGAACGAATTGTGAACTTAACTAGGTGTCACATTACTTTCTTGCAGTCCTTGATGTAGGCCTATTTTCTCTACTGTAACATGGTCACGTCTCTCCTTGTTTCTGGAGTGGCCCTCCAACCCCATCCCTCCTGTTCATAATCCTTGCAATTACTGTAGGTAATACATAGATTTACCTATGAGTGTCTCAAGGTGGGCTGGCTGGGTTTGGTATTAGGAGCCACCTATTAGGGAGTACATACGGTGCTTAATTTTCTGGGTCTGGGATACTTCACTTAATATAATTGTTTCTAATGACATCCATTTCCTGGAAAATTCCAGTAATTCATCATTTTTGATGGCTGAGTAGTACTCCATTGTATAGATGTACCACAGTTTCCTTATCCACTCGTCAACTGTTGGACATTTGAGTTGATGCCATGTCTTTGCTATTGTAAACAGTGCTGCTATGAACATGGTCTGCTGTATGGGGGGTTATACCCAAAAGTGGAATAGCAGGGTCATATGGCATTTCAATCTTTAATTTCTTTAAGAATCTCCAGACGGCTCGCCAGAGTGGCTGTATGAGCCTGCACTCCCACCAGCAATGTAGGAGCGTTCCCCTCTCTCCACATCCTCTCCAGCATTTGTTGCTGTTTGTGTTGTGGATTTTTGCCATCCTGACCGGGGTGAGATGATATCTCAGGGAAGTTTTGATTTGCATTTCCCTGATGACTAAGAAAGTGTAGCATGTTTTAAGATATTTGTTAGACATTTTAATTTCATCCCTAGTAAAGTTTCTTTTAAGTTCCAGGGCCCATTTTTTAATTGGGCCATTAGTTTCTTTGGTGTTTAGTTTTCTAAGTTCTTTGTGCACTCTGGACAGTAGAGCTCTATCAGATATGTGGTTAGTGAAGATTTTCTCCCATTCTGTGGGTTGCCTTTGAGCTCGTGTGACAATCTCTTTATCTGAACAAAAGCTCTTTAATTTCACAAGATCCCAACTGTTGAGAGTTGATAGCAGTGACTGTGCCATTGGATGTCTGTTTAGGAAATGTTGGCCTAGCCCAATCAGCTCGAGGGAGTTCCCTATCCTTTCAACTATGATTTTTATAGTCTCTGGCCTTAAATCAAGGTCCTTGATCCATTTGGAATTAAGTCTTGTACATGGTGACAAGTATGGGTCCAGCTTTAATCTTCTGCATGTGGAGATCCAGTTTTGCCAGCACCATTTGTTGAAGATGCTGTTCTTTTTCCATTGGATTCTTTGGGCCCCTTTGTCAAAGACCAAATGGCTGTAACTTTGTGGGCTTATATCTGGGTCTTCAATCCTTATCCATTGATCTGTGTGTCTATTTTGGAGCCAGTACCAGGCTGTTTTTATAACTATGGATTTGTAATGTAGACTAAGGTTCGGTATGGTAATACCTCCAGCTGTGTTTTTGTTACTCAGGATTGTCTTTGCTATCCTGGGTCTTTTGTGCCTCCATATGAATTTTGAGATTGTTTGGTCAACTTCTTTAAAGAATTGGTTTGGGATTTTAATTGGTATAGCATTGAATTTGTTATATTGCCTTTGGTAGGATGGTCATTTTTAGGATGTTGATTCTGCCAATCCAGGAACATGGGAGATCGTTCCACCTTCTGGTGTCTTCTGCAATTTCTTTCTTTAGGGTTTTAAAGTTTTCATTGTAAAGGTCTTGTACTTCCTTGGTTAGGTTTATACCAAGGTATTTCATTTTTTTAGGGGCTATAGTGAATGGTATGGTTTCTCTCAAGGCTTTTTCACTTCTTTCATTCTGGGCATATAGGAAGGCCTCTGATTTTTGCACATTTATTTTGTATCCTGCCACCCTGCTGAACTTCTCAATTAGTTCCAGGAGCTTCCTGGTGGAGTTTTTGGGATCCCTCAGGTATAAGATCATGTCATCTGAAAATAGGGATAGTTTGACTTCTTCCTTGCCGATTTGAATCCCTCTTATGTCCCTTTCTTGTCTTATGGCTTCAGCTAAGACTTCAAGTACAATATTGAATAGAAGTGGTGAGAGTGGACAGCCTTGTCTAGTTCCTGATTGAAGTGGGAATGCTTCCAATTGTTCCCCATTGAGCATAATCCTTGCTGTGGGCTTGTTTTATACAGCTTTTATTATATTGATAAAGGTTCCTTTCATTCCTACAGTCTCTAGCGTTTTGATCATAAAAGGCTGTTGGATCTTGTCAAAGGCTTTTTCTGCATCTATCGAGAGTATCATGTGGTCTTGGACTTTGGACTGGTTTACATGATGAATTACATTTATTGATTTTCGCATGTTGAACCAACCTTGTGTGCCGGGGATGAAGCCTACTTGGTCCCCGTGAATGATCTTTTTAATATGTTTTTGAATCCGATTTGCTAAAACTTTGTTGAGAATCTTTGCGTCTGTGTTCATCAGAGAGATCAGCCTATAGTTTTCTTTTTTAAGTGAGTCTTTATTAAGTTTTGGGATTAAAAAATATTAGCTTCATAGAAGGAATTTGGTAGTGTTCCTTCCTTTGCTATTTGATGGAACAGTTTAAGGAGTATTGGTATTATTAACTCCTTAAATGTCTGGTAGAACTCTGTGCTGAATCCATCTGGTCCAGGACATTTTTTGGTGGGAAGATTCAAGATTACTTCCTCAATTTCCTTATATGTTATAGGACTATTTAAATAATTCACAACTTCCTGATTCAATTTAGGTAAGTTGTGTTTACTTAGAAATTCATCCATCTCTTTTGTGTTGTCAAACTTCACAGAGTATAAGTTTTTGAAATATGATGTTATAATTCTCTGGATTTCTTGGGTATCAGTAGTGATAACTCCATGCTCATTTCTGATTTTGTTAATTTGGGTTTTCTCTCTCCTGCTTTTGGTTAATTTAGCTAGGGGTGTATCAATCTTATTGATTTTTTCAAAGAACCAGCTTTTTGACTGGTTGATTTTTTCTATCGTTTTCTTAATCTCGATTTCAGATATTTCTCCCCTTATTTTGGTAATCTCCTCTCTTGTACTACTTTTGGGATCAGATTGCTCTAGTTTCTCTAAAGCTTTAAGCTGCATTGTTAAGTTGTTTATTTCTGATGTTTCCATTTTCTTGATGTAGGCATTAAGAGCTATGAACTTACCTGTTAGAACAGCTTTCATTGTGTCCCAGAGATTTTGGTAAGTTGTATTTTCGTTATCATTCACTTTCAGGAAATCTTGAATTTCCTTTTTAATTTCTTCCTGAATCCAGTTCTCATTCACCATCATATTGTTAAGTTTCCAGGAGTTAGTGTATTTTCTCTTGTTTGATGTGTTGTGGATGTCCTGCTTTAGGCCGTGGTGGTCTGATAGGGCACAGGTTAGAATTTCAACTTTCTTGTATATGTGTAGATTCGTTTTGTGGCCCAATATGTGATCTATTTTGGAGAAAGTTCCGTGTGCTGCTGAGAAAAATGTGTACTCTTTGGTACGTGGGTGAAAAGTTCGATAGAGATCTGTAAGGTCCATTTCTTTCAGGGTTTGATTAAGTTCCAAAGTGTCTCTGTTAAGCTTTTGACCTGTTGATCTATCCCATGTTGAGAGGGCGGTGTTGAAGTCCCCAAGAATTATCGTTTGGGGGTTGATTTCTTGCTTTAGACGCTGTAGGGTTTTCTTAATGAATGTGGAGGGGCCCGTATTGGGTGCATATATGTTCAGTATTGTGAAGTCTTCCTGGTGAATTGTACCTGTGACTAAAATGTAGTATCCATCCGTGTCTCTTATAATTTTCTTTGGTTTGAAGTCCACTTTTTCTGATAACATAATGGCTACCCCTACCTGTTTTCTGCTTCCATTAGCTTGTAGAATTTTTGACCAGCCTTTTATTTTTAGAGTGTGCCTATCTTTTGTGGTGAGATGGGTTTCTTGCAGGCAGCAGATTGATGGATTGTGATTTTTAATCCAAGTTTGTAATCTGTGTCTCTTGATCGGTGAATTAATTCCATTAACATTTAGTGTTATAATGGTGAAACTATTTTTAATTCCAGACATTTATTATGTTTAGTAGTTTTTATAAGTATATTGCTTCGCTTTTAATGGTGTTATATTTGCCTTCTGTTCTGGATATGCCTGTTTTTTTCTTCACGCTTGAGTATCATTTCTAGCATTTTTTCAAGGCCTGCTTTGGTGGACATGTATCCCTTCAAGTTGTCTTTGTGCTGGAAAGTTTTTCTTTCTCCCTCGATCATGACTGATAGTTTTGCAGGGTAAATCAGCCTGGGTTGACATTTTTGCTCATTCAATACTTGAAGTATGTCTCTCCAAGCTCTTCTTGCTTTTACTGTTTCGACTGAGAAGTCATTTGTTATTTTAATAGGTTTACCTTTAAAAGTGACTTGTTTTTTCTCCCTTGAAGCTCTCAGCACCATTTCTTTATCTTGAATGTGGAGTGTTTTAACTATTATTTGCCGTGGGGTGCTTCTGTTTTGGTCGTATCTGTTTGGGGTGCGGAATGCCTCTTGTATATGGATGGGCCTCTCTTTTTTTATATGAGGAAAGTTTTCCTTGATGATCGTTTGAAAAATTTCCTCAGGGGTGGTATTTTGAGATTCTTGCTCTGGTATTCCATGAATACACATGTTAGGCTTTTTCAGGGTGTCCCATATCTCTTGGTTATTTCTCTCAAGTGTCTTTTTGGCTTTAACAACCTCTTCCATTGAGCTGGTTAGTACTCCCACTTTTTCTTCAAGGTCTGAAATTCTGTTTTCTGCTTCGTTAGTTCTGTTGAGAAGACTCTCTGTAGAGTTCTGGGTTGAAGATAACTTGTCTTTTAGCTCAGTTTTAAGCTCTGCTTGAGTCTGTTTTAACTGCTCTATGCCAGTTTTTGTTTCTTGCAGTTTTTCTCAACTCCTCCAAATGTCTGTTGTGTTCCTCTTCAAAGCGATTGATTCGATTATGTAATTCCTCCCAGATTTTCTCTTTCATAGTATTGAACATGGTAATGATCATATTTTGAAAGTCGTTATCCTGGGTGAGGGTTTCTTGGCCTTTTTCCGCGGGTTTGTTCTGGTTGGAGTCTAACATTATGGGATTAATTTCTTCAGTGGGAAATTTGTTTACTTGAGTGTTGCTTCTCATGGATTTGCAGTTTGACTTTGGCATTGTCGTTTTAACTTTTAAGATCTTTCAATTTCACTAAACTGAATTATTTGGCCTGGGGTTCTGTGGGTGGGCAGGGACAGAGCTTACCTAGGTCACGGGTGAGGCCCGGCTAGACCGCGTGCGTGTCCGGACCAGTGGAGCGGGGTGGGGAATTGGAGGATGGGGGCTTCGGCGTGGAGCTATTTAACCTGAGGGCAGCTGGGGCGGGGCCCGGACGCAGGGGGAGGTCCTCCTTGTCCCTAGGCCCTGTGCGTGCGGCTCCGGCTGGATGGCGGGAGTTGGAGCCGGGTCCCTTTGGGCTGACCTGGGGTTCTGGTGGGCGGGCGCGGCCAGGGCTTACCTAGAGTTGCGGGGTGAGGCTCGGCTGGACCACCCGCGCGCTTCCCGACAGGCAGAGCGGGGTGGGGTGAAAGGGTATATCATCCTTTCTTAGGACTCTCACCAACTGCAATCAGCCATGGTTCCTAGCCAGCCAGTGGATCACAAAGGTAACCAACCGACAGTGTGCATCAGACTATAGAGTTGCTGAGCTATGGTGTTTAGTAGCCTATGGATGTCAAATCTCTCTCTCTCTCTCTCTCTCTCTCTCTCTCTCTCTGTCCTCCTTCTTCCTTCCTTTTTCAATGGGGTTCTTTTTATGTTGCCCACACTGGCTTCAAACTTGTGACCCTTTCACCTTAGTGGCTCCCTAGCAGCTGATATTATAAGGTGTATGCCAACCAGCTGACTTACTTTAGATGTATTTTGGATTTATCAAACTTTTGAATTACGATAGATTTGTTAGTATATAAATCTACTATGTAAGTCCAGAAGTATCTATATACCCCAAAGTGAGACTACTCATTTATATGGTAGTTTAATTTTTGGTGTTTCTCTCTCTCTCTCTCTCTCTCTCACCAACTGCAATCAGCCATGGTTCCTAGCCAGCCAGTGGATCACAAAGGTAACCAACCGACAGTGTGCATCAGACTATAGAGTTGCTGAGCTATGGTGTTTAGTAGCCTATGGATGTCAAATCTCTCTCTCTCTCTCTCGTGTGTGATCGTCAGATACTGTGTGTCTCTGTGGAGGAACAAAGGTGACTTCAGGAATCATTCTGGATTGCTTCTGTCTCCTTTTTGCTTTTCTCTGGGCTTTTTCAGGCTTTCCTACCAGGATGGGAAGTGCAGGTCACTACTGTTTTCCACCTGGAGTTTTTCCATGAGACCTGGGATCTGAACTCAGGACCTTCTGCTTGCGAGGCAGAGTCTGAACCCCTGAGCTATCTCTGTAGCCCAAAATTTTAGTGTTTTTGAAGAAACTCTATATCTTTTCTGAATGGCTGTTTAGGCTGCACTTTATCTTCCTCTTTGTTAGCATTTTCTTTTTTAAAATAAGCTTGTTAAATTTAGATTTTTATATGCATGCTACTTGCCTCAAGAACCATGTCTAATTTATTTCTTCACTTTCTCCCCAATGTTGTGCCACTTTTATATTTTTGTTAGTGATTTCATGAGCTCTTGTCCATGTTGATGACTGCTCATGGATGTTTGCGTTCTTTACCACTACATTCTCTTCTGTGCAGTAAGCCACACTGTATGCTCTACCATACCATTGCTGAGTTACAACAAAGTCCCAAGTTCCCTGTTGTAATGAGTAGAATTTCTGTTAAGCTCATTTTATTATTTTGTGGGGATTTTCACAATTACAAGTGGTGATTAGATACTCAATTACTTTTGTGAGCTTATCCTAAACATTAAAATCAGTGCTACTTGTCTAATTGCCACTTTGGCACTCTTTCCTTTGGCTGTCTCAGTAAACATTGTTTGCAGAGAGAAGAGATTAGAACACAGAAAAAGCAGAGATAGACAGTTTGGAGGTAAGAAAGATGAAACTCTGTTTCCTCACTTTGTGATGCTATGTATATATATACAGTACATGCATACATGCATACATGCATACATATACAATACATGCATATATATATAATACATGCATATATATATGGAGGGAAGGTATTGATTTGGAATTATAAGTTATGCTACATTGTATCACTTGTCTATCAAATCGTGTTTATTTGATCCAGGACACTATTTCCTACATCTGAACACAGGTATATAAAATCAGCCATGCATGACTTTGTGTCTGTGAAGTTTAAGGAGCCTGGTAAACAATCCTTGTTTGATTCTCTCAGGCCATCATTCTACAAAGATGGCAATTAAACAATTGGCATCCAAACAGAATTTTCCTGATTTGAGGGTAGCCATAGGATTCCACCTTCATAAGAGCCAAATAACATTGGTATTGTCCCATGTCTTTGATTTACACCACACACACACACACACACACACACACATACACATACATACACACACGCACACACACACACACACACACACACACACACACACACACACTTCATTTTCCTTAACATACTATAGATAATTGAGACCTGGCAATAAATATTTTCAAGGCTTACTTTTAAAATATTTTCTTTCAAGAAATTATTTGCTGTCCTTTTTAGTATAGCATTATTCTTATGATACATTTTGTCCACAGAGGAAAACTGACACTAGGTAAGTTGAATGACTTTCATTGAGTTGATAACAGATCATAAATGAAAAATGGAGAAGGTGCCTGCTTATTGGGAAGATAAAAGCAGTGGAATGAGGATTGGAAGGCTGCCAAGGATAACAGTCTATCTCTCCATTTGGGTGAATGCTGGCTTTGCCTTTAGTACTATTCGAATTGTTCATCAGAGTAATGCTTCAGTACATAAACACATACATAAACACATAGTAATTGTGGTGACTCAAGTTACCAGGTTGCTAATGAAAGACACAAGTCTTTTTTCTGGAGAGCAGATCTATCCTCCAGAGAGCATATAATGTTCAGAGTGAAAGATTACACCACACAAATTAGTACTTGATTACAGGTTGCTTGTATTGTTTACTGTTTTATTCTCTAATCCAATCAACAAACATACTTTGAAACCTTCTAAATGCTAGCTATGGGTGCAATGGTGAGCCATATCAGACCTGTTCACTGCCCTAATGGTACTTACATCTGTGTGGAATTATTTGTAAGGATAAATCAGTAATTATGCCTTTATGTAAATGCTACTGGTGGGGCACATAACCACTGAGCTCCCTTTTCACTAGCAGCTTTATTGAGGTATAATCTATATACTGTAAAATCCATGCATTAGACACTGATGCTTTTTAAGTTATAAGTCAGATCATGTCCCTCTCCTGCTTAAAACTTTTTAGTGATTTTCCATTGCTATTGAAAAAAGCTAAACTCTTTAACTTGGCCTGATAAAGCCAATCCTTGCTTTGCTTTAAGCCCAAATTGCCTTTGACAGTTTGGGGAAGGTCTTAAGCTCTTTTTTTGCCTAGGGCCCTTGCTACATGATTATTGTATCTATATGAACTTTTCCTGGTTTGTCATGTAACTGGATCTTTTTCACCCTTTAGGTCATTCTTTGAAGTCACCTTTCCTGACTACACTTGATGGAGTACTGATACCTCACACTGTGTCTTATCTTCATTCCCTATTCTTTGTGATAGTTTTTATCATAAGATAGGCAAATCTGGTCTCATCAATATGATTATAAATTTCTCAAAGACACTGTTATATGCACATTTCTGTGAAGTGAATGAAATTTGGGATATTCAAATGATGAGAAAGAACAAAGAAAATCTGTAAAGTCTTTCAGAGCATCACTACCCATATCATGTGCAGACTAGTGCTGGCTAATGTTACCATCTGAGATGATAAAAGGGGAAAAATGGATTCTTTACAAACCTTTTTAGCGATTCAATATGGTAATATGTCTGTTAAATGTAATAAAAATAATTAGACATATATTATATTGAATTTTGCTTATCTTACTTTTAGTAATTAATTTGTTGCACTTTTCTTGGTCCATGAAGACACAGAGAAGGGGAAATTGGGTTCATCTAACTAGTTGAAGAAGGCCTGTTTTGGAGGACAGGATTTAGGAGTCTGAGAGAGAAGTCATAAATTCTTTCAATTTATCTTGTTAAAATATTAACTAAGAGTTGATCTTTTCTCATAAATTTCAGGCAGGAAGGAGAGAGGGCAGGGAGAGGGATATAAAAATGGAGAAGGGTGAGGGAGAAAAAAAACAATGTTGTACTGTAATGGAGGCATTTGAGGAGAGGGAGAATGAATAGCTAACATGGACTTTTTTTAAGCTGACAAATACTTTGTGGTATTCAAGTACAGACGAATTCCATTCCTCATACCCTTGGTACTACTCTACTATATCTCTATTTGGACATTAGCTAGAATCCTGAGCCACCAGAGAGACTATATACTCAGAGCAGGCAACTGGCACTTGGGACCAGTGGTAGCTCTTCCCTCCAAGACCATTTCCCTTGCTGCCAAAGCCAGGCTCTGTGAGCTGTGTTTCCATGCCGTCTGCTGAGATATCAGTGTTCACACATGAGCTTTTGAGCATTTGAATTTTTATTTAGAACATGACCGTTGTGAGAACAAAGGAAGGGGAAGTAAAGAACAGAACAAGATGACCTGGAAGGGGAAGAGAGCAGAAGGGACTGGCTGGTATTGGCAAGCAAGAGAACATGACTCAATGTCATTTGATTTCTCTCTAAACAAAGCAGACTCTTCTGTTTCAGGTTCATTCCTAGACTAAGTAAGCTGCAGAGTTCACTTCTTCAAGCTTAGCTTATGTCTGGCTGTCTTTTTGGGTTCTACTTTATGAGTAATGCTTTTGTCTTAGCAAAATAAAAAAAAAAAAACAACCTAAGTGTTATCTAATACCCTTTCCTCTATTTTTTTCCCTGACACAATATTAATGTAATGAGATAAATTGGGAGAGATGATACAGGAAGAAAAAAAAGGAGACACAAGAAAAGTGAAAGAGCAAGAATGAAATTATGTGGGGCATCAGGAAAGAATGAACACAACAAGGTGTTGGAGATACAATATGTCCTATTCTGTGTGTGTGCATATGTGTGTGTGTGCATGCACATGCGTGTGTGTGTGTGTGTGTGTGTGTGTGTATTCATTTATGGGTATGAATGAGAGGATATGCATGCCAAGTGCACATGTGGAGGTCACAGTACAACTTCAGGCTTCAGTATCTTTGTTGTTCTTCTACTGCACATGCCAGACTGGAATGCCTGTGGGTGTTCCAGGATTCTCCTCTTTCCATTTCCCATTTTCTTTTAGTAGTGATGGGGTTGAAGGCACTCGTGCCTTGCATCTGGCTTTTATGTGGATACTGGGGATTTGAACTCAGATCATCATGTTTAAATGATAAGATCTTTTTTTCCATTGAGAGATGCATTGTACTTTAGACAGCTTTCAACCCCAGATTCCCATACCTGACATCTGTTTGTTTGGGAACTCTATGTAGCTGACAATGACCTTGAACTCCTAGTCTTTCTTCGCCAGTTTAGGGTTATGATTACAGGCTTGTGGTATCATGCCTGGCTTGGTGTCCCTGCTTTTAAAGCTCTTTTTATCAGGGCTAGTGAAATAGCTCAGAGGGTAAGGAGCTTACTCCTAAATCTGATAACTTAAATTCAGTACTCTGAACCTACATGATGAAAGGAAAGTTGTCTTCTGACTTCCCCCATGCACCATTGAATGTACATTCTCTCTCTTTCTTCCTCCTCCCCCCTTTAAACAAATAAAACATTTAAGAAAAAAAATGAAGTCCTTTTACCTTTGACCATTTTGTACTCCTAAATTTATAGCTTGTGCTTCATTCTTTTACATTTTCATCTTTGCACATACTCATAATGCATCCTTTATCTCTGGTTTTTTAGTCTATTGAAATACGCAAATCAAGTAAGATGGACACAATACTGTTGCAAGAGTTTGGCATGTTAGGTCTCTCTTCTGAGTTCATTTTTTTGACCTTTAAAAAGGTTTGAGGAGATAGTAGGCAAGAAATCTTTACTCATAGAAGTTTTCAGATGCTCAAATGAGAAGTCCTGAGAACACAGCTCAAGTGTCAGATGCATTAACTTCCATTCTTTTTCTTGTTAGGACAACGCCTGGCTTGATTGCCTACTCTTGGTGCTTTCCACTGCTCACAGCTGATATGATCATGTTTCCACTTGTGGGCCAGACTTGATGTTCATAGAGAGTACCTGTAAGGTCTTCTAAGGCAGTAGTCAAGTGGCCTGGTGCTGAATGGGTTTTGTTGTGAGTCATAGGTCCCTCAAGGGCTTGAATTCCTTGGTCTTATTTTGAGGGATCCTGAACATCTGTATTTGGGTCAGCTCCACTTAGATCTAATTTATCTTTCACTAAGTACTGGACTACTTTGATTAGTCTTTCTTGTACTTGTGTTTGTTTTAAACCAACTTAAGAATACCACACCCCTTTTGGGGTTTACCCATCTGTACTGATTTTAAAGTTTTATGTTTGCTTTATGATTATTTGCTTCCAAGACAAACAGGACCTTGGTTGTGCATCCTTACGTATGTGCTTAGCATTCATCTAGCTGCTGCATTTACACTCCCTTTCCTTGCCTACCGTAGTCCAAAGTGACCTGAGATGGAGTTAAGGTACAGCTAGAAGTGACCTTATAGTACCTTAAAATTTGGCTCAGAAGTCTTTCACCTTCACAATTTTTGCTATATAAGTTTATGTCTACATCTGAGCTATAATTTACTTATTGTTTTTATTTATGTTGACTATATTTTTCAGTCCTAAATGCCTATGCCATCCTTGTTCTAAAGAATGATAACTAAAAACCACAGAAGTGTTGAAATATCTCTTTTCCTAGATACATATTTAATACAAATTCAAAACCAATACATTATAAGGAAGTTTTGCCATGTATTATTTAACATTACCTGCTATCCAACTAATCCCCTTTTTAGGAAAGAGTGATCTGCTCAAACTCTCCATTTTAAAAATTAAGAAATGGGTCCAGAGTAGTTTAGCTAACCATGAGGCTAGTTAAGTGAGTTTTTGGAGTTCAAACCTTTCTTCTAGCTTATAGTCTAGGGCATTTGTTTTCATCATACCACAGTACTTCTCTACTTTGGGTCTATTCCTAATCTTTAACCTAAGATTCTGTATACAATGCCTGAACAACCACTGTTGACCTATTAAGACTAAAACTGCTATATGCATGGAAATACAGTTTAAAGGATCCTGACCCATCAGCTTGACATATTTGGAGTGTGTGCTTAGGTATCCTCAGGGACTGGATAAGAGAACAACACTACCTTGGTCCTTGAAAAGGAAACAACAATTAATTATGGGCTAACTCTTAAGAAGAAAAGATATCTCTTTACAAATTCTAACAATTTGTAAGAGACTTACTTGCTCTATTGGGATGTCCACTTCTAGCCTGACCAGATCATATCTTTGGTTTGTGTTTCTGGTGGAATCTTTTGTCTCTTTGGGAGATTTTAGCAAGTTGGAATTTTCTGAAGCTTGTTTTCTACTCAGCATATACACCCTGATCTGTGATGGCCTCTAAGGAAGCATTCATAGAGTATCTTGTCACTTTCAAGATTGCCGTTAGGGAAGGTCGATGTAAAAAAGAATTATGAAAGTCTTCCGCAGATACACAAAGCTGGGCATCAAAGAGGACCTAGAGCCGTGGTACAGCAGGTGCTTCCAGGAAGCTTAGTTAAGCAGTGTGACTGTTCTTGAATTTGCATTTGTAGAAGAAAGGAGTGGTTCAGTGCTATTGTAACATTGAGACTCAGACTACAGCTTGTTCCCCTGAATATATACACATCCTCAGTTCTCATCCAGCTGGCTCGTCTTGAAAGGCCAGATGGTTCATTTTGGAAGGAAACATCTTCTTAGTTCCACTTCCCTTTTTTGACCATCCAACTGACTTTTTAAATAGTTTTATTTCATTCTGTATGTGTATGTCTTTGCTGGAGGTGTCTGAAGTATTTTTGTGTACTCTTAAAATTTGGGAAACCCTGGTGAGGATAGTCCATTTTATTACTATTATCAGAGATAAATAGCACTCTTTTTACCTATTGCCCAAACGCAATTTTATACAGTGTGCAGGGACTTATGGAAACATATGGCTGAGTGCAAATACAAAGAAGGTCACTTGAGGAAGAAGTGGCAGCTCAAAACATGATAAATGAGTTTATGTTTTCATTACTCAGACTGACATGATACTGCACATTACTTTCTTTTCAAAGGAACAGATTTTTCTTGTTCTTGTAGGAGGCATCTTCCCAAGGTCTCATAATTCTGAATTGTGTGTTTTGTATTCACTTTTCCATTCATTTCTAAAACCTTGTTATAACAATTCTCTTCTCTAATTCATGCTATTTCCTTCCTCCTCCTTTCCATTTCCTTTCTTCTTCTTTTCTCTCAAATCTTTATGACTCTGTGTATGTGAGACAAATACTATATGATTGATCTACAACCTTAGCTCTTGTTCTTTTCTTTTTGTGAGGCAGGGTTTTCTTATGTAATCCAGAATGGTCCTGAACCACTTGAAATTCTCCACCTAGCAATTGCTGTGGTTACAGGATTACCCCACTCTGCTAGGTTACAATTCTTTCGTGCAGTTGCATCACTCAGAAGACTTTCGTTTTTTGTCAGGTCCGGGTCCCCAAATTGAAAGCACAGCTCAACTGAAAGATGATTATTACACTTACAGAGGCTTGGGCAGAATTCTAAGATGGAAGAGGTCTCTATAGGTCATCTTATATCACCTGAGACAATCACTGACGTGTACAGCTCAAATCTTCTCAGGCAGAACTTGCTTCAAGAAGTTGAATTAGCTGATAGCTTCCAGCTTCAGGTACCCTCATCAGCCTCGGCTTTTAGTGTTGTAAGGCATGTGTTTCATGGCCAGCTGCCACGATGGAGCTAGTGATGGAGCAAAGTGAGCATGTCATGCCTTGCTATTTCTGGTAGCATAAGACTCCTCTACTTGTAGGCTTGGCAATGGACCTCTGAATTGTTTTGGCCAAGACTTCCTCAGTCTTCCATAGTCTGAAACTCCATAAATTGTATTTTGGTGTATTAATTGTATATTTTAATGCATGTGAATTATGCATTAGTACCAGAAGTTATCTCATGGATGCCAATAATGCATAAACTCCATATTTTTAAACACTATAGTTCACAGCCTTACTGCTTTCCAGGACATATGAGGCAGAAGGAAAATCCAAAAGAGAGGAATAAAGGTGGGAAGATTGAAGAAAAAGGATAGAGTATTTGTTTGTTAGGAAGGAATCTTTTTTTAAAATAACTATCTCAGGTGCCTTGTATAACAGCCAGTATTTTGTTCCGCACCCTAGTCTCCACTGTGTCAAAACATCATTAATATCAGTTGCCTAAAATGGCAAATTGCATATTTTCAGATATGAATTAAGAATCAAGATATTTTCCCTCCTAAAAGAGAATATTAATTTCTTTTTTGTGTGTGTGTATATGTGATATGTGAGGTACATGTGTAAGTGTGGGCATGTGTATGTCAAAGTTCACGAGTGAGGTCACTGGACAACCTTTAGGTATTACAGGACAACTTTTGGGTGTCGTTTCTTGTTTAAGACCTAGTCTCTTCATTTCTATAGCACGAACCAGACTGGTTGGCCTGTGAGCTTCTGGAAATTCTGGGTTCTCTGCCTTCTGTTTCTGTAGGCACACTGGGATTACAGTTGTTTATGTCATTGCATCTGGTTTTTATGTGAGATCCCAATTCAAGTCTTAACATTGCATGGCAAGCACTTTACCTGCTGAACCATCTCCCCAGCCCCACTTTGAGCAGTTGATTGCAGATGCTTGCTTTCATCGAAAACAGCAGTTCTGAACTTCATTGTACAGAGTATGTGAATGCTTTCTAAGAAAGTAATTTTTTTCTCCCACATTTTATTTTTTTCCTAATCATACAAGCTTAATAGGTATCCCTGTCTTTTCCCTCTCTCGTCCCCTTCCCAGTCGTCCTCCTTGTAGTCTCCCCTTTTCCCCCATCTCAGCCCCCTCCCTCCCTCCTCCACTCCCAGTGCCTCCCTTCTTTCCTCCCATCCCCTGGAGCTTCCTTTTGTGTGAATGCCAAACCTCCCTCTGTGTCCTCCACTCTAGTGAGGGGTAAGGACTCAGTGGCATAGCCAGAAGCCCTTTCTTGAGTTCCCCATTAGCATGGGAACTCTATTATGACTGTTAATCCCTTGCCTCTAAGGATCCTATTGCCTGGAGTCTTCTCCCCTGTGATCCATGCTAGACTTTGGGGGGTGGGGTTGACATGTCAGCCATTGTGCAGGTCAGGCAAAATCCAGTTTCGGCTGCTGCAGCCCTAACTTGTGTGGAGTATCTTGCATATTGTTGGTCCTCCCCATATTTAAGCTCTTACAATCTTGTTGTCCCCTCTTCTGTGGAGGAAAGAGGTTTAAGTAACATTTCTTTTTTCACTTAAAGATATTCGTTATAATGCAAGGGATTTTCTTTAAGAAATCTAAGAATATAATTACAATAATCTTTTACCTTTGTTGCTACTATTTTGGTTTAAAATTTTATAATGATCATGATTTTGTGGTGCTAATGAAACAAAATTTGGTTTAGAAATCATGTTATGTGGTAATTTAATAGGTTTTGGGTATTGTGACAAATTAAACATTCCTCTTTCATTCCACAGAGATAGTATTATGCAGAATCTTTGCCAAACAATCATTACTAATTTATAAGCCATTTTGTTAGTCTCTAAGTAAGTTGTTCTTTCAGATAAAAAAGAGGCATGAGATATCCTTGATATTTTGAGACAGGGTCTTGTTAAGTTGTCCAGGCTATATTTGAACTTTCTGAAGCCCAGACAAGTGATGAACTCTGAACCCTCTTGCCTTAGCTTCTCGAGTGGCTGAGATTAGAGGCATATGCCACCAGGCCAAATTCAAACTATTCTTTTTTAGGGAAAGAAAGAATATAGCTTTGCAGCTAAAACAGAGACAGCATAATAGAAAACAAGGGTACAGCATGCAGGTTTTGGTAAACACTGAACTTAATTCTTCAAGCTTCTAGAAAATACATTAGGTACTTTCTCTGTTTCCTTTGTAGCTGATTGTAGTTGACGCAAACTAAATGAAATACATTGCCCAGGGACACTTGAACTATTTTCATTCTTACCAGGTTCGCAAGCATGTAGTGATAACCTCTTGAATGTTTACCCAGGATCACGACCTGCAGAAAAAAGGAATGAGAAATATGGCTTATTGAAATGCACTTTTCAATGCACAATCAGAAGGATGGGTAGAATGAATGCTTTCAAATGATCACCAATGTGGTGGGTCTTTTATATATAGTAAACCACAGCTAACTGGACTAGATCATTTTTTGTTTGACTTCTCTTGTAGTCAGAGAACAGACGAATAATTGCCAATATCAAAGTTAAAATATCAGAACAAAGGACAAAAAAAAGTCCCTTCAAACTTCCAGGTCAGTAGCATCACTGTCACTTAAAATAGATGGCAAAAGTAAAGCTGATGATCCCCCACCCATGAACTGGATTTCTGTACTTAGCTGTTGAGATGGAAAATGAGCTGAACTTGGCAAACAAATTAGAAAATAGAATGTACAGTACATTTTTTTGTTATTTGGAATGCTTGGGGAATAGAGCACTCAAAGAATGGGGTTAATGGGATTTTCAGGTTAAATGAGGTTGCCTTTGCTTATTGAAAACTTTTCTAAAATATTGCCTTCCTTTTCCTGCCTTAATATGATGACTTGTGGCTATCTCTACATGTTTTGATGCTGATAGCAATGCCTTAAGGCAGTCAGAGGGGTTTTTCCATCAGGAGACATTTGACAATGTCTGGCAGCATTTTTGATGGTCACATCTTGGAAGTGTTGCTAGATATCTTCCAATGCCTAAGATAGTCACTCTAACCAAATATTATCTGGGCGATAGTTGTCGCAAGAGTCAAATGCATTTTCTCAGGATCATCATTCTTAAGAGAATTTCCCCAGGTAATTTTATTTTTGATACTTGACTTTACAGTTTCCAAAGTGAAATTTTATTTTCTTACTATCTGAATGGGCTAAATGTTTTATAACCAAATGTATTGGCTAGGATTACCTGACTAAATGAATAATTTAGTTTCTCATTGATTTTGGTTAATTAAGCTTTTAGTAAAAAATGTTGAGTACTATGTTCAAGGCACCATACAGGATAGAAGTGTGGGAACAGGCAGGGAAACTATGTATAGGTTAATAGCACAGCCCAGAAGCATGGTCACGTTTGGTCCCAATGTGAAACTAACACAATTTTTGAGAGTTTTCTTTAAGGAAAATAAGACACATATGATGAATGCAGTGTTTGGAACAAGGCCTGAGAAAGGAGTCTTGCAAGTCCAGAAGCCATTAGGCTTTTGAGTTTCATGAGACATTCTTCTGTGGATGCAGCTGTCAAAAATGTTTTAAAATAGCATGACAAGATATCAAAATTGCACACACATCAGCATAGAATGATATCTGAAAAGTTGTATAATAATAATTTCAACTTCCTTCTTTTAAGTAGTTAAAACATGCTAGGCTTTAATCCAGAATGATTCCTGAAGTCACCCTTGTTGCTCCACAGGGACACACAGTGCCTTCTGACACACACACACACACACACACACACAAAATCAATAAATAATATATTAAAAAGACAACGCTAGGCTTTGTACTGTAGACTATGTATGTACCTAATTCCTGAAGCAATTTAGTCTCAATTTGCAGATGAGGAATTATACCCCCAATAGAGTTTATATCATTTGTCTGAGGCCACATAGCTAGGAACTTGTAAAACTAGAATTAGAACCGGGATCTCTCTTCTTGTGGAAATACCTTGGCAGGGCATTTGAACTTCCATATCTGTGGATTCTGTGTCTACTTAGTCAAACAATTCTGTGTGGAAACTATTAGAAAAATTTGAAAAACCATTTCATATTGCACATGTCTAGCCTGTTTTTTGTTATTATTCCCTTAAGAAATTCAGTATAATATAACAATTCCTTGCATAATGTCTATGCAAAGTTATTTATTATAAGTACTCTAGCTATTCTTAGAGGTATATAAGAACATATATATGCATAGTTTTTTGTTTTACAAATAGTATATCATTCTATAAAGGAAAGAAAGCATCTACATATTTGGGTAGATGTGGCAGATGGGAGAATACTCTAGAAAAAAATCCCCTCAGAATGACTCTATGTCACATGGTTTCTAAATATGATGACCTTCTATGATATTTCTAGCTTTATGGTCGTACCAGAATTGTGCACATGCAGAAGAGATAGAACTTTATTTTGTAGTATTGGGGATGGAATCCAGGGCCTTGTGCATAGTAGGTACCTCAGAAATGAGCCACATTCTCAGTCCAGAAAAAGTACTTTAATCCATGCTGATTATATGTTAATGGTGAATGCATATATGTCTATTTTTTGATTTCAGTACAGAATTGAGCAAATTACATGGACCATTCAACTGTGTATTATAAACATGGGCTTTGGATTGGGTGATTTTTTTGCCTGATTGCAGGTTGCTGTACGTGTTTTAGCATGCTGAAGGTATGTTAGTCAAAGCTAGGACTGGAGATATTTTAGATTTATTATCTGCACTTGACTCAATGATATTTTCAATTTACAATGATTTTATTAGGCTGTAACCCTATTAGAAGTTGAGGGCATTTGTACATGTTAAATATCAAATGCCAGTAATTGTTTTGATTTTTTGCAGAGGAGGAAGACAATCTAAGGTGTACAACAGGCAGTGAGGGATATGGAGGAGACAAGATTTAAGTTGTTCCAAAGTAGTGCAACAGTATCTTTGGAAATCATGCTTAGTATTCTGGTATTATGATGTACTCATATCATTTCAAATGGTGTGTGTGTGTGTGTGAGAGAGAGAGAGAGAGAGAGAGAGAGAGAGAGAGAGAGAGCACAGGAGAGGAGAAAGGATACGAGAGAGCATGAAAGAGCTGTTTTTGATTAATTTAAAATATGAGCCACATTTCTGACTGATTGTTTATGAAGGAAATGAAAGGTTAATGAATGTCTTGAGGAGGCGATTTCTCATGCTGCCATGACACAAAATGAGCTGTTAGGTGTCTTCTGGGATATATTCTTCAGTGTCTGCTTGTGACATTTGTTAACTTTCAGTGGCAAGTTGGGACCATACATTTGTTGAATTTTAATTCACTGACAATCCTCAACATAATAAAGTTAGAGGGTTTTGAGTTCTGCCAGAAAAAAATGAGCAATATTCCTAAGAACACGTGATAAGCTTAGAGAAAAACTAAGGGAGTCTTTTTCGCTAGGGGCTTACTTTAGTGTGCTTTTGCACTAAGAGGAAGACAGGAAGGAAGAATAGATAATGGTACTGTCATGGGAAGAGCAGTGAATGGGAACCCAGGTGCTGGATCTTGTCATTTACTCACTTCCTAACTGTAGGTAAACTGCTCAACTTTTCTCATTCTCTATTTCCTTATCTGTAATACAGCTCTTGACACCACAACCACTATTCTTTTTTTTTTAACATGTTTATTATTATTTCCGCTCATACAAACTTAATAGGTACACCGGTTCCCTCCCTCCCTCCTCCTCCCCACCCCCGACCCCCCTGCTCCCCCTCCCCTCACCCCTCTCTCCCCATCCCCCAGTGCCTCCTCCCCCCAATCCCCGGAGAATCCTTTAATGTGCATGCCTGACTCTCCTCTGGGCCCTCCTCTCCGATGATGTACAAGGACCCAGTGGCATTTCCCTGAACCCTTTCCTGTGTTCCCCTTAAACATAGGAACACTACCGTGGCTGTCAATCCCTTGCCTCCAAGGATCTTGGTGCCTTTAGCAAATGCTAGACTTTGTGGGGTCAATAGTGTGTTGGACATTGCGCAGGACATGCAAAGTCCAATTATGATTGCTTCGGCCCTAACTTAGGTGAAGTATCTTGCACATCCTTGCTTTTCCCATCCTTGTGCTCTTACAATCTTACCGCCCCCTCTTCTGCAAATTTCCCTGAGCTTCAGGATGGGAAGAGATTAGGCTGGCCTAGTTTTAAGTGGTTGATATAGAGTCTCTGAAGTTCTGGATTATGGTTTGCACAACCACTATTCTACAATCAAACTGGGGGAGATCTACAGCCACGTTTGAGAAGTGCACAATGAAGCATGTGATATTGCATCACTGTGGGAAGGGGTCATTCATTCAGACATTACATTTTCAGGTTCAAGACAGCTGGAAAGTGTTTGCATATCTGCTAAAGTCCATGCCTAGCCTTCTTGCAAGGTAGCTTTCTCAGAAGATCACCCTTTCAAGTGTTAGCCTTAAGCTGGAGGAGATGGGAAAGTTATCTAAAGATAGGAACATTGAGATGTCACAAAGCTGCTGCATAGAAGCCTGTAATTAATTCCTCATCCTTGCTTTCAGTGTCTTCTTAACTCTCATTTAACATACAGTTCTTACCAATCTTGGTTTTCCAGTTTGCAGTAAATTAAATGCTGCAAACTGGAAGGGGTGTGTATAGAGGCAGGTAATAATATCAGGAAGAGGTACATTAGTACCAGAGGAAGTGACAGACTGACTTAGAGGCGAAGGAAAAAACAACAAAAGAAGCAGACAACAATGTACTACGCACAGTATAATCATAGATGTTTGTCAAGAGAGCCTGAGTCATCAGGCTACAGTTTGCTGAAAAGCCTGGAGACATGTGATAAATTTTAGGGAAGGTTTCTATCAGAAATGTTCTCCCAACACTGAGAGAGTGTTTCACTTACCTTGAAATCTTACTTATGTGGAACAGCTGTAATCCTACTAATGTGGGCTAAGTGAGGTGTCAATGTAAAAAGCATTGGATTTTGATCTTGGCTCTTCCTTTTGAATTTTTTTTTTTTTTTTGGTACAGGGTTGTGAAAATAGGGAGGCATAGAAAGATTGAATATAAGGCATTGCACAAAAGAAGTATATAGCTAATAGGAACAGTTCTTGTTCAGTTAATTCTAAATCTTTATTCTCTCCATCTGTTGTAGACGAATGAGGCATAAATTGTACCCTCAGTTATTTAATGACTCTGGTAACCAAGAGAATATTTAACTTTGCTTTTACAATAATTATAATAGCTCTTTCTGAATTAGTTGCAGAACTTCAAGGATTAAAAAGCTGTTTTTACACTCAACTGTGACATTTAACAAAGAAATACCAAATTCTCAACTCCATGTTCTGTATTCACTTTGCCACTGCAAGATTTGTTTGAAATGATAGATGGCTTGCTATGATAGCAGACAGGATAAAGGTAATAAAAGGAAATGTGTGAGATAAAGATAAAATTCACTGTTTTAGGGAAATTTATTTTTATCTTTACATACAGCATCTCAAGGGAGGTCAGGATGCCACAATCCTCATTCACTGAGCAGAGCTCCCTTTGCAGAAGAAAGAGCTTTTAGGTACTAATGCATAGAGCCATCCACACAGTGTTAAATTTTCTGTCAAGGAAGTCAGTGAATTATAACTTACTCATTTGGGGGAGATTTCCCCTTAATAAACCCCCTTCGTCCAGTTCCCTGTGAAACTCAGGGCTGAGTATTTCTGAGTAGTTAAAAATAATTTATAAAAATATGCAGTTGGTTTTCTCTCTGAAGAGATCCATCCTTTCCCAGTTTAATGTTTAATCTAGACATGCTCATAATTTTAGAAATTTAAAATGAAATTGCAACCACAAGACTACTTGAGAGAGGCCCACAGATTCTTTGGGAGGCAAAAGCATCTGTTTTTCTATGCTCACATTTTAGGGAAAAAATATGTGTGCGAAGAAATGTGTATGTCCCCTCCCCTCTTCAGATCCATCTGGTATGCAGATTAGGTTATTTGCAGACCTAAGTATCTCCATGTTTGGATTTGCTGCATAAGTGTCAGAAAAGGATCTATGTATAAAGATTGATCTTGCGTTGAGTACAGAACATGCCTTGATGTTCACCTCAATTTGTTTCTCTTCAATTCTCTTCAATGTGTGGTATGGTGGCAGAGTGGAGGTAGGGAGAGAAGGGTGTGTTTATATAGGATTTCTGGTCTCATTTACCTGGTTGTTTGCCTGCATTGTATGGTTAATATTTTCTCTTTAAGAAAAAGCTATTAGACAGCATTCGTCTGTATGTTCAAAGAGAAGACATTTCTCAGTCCTGCTTTCCCATTTCTGCTCTCTTAAATGGAAAAAAAAGTATTGTTTTCCTATGACACTCTATAGTTTCATCTGTGTGAGGGAGCTGAATAAATGGTATGCTTGCAGAAATCAGTCTTCCAGCATATCACAGAAGAAGGTTTCAGTATGATCACAGGTGTTCCATCTTCTTAAATGAAGATCCCAAGCAACTGAATTGTTTCTTAGTAAACCCAATCAAAAGTCAATTCCATTAGAGTTATTTTTGATGTACTTTTTTTTAAATTTTTTTTATTTATTCAACTGTGCGCATGTGCGTGTGTATGTGCGCGCGCGCGCGCGTGTGTGTGTGTGTGTCTGTGTGTGTGTGTCTGTGTATGTGTAGAACCACGGACGAATTCGGGAACCCCCATGGACGCCTCCACCTCCTTCCGCCCCGGGATTCACAGGCTCCGCCCTACCAGGACCAGAAGCGCAGGCCGCTCGCTTCCGCCTGGCGTCTATACGTGGGATCTGGGATCCGAACTCAGGACCTTCCGCCTGCAAGGTGGAGGTTTAACCCCTGAGCCACGTCTCCAGCCCCCATTAGAGTTATTTTTGAATAATTTTGGTCTGTACACACTTGCTCTCTGCTGTCTAGATCACAGTGCTTTGTGCTTCAGTCATCTTACTTGAATAAATATATTGGATTAATCAGTCAGAGAAGAGCAATCTCCCACACCAAAGTTGGCTCAGTGGCAGCAAGGGCAGGAGTGGTGCAGACAGAGAAAGGCTGAAGTTTTTCATCGACAAGGGAAATGAAAGTATAACAGAGGAATCTCATCAATGCTTATGCTCTCTACAGGGAAACTTGTGCAGAGAGAAGGTAATTGAGCAAGGCAAGTAAAATGCTGACATATGAGGGCCAGCAGATAAGGATGTTACAAAAGAACATGTTTTGGGGAAGTTTTACTTCCTAGACTTTAGTGCTGCATTTACCATAACTGAATGGAATTCGTGGGAATTTTAATAATAAATGGCAAGAGAGGCTCAGGGTCTGCAAAAATAAGAGTAAGCTAAAGGGCTTAGTGATAAGGAGCAATTTAAATGTATGTTGGCCTTTGTGGGTAAACCTTATTGTCTTAACTATAAAACATTTCTCAAATTCCACTGCATACACTGAATGATTGTGTCTTTCTAGCATATCACAGTATTATAATTATTTTTCTTTTTTTTCAGTCTTCAATACATTTTTATTGTCTTTCTTGAATTCTTTTCCATAAAGAGATAATTTTTAAAGCATTCAAAACAGAAGTCAAGGACAATTTTTACTTTAAAAAAATTCTTTTTCTTCTCTTCCATTAATCCCCATTCCCATCTCTCCTTCTTTTCCCCTGACAACTCTTCATCTCCTCCGTCACACTCCGTTCTGTTTTCAGGTCTTTTCCTTTGTGCAGCTCATTGCGTTTCATCTACTTTGTCTTTGATGTCATATGCCTGTCGGGATTCATGCGTCAGCAAGTGTCATAGATCAGTGCTTATACTATTGGAGATAGCATCTTCCTTTTCATATCAATAAGTATTAGTTCTCATGAATCTCTCAAGGAGGTGTGGAGCTTCTTGAGATCTTTCCCCTTTCCTGGTGAGATGTTGATTATTATTTTTCCTGATAAGTACTCACTTCTTTACTTAAGTTTCACCACATGTCCAAAGTAACAATAGCCATAAAAGTACTTCAGTAAGTATGACTGTATGCATTCATTTAGGGGATGAATGCAGTTGGAGACTATCTATGCCATTATGCACACTCATTTCCTGCAAAGACCTACTTGAAGGATTCTATGGATGTTGAACAGCAGGCCTGGGGAGGTGCCATTAGTGTATTCAGAAAGCCCTATGGCTTTCATTAGTTGGAATTCTTGGTTTTTGGCAGGTATCAAACACTTTTTATGCCTGAGCCCTACTACCAGCCAATTTTCTATATAATGATGCTATATCTTGCTATGGTATCATACCTTTTCTTGAAGTACTCAGTCTGAAAGACCTGTTACAGCACTCTGTTTACACGGGGGAAATATTGTAGCGATTTTTCCAGAAGACAGGTGGGCATGATTTTAATGTGTAATCTGGAGTAGTACAGCAAAAGAAAATTAGTTTCTCCCTCAATATGGCTATGCATATGACATATTTGGTTTGGATTTTGTATTGTCTATTACTCCAAATGAAATTGTAATTTTACTTTAGATGGTATATTTTTTCCATTATTAATTAATTAATTGTTATGTTTTTGTGTTTTTTTTTATTTTTTTCTACTTTTACAAGCATATAGAGTGCTTATCCCTGCTTCCCTCCATCATCACTCTCTCCAATCCCTCCATTAATCACACTCTTCTGCCTGTCTACTTCTATGGATCCCAGTGTTTTTTTGAGACAGAATCTTACTGTGTATCCCTGGTTGGCCTAACAATTACTATGTAGTCCTTACTGGCCTTGTACTTGTGATGAGTACCCTGCCTTTTGCCTCCCAAGTGCTGACATTACTGGCATGAGCCACCTATACCTGTCATTTTTTGACTATGGATTTTAAATGACATGTTCTTTTTTTCCCCCAATCTTACAAACTCAATAGGTATCCCAATCATCTACTTTCTTTCACTCTTCCCCAGTTCCCCTTACACCCTCCCCCTCTTTTCCCCTTCCTTTTATCCCCCTCCCTTCCCTTCTTCCAGTGCCTTCCCCTTCCCTCTCCCATTCCCTGGAGCATCCTTTTGTGTGAATGCCAAACCTCCCTCTGAGTTCTCCACTGTAGTGAGGTGTAAGGACTCAGTGACATAGCCCAGGGCCCTTTCTTGGGCTCCCCTTTAGTACAGGAACACTGTCATGATTGTTAATCCTTTGTCTCTAAGGATCCTAGTGCCTGTGATCCATGCTAGACTTTGGGGGGTTGTTGACAAAAATGACATGTTCTTAACATATTCATTGGCTTTTTTCAGAGTCTCATAGCTTTATTTACAGAAACTTTAGTTTGAACATGCACAACTTTATTCTAAATATCAAATCAAGATTTTTCTGTCCCTATCTTGTATGATCATTTATGCTCATATTCTAATTTGTGAATTTCTGATAAAGACTCTCCAGAAGGGCTATATGGGTGCTGAGTAACAAGCCTGGGAATATAAGTAGCCTTACTGCATGGATTTAAAAAAATGGAATGTCAATATCTAGCATAAGGTTGCATAGTTTATTAAATATATGTTATTTTCAATCACAAAGACTTGAAGAGGATAAGATAAAACAGAAATGGTTTTGGATCATAGGGGAGAAGGCTCCAGGCAGTAGGATCCTTAGAGGCAAGGGATTAAACAGTCATAATAGAGTTCCCATACTAACAGGGAGCCCAAGAAGGGGCTCTGGGCTATGCTATTGAGTCCTGAACCCTCACTAGGGTAGAGGGAGGTTTGGCATTCACACAAAAGGATGCTCCAGGGATGAGAGGGAGGAAGGGGGAGGTACTGGGAGATGGGAAGGGATGGAGGGGGAAAAGAAGGGGGAAAAGGGGAAGAGGGCAATGGGAGATGACGGGGGAAGGGAGGGGGAAGGAGAGGATAGGGGTACCTATTGAGTTTATAAGATTAGGAAAAAATAAAATGTGGGGGAAAAAAACAGAAATGCTTTCATTGGCCTAAGAGTTGTATCTTCTCATATTTATGTATCCATTATGATGAATAGCTTTAGTGCCACATCCAAAATGGCTCTTTATACCATTTAAGCTTGCATGGGTATAAAATTCTTCATAAATGTGATCTGAGTCATCCATAAAGCTTCAAATGGATAAATACTCACTTAAGGCTAAATAATAGAAAGAACTACAAAAAGATCTCAATACCCAAACAAGATGTAGCTACTACAATGGAAGAGCAGTGAAATAGGCATCTAACCAGAGTTCAGAGTACTGGCAACCCTAAAACGCTTAGCCGGAATCAGGTCAACCGAATCTTTCCCCATCCTAAGACTCAGGGGATCTTGCCAAAGAGGGGATGGTTGAATTATAAGAGCATAAAGGTAGGGAGGTTCACTGCTGGACAGGATATTCTACTTAAGACAGAGCTACTACATCCAGTAAATTTACCACAGTGAGACTTATCCTAACCAGACCTTCACTATGACTGAGATATCAACATTCCCCCATAGACCAGTAAGGAACTCAGGAGAAATAATTACATGCAGGTGGAACCTTCCATGCTAGGTCTAAACAGGTGAAGGAGAGTGCCCCATCAATAGATATACCCAAGGAAGGGCCATTTAATCTGCCACTGAGGCCTGAGCCCATACCAGAGCAGACAATCCAAAGGGAACCCTGGGGTCCATGCAAGCAAACAGACAGGAGGGTAGGAGGGAGAGGAATGGATTTGTGAAGGGAGGGGAAGGTAGCAGAGGGCGGGGGAAGAAGGCAGGGACAACCACTCATTATGTTTGTAAATCTAGAAAAATAAAAAATAATTTTATAAAGGAAACTATTATCCTTGAAGTTGTGTGGTTCAATATTCAAATCTTGTTATTCACTTATCAGATGCATTATTGTGTGGAATGTTGAAGCATGAATGGCAGAGCATAGTACTGTTGACCCAGGAACAGCTCAGGATGATGAAGCCTCCATGCTAGGAGAGGAAAGAGAGCAACACATGTGGATATGGAAAACAGTCTCTTTCTGAACTTCCTAACTGCCTCTGTGAATGCCATTTCTGTCTATGTAATGTTTCCAGTATTAGACATGTCAAACTGTGAGAGTTTTTGAGTGCTGAAGCATATGACCATGTTTGTATTTTCAAGTAAAAGTAAAAATCTCTCAGAAACCCAATGTGTTTGGGGGGTCTTTGATTTTTCAGGATAATTGCTTAGTTGGCAGCTTCCTACCTTTTCAGAAAGCCATGTGATGTAAGTGAATCTCAATTTTCAAATGGATGAAAAATGACTGAGGCTTAGTTTATGGGTGGCACAATGTACAATTCCAATTCACAAATGCTTCCTTCGGTCTTTTACTACTGTTATTTGAATTTGGCACTGTCTTTTCTCTTTGCAAGTTCATCCACCTTTGTGATCACACCGATATGCAAACAATGCAAGCACACTAGGCGGAATTGATGTTTTTCAGCTAAGCACTCCTGAAAGCCTCTTGTTAAATATTCAAGAGTTTCAGAGTCAGTTAACAAACTAAGGGTAGCTTAAAAACAGCAAAGGTGGGAATATTGACACAGAAATCAGCCAACACTACAGATCAGTAATGTTACCTTTTTGTTAATATCTGTTTTTTTAGCATACTAAATAAGGATTGTATTCCCAAGTGGATGGAAGGACTGCCTCTTTCAACCACATTTCATTTGCCTCTTCTTTTAATGAACATTTGTTGAGTACCCTGCTCTGTGCCAATTCTGGAGCTAGACCTTGGGGAGACAGAGGTCACATAAACCTGCTCCCTAGTCTGGAGGATGTCACATTTGAGTGGGAAAGACAGCCAAATTAACAGACGATTATAACCCAGTGGGAGAAGTGCGAGAACAGAAATATGAACAAAGTACAACTGAGGAGAGAATGATTAACTCATAACTTTCTGTCTGCTATAGATAGAAAGTACTTTGCCTGCAACTAGAGGTCTACAGATTTTTTTCCTGTGGTTTTTATAAATGGGAACCTGACAAACAGGTAACTTAAATAGAATGCTATTTTGAACATAAAGAAAGATGTAATCAAGAGGAACATTTCTCTTGATTTCAGGAGAGTCTTGCTGTTTTACAGGGTTTATACACTAAAGAAATTTTATTTGAGACAACTACAAACATTTTATGTGAGGTAGTCAGGAGTTATATAAGAAATTGCAACCAAAGTGATCAGTTGGAGAAGCTATGCAAATGGCCACATAGTAACAGATGGGGGATCTGTTAAAGGTAGAGAATCATGGATTTGCTAGTTATAAGTTTTGTGAGGTTACTTAACACCATAGAGTCAATTTTTCATTTGCAAAATCAAGAAGGTGATGGTTTTGAACAAGTAAAGCAAGTAAAGTCAAAAGTGCCAACAGATTGTTTGACTAGAGTCCTTACTTTGCTTTATAACTTTTTGCAACACACTTAAACTTTTTGTGCTTCAGCAGTCTTACCTGGGACCAGGGCCTATGATTAGTATGTATGTCATGGAATTGAAGGAACATATCCATGCAACAATGTACCTGTAGCTCTTAAGACAGTGTTCAGTGCTTACTCTGTATTGGTTATATTCCCTACTCCCTATTACTACAATGTCACTTACCTTAAAACCTCCCAGCAAAAATCACATCTATCCTTCAAGACCTAGCTCCCATGCAGCCTCCTGAATAAAAACTCCCCTGCTTTCATGTCCCTCAACTGAAAGATTTCCTGTGGCCAGGGGCTGAAAAGAACAGAGAGACAGTGCTTGAGTTCAGAGAAATGCTGGGGCCACTGGGTAGGACAGCACTGGGAATCTGAGGGAAGGAGCTGAGGTTTGCAACTGCTGGTTGGGGTTGAGTTGCAGGTGCAAAATGACAGTAAACTGCAGATAAACCGACTACACTTACCTTCTTCTATTACAGCTTCCTCATCTTCCCTAGCATGGGCCTGTGAATTCACATCACAGCAACTGTTACTAGGAAGAGAACATGCAAGTGTGAAGGTGCACATGAAGTGTGTGTGTGGGGGTGTTCACATTTAGGACAAGGAAATGCAAGCACGTGCAGTTATTACAGGGTTTCCACCACAGGAGAGACAGTTGCTATGGAAGAGGTGAGAGCACAAATCGGCCAGTGTCAGTGAAGTGGATCTATCTTTGGCAGTGTAAAGCATTGCCTAGGTGTCTTGTGCTGCCCTACTATGACAGTATCAATTGGGCATTAGTTATATGCAATCCATTTTGAGAATAAGGAGTTATAGAATTTTCAGGATTTCTTATGTGAATATAAAGGTGTCTTGCAGAGGGTACTGAGGAACACAATCTACATTCCCTGGAGACTGGGCTATGAGAATATTTTCAGACAGCATTTTTCAACGTATATACTATATGGACATTATGGAATGCTGTCCTCTGGGTATAGCATGATTGTTGCCAGTTTACAATCAAAGCAGCTGTGATTACCTACACAAGATCCACATAAGATTGGGCCCATCCCTTGTGGAGAAGGGATGAATTATAAGACTCACAGGGTGTATCACAAGTTGGATAACAAGTCCCTTACTGGAATATATGGAAGAGGTTAACAATTGCTATGGGAAGGCCACTTTGTTGGTAGTCTAACTGAAGTTGCTTATGATTCTCTAAATAAACCCTTACACATGCTCCTGTAAAAAGACTTGATTATATCCTTTGCTTCACCAAGTTAGACTTGGGTGAAATTAATCTGGTACCATTAGTGCCTTGTCTGGGGCAAATACAAATTTGTTCATGCTTTCCCAGGAAAAGTCACTCAACAGTGGAGTCACTTAAGTACTCAAGCTCCTCTCCAGAAAGCCTAATTTGCAAGTCTGGGTTAGTATCAAGGAGTCTGCACTTTGACATTTCATCCTATGCAATTCTGATGGACAGTGAAATTTCAGTACCACCTTTTGGTCTCATCACATATGCACTTTGAAGAGCTGAAAGCAGGGCTCTTCATATGAGGGTGTAGGAAAGGAGACAAGAGCATACAGGGTGCCCCTCTTTGGGATTTCTCATGGAAAAAAAAACCCTGGGCAGAAAGTAGGCATAATGAGGATGCTCACTCAGACTCCTAGGAAAGAATCCCAAGGAAAAAATTTAAGTAGTTTCCAGTAGGAGTAGACCCTCACCCAACGTTTTGAGGGACAGTTTTAGAAGCGATTCTAGGCAGGTGTGGTATGGGACTGAGAAAACAAGGGAAGAAGAAAGAAGCTACTACCAATACACTCATGAACACGTTAGTTCTAGGGACCTTGGAGAGTGGTGGGAAGCACATCAAATGTAAAGGCCAGAATGCTTGAGTCCTTGACTTTCATCTCTTGGAATTTTCCTCACTACTGACTGATAGATGCAATCAGGAGTATTAGTTCCCCCTTAGCATTTCTGACTTGTGTGTACTGTCAGGATGAAAGAAAGTGTTCATGTGGGGAAGCACATGTCATAGGATTCCACTGGCATAGGAAAAGCTAGAGTCTTGGAGATATGGGTGGGGCACCAACAGCATATGCTGTAGTACAATAATCTTTGTATCACATATCTAGCACTTGACAGCTTCCAGTTGATCAAACCAAACCAATTCAAAGTAAACCAAGCCAAAGCAGAGCACGAGGTGGATTAAAGTATATGATGATGAGAGTGGCTTCTAAAGTCAGAGTGACCAGTCTTCCTCCTCCTCCCTGAGGCGACTTTGTGTAAGCCACTTGACTTCTCCAAACCTCAGTTTCTATATCTGCAAAACAGAAATCCATGGCACCTAGTTTTAGGGTTACCATCTCGGTTGAAGGAGGAAAATACAGGTGTTCTAGCAGAACACCTAGGATACAAGGGGATTTAACCAGTGCTTCTTTCCTTCTGCCTTATGTCCTGACTCATCTTGTGAAGTCCACAACATGTCTGTGTGTGGCACTGAGGAAGTGCTCAGTACCTGTTTCTGCCATGTAAAGCTTGAAGGATGGTTCACTCTGGAGTGATGGAAGATAGTGAACTTACAATAACAAAAATGTAGCAAAATGTACTGAAGAGTGGGAACTGAACAAGTTCAAATGCAGAAGACAGAACCAGAAAAAGATTTCCTTGGGAAGAGAGATCTTTTAGATCAGAGTTTGAATGATGAAGGAATTGTTGTTGGCAAATAGGTGGGAAGATGTCCTGAACGAAGACCTGGTGGTAGACAAACATAAGCAAATATTTATCAAGTGCTTAGTGTATACAAACATGTCTTTCTTACACGATTATAGATCTATGTATGTATGTATGTATCTATGTATGTATGTATCTATCTTTATCATCATCATCATCATCATCATCATCTGTCTATTATCTTTACCTGTCTGTCTGTCTATAACCCAAAATAGCGTGTCTTTGTACAGAGCATGCTGGCCTGTAACTTCTTGGGTAGCTCAGAGTGACTTTGAACTCACAGAAATCCTCCTATTTCAGACTCCTGAGTGCTGGGTTTGCAGTATTCCATCATTATATTTAGTTAAAGAGGATTTTTAAACACTTTGTGTGTGTGTGTGTGTGTGTGTGTGTGTGTTCATGTGTGGACAGGTGCACATGTACATGTGTGATGTGGAGGTTAAAGATTAATGCCATATGTTTCCTCAGTCACCTCTCCACCTTATTTAATTGTTTTTATACACGGTCTCTCGATGAAGGGGAGGGTGGGGGGTCACCACTTAAACTAGATTGGCTGGCCAGCAGGTCCCCGGGAACCTCCTGTCTGCACTTCCTCAGTGCCAGAATTATACAACTACATCTGACTTTTTGTTTTCTCATGGGTGCTGGGGACTCAAATTTGTATCATTATGTTCATGTGGCAAACAATTTACTGACACTTTATTGTTTTGAACCCTTATCACAACTCTTCAAGGTAATTCCTATTCTGGATTTTTTTCTTTCAGGTTAAGAAATTGAGGCATAGAGAAGATTCATAATTTGCCTTAGGTTTCACAGGCAGAAAGCATTGGATCCTGAGGACTAAATCAGATTTTCCAATTAGTGTGTGTGATTCATGCCCACATGTATGCATATGTGTACCTAAGCATGCATGTGAAAATTAGAGGAGAATGTTGGATGTCCTGCTCTATCACTCTCTAACTTATTCCTTTGAAACCAAATCTTTCACAGAACCTTAAGCTAAGCTAGAAACTGATAAGTTCCCCTGTCCCTCTTGTCTTAGTGAGGTTACCTTATATTGCTGTGGTTACAGATTTGCTTTTGGTTGCTCTTGGCTTTTTAATATGGGTGCTGGAAATTTGAACTCAGGTCCTTATGCTTGCACTGGAAGTGCTTTTTACCTGATTAGCTATTTCCTCGGGTCCCAAATCAGATTTGACTGACCAGAAATTTCAGTCAATATTAGCAGCAGCAATAATAATAATAATAATAATAGTGATATATAACATAATAACAATTATTATTATTACTTTTAATACGAGCTCTCATTATTATGGTAGGGCAATCAACTCCTATCATATAAATTCAATTCAACAAAGAGTGAGTATCTACCATTATTATGTATGATTATATAAGTGGGAAGCAGTTGTAACCTGAATCTTTGGAAATTCTCCTTTGTTGCTTGCTGGGTATCTTGGGAATCTCCCTTTGCTTTCCCTAATTATTTCACGAAGCTTCGTGTCTGGTTCATGTGATCATGACTCCAATTTTTGATTCCCTATCAGCATAGGACATGAGTTGTCATTGTTTAATCACAAGCTGCACTTGTGATGAATGTTGGATAATCAGAACAAAAGCACAAGGAAAATAATTAGAGGGAACCAAAGGGAAGTGGCACACAGCCTTGAACAAGAGAGTGTGTGAAGGTGTCTAGGACTCAGTCCCTGAAGCTCTGACAATGTATTTTGATCCTTGTCTGAATGCAAATGAACGACTCCATCAAATCTTAGACAGCTTGTCACAGAGCACGTTATTTAGCTAGTTAATTAAAAGTCTGAGTGAGCCAATGCCTCAATGCACTGGGTTGCGAAGACAACCAAACCTGTGTTCTGACCAGGCAAGTTAATTTAAAATAAGTGACCTCGATTGGATAATGGTTGCAAGTTCAAATTCAAGAATCATTATAATTAATCCCAGATGGATCTTAATTGTTCTTTCAAGAAACGAATTGAGAAAGGGAGGAGGGAAGAGAAATGGCCAAGCCTAAAGTAAAGGTTGTTAAGCACACATTTGAAAAGCATGAGAAATGACTGGGGTAGGACACAGTCAATGTTGTATAACAAGAGTTCCCATGCTGAGCTGGAGAGGTGGCTCAGAGGTTAAGCCTCCGCCTTCCAGGCGGAAGGTCCTGAGTTCGGATCCTAGACCCCACGTATAGACGCCGGGCGGAAGCGGGGGTGGCCTGCGTTTCTGGTCCTGGTAGGGCGGAGCCTGTGAATCCCCGGGCAGAGTAAACGAGGAGGAGGTGGAGGCGGTCCATGGTGGTTCACCGAATTTGTCCGTGGTTCTACACACACATGCACAACTGAACAAAAAATGAAATAAAAATATTATAAAAAAAAAGAGTTCCCATGCTTTCTTTGCAAATACATCCTTTTAGTAGTGGTACAAAAAGTGGGTTTAACTCTTTAGGAAATAAGGATTAGGATGCGGCAATCGACTATGTGATCTTAGGCAAGTTATTTCACCTCCTTGTACCTGTTTCTTTTTTTATCGGAAAAAAACACTATTAGGCCAACTTATCTCAGTTGATCAGAGGAGATATTTTGCAAGAAAGTTTTTAAAAACATGGAAAGTTCTGAAAGGCAGTTTTCATTCTTGTTTTATAGGCAAATTTCCTAATCAAAGATTTTTGGTTTTAGCATATAATGTTAATTGAGGGATGGCTTTATTTTTTCACTTAGCCTTTGCTTCAAATCAGGTACCTTCTGAACTGCACTTTTCAAATGACAGCAGTCCAGAGCAGGCAGTACACTTGGCACTATTTCTGCATGATGAGGCAAGGTGTTCTCATTTCTTAGAGGGCTCCTGTTGGTACCAGTAGTAAAAGCTACTCTGTGCAATATGTATAAGACAGGGAGTTATTCTCCAACTGACATAACTGAAAGTGATTTAGGCTTTGAGACTGTTGGAAAGAAGTCAGATGCTATTCATTATATATGTGTTTATTTGAGAGATGGAGAGACAGGGAAATGGAGAGAAAGGAGAGAGAATTGGTGATATGGAGGTCCAAAGAAAACTTTCAGAAATCAGTTCTTTCCTTGCATCCTATGGGCTCTGGGGATCCAACTCAGGTTATATATATAAAAACATATATATATATATATGCTTATATCATATCTATGATCATAACATTCTGTTTTTTTTAGAATAAAAGTTAAAAAAGAAATATTTATTAATTTTTTAAATGGTGGTTTAGGAATGCTCAATAATTGAGCGTTAGTTTTATCTAATAGCTTTTCTTCTCCCAAGCCTTGGAAAGCAAAAGTAATTAAAAACTGGTAGCTAATGCAAGAAAAGAGATCATAATCTATTCATGATTGTGTAGGATGCCACGTGTGTGTGCATTCAAAGAAATGTGTGTGATGCAGCAGTGTGGGGGTACACCTAGCAGGTAGGGTTTTATGGTGGAAGAATGGTAGCTGGATGGTCAATGCATGTCTCAAAAACAAAACAAAAAGCCACCATCAGCAGAGTGCTGAGGTTCACATCTGTAATACCAGCATTTGGGAAGCAATTCCATCGACACACTAGGATCTCCATCAGTTGGAGACCAGCCTAGGCTACGTAGTGAATTCCTGGCCAGCCTGGGTTACAGATTACAGAATGAGACCCTTTCTCAAACAAAACAAGTTGGAACAAACAGGCAAAAGCATAAACTCTAAATCAAAACCAAAATCCGCTTGCCAAGATAAAGAAAGAAGTGTGTTTGGGTTGGTAGGGATGTGCGCATTGAGAACTCAGACGTTTATCCCTTGATCATACCATTCTGAAAACACCCCTTTTTTCCCCTAATCATACAAGCTCAATAGGTACCTTGATCCTTTCCTTCCCTCCACCCTTCCCCAGTCCCCCTTGCACTCTCCCCCCATTTTCCCCTCCTTTTACCCCCTCCCTCCCCTTTTCCCAGTGCCTACCCCTTCTCCCCTCCCATCCCCTTGGAGTATCCTTTTGAAAACACCCATTTTTATCTAATAGCTTTTCTTCTCCCAAGCTTTGGAAAGCAAAAGTAATTAAAATATTAGTAAAATGGTAAAAGTGAAATAAATTGAAATCATATTGCAGTGCAAAATTCTGAAACACAAAGCATTTGACCATTTGGAGATGTACAAAATGACTACATTGAAAGATGGTCCTGATTCTACTTTTTAAATAAATTATTATTGTATTTTTCTAATTTTACAAACATATTGAGTGCTTATCCCTGCTTCCCTCTATCTCCCCACTCTCCCACTTGCCTCACTTCCCTTCATCAATTTATTCCACTCCCGCCTTCCTGCCTGCCTACTTCTGTGGACACTAGGGTTCCCTCTGGTTTATCTACTCTTTTGGGGGTTCAGGCCTCTTGTGACATACCAAGTTGCCTATCCTTCAGCCACCCCACTGATGGGACTCTTCCCTTCACTCATTACACTCAGGTTGTCAATGTCTGTTCTTATCTCTCTTGAGTTCCTTGAATAGTCTATGAGGGGATGTTGGTATGTCAGTCATGATACAGATCTGGTAAGGACAAGTCTCACTCCAGTGATTTCCTAGATGCAGCAGTCCTGCCTTGAATGGAATGTCTTGTCCAATGGTGAACCTTCCCATCCTTAGCTTCTTACAATCTCACCATTCCCTCTTCCATGAGATTCCCAAACCCTTAGGATGGGGAGAGATTAGGTTGGCTTGATTCTGGGTGAGCCTTTCTGGGTCGCTGGTACTCTGCATTATTGGTTGTTATCCACTTCACTGCTATTCGACTACCCTAGGCTTCATCCTGTCAGGATGTTGAGATCCTCTATCTCTACTGTAGAAGAAGACTTTTCTAGACTGAATTTTAAGTGCTCTTCAAATCTATGGGTAGAATAGCAGTTGTTTACAGAGTTGTTTGGTGCACTGTGTTCCTACCTATAGGTTCATTGGCTGTTTTTCCATATTGATGTAGTTCCTTCCCTTTTTTAGGTTCTTGTACTAGTTAACAATAACAGGAATATGTTCCATTCTGACAAATGGGTCTTAAGTTCAATCAGAAAGCTATGGTTTTCTCCTTAATACTCATACCACTATTACACTGATGGTCATCTGTTGTCATGGTGATTTTATTGCAACTTGAAGATCTCATGAGTTGATGAAGTCTGTGATTATTTCCATCCTACAGTAACTTCTACAGTATTCCTTGGTACTGTGTAAATTATTCAGCAAGAAGAAAATTCTTAGATCAGTTCCAGTTGATGTATTTTACCCATGTTCTGTGATCCATATGTATTGCATCGTAAGTAATAAGGTCTTACGGACAAGTTGTTGGAGAGCAACCAAGAGCAATGGCAAAAGCCTATAATGTTTGGGGGGGGGGGTCTTTGAGACCTCTCTGATCAACATTTTGTTAGAAAGTGTCACATTCCTGTTACTTCTAGTATAGTTTGTCACTGGGTTCTAAGTGCCTGATCCTACTTTTTAAACAGATTTATGTCTTGATGCCCATTTGAGCTCCCCTTAGCAGAATGTAAGTACCTAAACAGAGATTTACAGTCAATGACTAGTGACAGTAAACATGATTCTTTATCTTTTAGTTCTAATCAAAAAATATTAAAGGAACTTACTTTTAAATCGGAATGTGTGCTCAGCCTTCTTAGCTGAGTCAAGCAAATAACAAATGTTTTCTTTTTCAGAATGGTATTGCTGTCTAAGAGCTGAGTCCTGGATCTGTATTATCCTTCATCATTGGGAAACCCTCATTCATGGCATAGTGTTCAGACAGCATATATTCTTTTTTTTCCAGTTTTTAAAAGGATTTATTTAACAAGTTTCACTTAGTACAATACATCTAAATGGAATTCACAATACAAGGAAAGATTTAAATCAAAGCTTCAGAATTCCATACAAACGATATGACCAAACTCCTAAAGTATTGGTATTACATCTCCGAATTTTCCCGGATCTTAAAAAAAAAGTGAAAGTGTACACTTATGTGCCTTACAGGATATTAAACCAAAAAGCTAGAATTAATAAACATGCCAAATGTTGTAACTTTGAATCATAGACATAGCTTCTATATGTGATTTTTTTTACAGAAAAGCATGTTTGCCAACATGCATCTGAAGTTTTCACGTATTGTGATATAAGAGCAACATTTAACATAAGTGAAACTGCTTTAAACCTAAATATGCTTACTGCTTAAGTACACTCCTACAACATAACTAACATGAGGAAAGCTGAAAAGTTGTTTTAACAGTTATGGTCAATACTGAAATTTTGTTATTACGTCCTAGATGAATGTTTCAGTGTTCAAAATTACTGAGCTTAAAGTTTTAAAACAATCTTAACTTCCACTTCACAGTAAGCATAAATCACAAGCCTGTAATGCAAAACTGTTAAATTTAATTGTTTTCTTAAAAAAAAGGAGAAAGAAGGAAAGAAAAGAAAAGAAAAACTGACCAATAGTGATCAGAAGTAATTATATTTCCCATTTACCAATCATACTGGATATAGTAGACATCCCTCCCAGTCTATCCAACTGCTATAAATGCACAGCTTTTATTTCTGTTGTAGCTGTTTAGTGCTCTTTCTCTAAGCAATCTTGGACTGATAGTCACTAGAGTTTTCCTGCAGAACTTGGTCATACCCACTCATACTGCTCTGACCGCCATAACCACCTTTATAACCACTGCTCAGCTGCTGGTTAGCAGGGCCTCCATACCTAGACTGGTTGGATAAACCCATTCCTCCCATCATCTGGCTACCATAATCGCCACCACTTGCCCCTGCTGTGGAATTCAGAAAGATCTCTACATAGTTGTGACCATAAGCCCCTCCACTTGTTCCTGCGATGGAGTTCAAGAAGAGCTCCACGTATCTGTGCTACATATTAGCCTTATCTTTTGCCATAGCTGCCACTGCATCTTTGTGAGTAGCAAATTCAACATCTGCCTTGCCAGTAACTCTGCCATCGGGTCCTATTTCAATGTGTACTTTCATGGGATTGAGAGGCGAGAAAAAATTGTAGGTATCATTCTCAGTAGCTCCTTACGGCAACCCCCTCGTGTGTACACAGTACCCTGTTGTACTCTGGAAACTGGACCCACCGTCTCCATATCTATGATCAGACATTCCTGAGAAACAGTAATTGAGGTCTCTTCCAAATCTATCAGACCCAAAGCCATACCCGTCATTATAACCTCCATAGTCACCATAGCCTCCATACCCACCACCATAGGCAACCCTCCTCATTCTTTCAAAGCCGGCTCCTCTGCCAATGCTGTTGTACCCTCTCCCAGCCCCTGGCCTATCATAAGGACCTGGGCGCTGCATGGCCATGAGCTTTCGAGGGGGATCATAATGGGTTCTGACTTCAGCTCTGCTACTCTTGAAGATTTCAATGTACCTGTACCTTGTGTTTCTTTAAGGCCTTCTCAGCTATCTCCTGTGACACAAACTGCACGAAGGCCTCCCCTGTGTTTGCCCCTGAAAGTCCACTGTCAGTGTCATCCCATTTGGCACAATTTCCAACCCTGAAAAGAATTGAACAATTTCTTCTTTACTGCAGCCAAAGGGGAGTCCTCTAAGCCGGACGAAGCCATGGTTGGCTGTGTCAGGACTATTGGGACCTATATGCTTCAACACCCAATCCATTTCAACACTGTTAGAGTTGAATACTTTGACATATAGGTGTCCCATGGTTTCTCTGTCTTTCTTTAAAGCCAATTTCACTTCATCTTCAGATTCAAGTTCAACAAACGCTTTGCCACTTGGTCTGCCTTCTCTGGTGTAGATGAAACGAATACCTGATGTGCTGTTTTGGATTGTGCAATCAGAGAAGAATCGCATCACTTCCTCGGCTGAGCAGGACCAGGGCAGGCCCCTGATCTTCATCACAAACCTCTCCCTACCTTCTGTGCTCAGCATCATGGTGACCATCGGGGTCTTGATGGCAAGCTTAACTCAACGAAATTTTACTGTGGCTTTTGACAGAAAATCCACTTCAGGTTATATTCTTTAGGGAGATGATCCTTTGACACTGTAGAGTTCCTTCCAGGACTCTGATCAACAGAAATACTTTAAAATTTTGGGTGCAGCACTATGATGGGCCCGGTGAATCCTCCTCCTTCTCCCCTCCCACGGCTATAGTGAGACGCTAGACGACAACCCAAACTACTTCTCAGCATATATACTTTTTATCTATCTATCTATCTATCTATCTATCTATCTATCTATCTATCTATCTATCTATCTATCTATCTATCTATCATCTATCCATCTATCTATCATCTATCTATCTATCATCTATCTATCATTTTATTTATTTATTTATTTATTTATTTATTGCCAAAGTGGTTTTTTAACTTTTCATTTTTCTTTTTTTAAACTTTTATTATTATTTCCACTCATACAAACTTAACAGGTACACTGGTCCCCTCCTTCCCTCCACCTCCCCCCGGACCCCCTGCTCCCCTCTCCCCTCCCCCCTCCCTCCTCATACCCAGTGCTTCCCCCCCCCCAATCCCCGGAGCATCCTTTAATGTGCATGCCAAACTCTTCTCTGCGTCCTCCTCTCCGATGAGGTGCAAGGACCCAGGGGCATTTCCCAGAACCCTTTCCTGTGTTCCCCTTAAGCTTAGGAACACTACTGTGACTGTAAGTCCCTAGCCTCCAAGGATCCTAGTGCCTTTAGTCCATTCTAGACTTTGTGGGGTCAATAATGTGTTGGACATAGCGCAGGTCATGCAAAGTCCTATTATGATTGTTTCAGCCCTAACTTGTGTGCAGTATCTTGCATATCATTACTCCTCCTATTCTTTTGCTCTTACAATCTTACCGCCCCCTCTTCCGCAAATTTCCCTGAGCTTCAGGATGGGGAGAGATTAGGCTGGCCCAGTTCCAGGTGGTTGATATAGAGTCTCTGATGTTCTGAATTATGGTTTGTTATTTTTTTTTCAGTTTTGCTGCTCCTGCAATCAGCATATATTCTTTCAGTGGGATTTTGCAAAAGTTTAAGCCAAAGGCCTAGTGGTCATTTCTCCAACTACAGAGGGCCCCTGTTGTGCACTAGGAGTAAAAACCACCCTGTGTGATGTGTATAGGACAGGGATTTACTAACTAAATTATAGTTGTCAGGACACCCCCTCCCCCAATCAAATTTTTTTCCAAAAAGTTGTTTAATTCAACAGATGTTTAGTTGAGTATCCAAAATGTACCTTATTGTGGATATATTAAAAGCACAAAACCCATCTTGCCTTTATGACTCCTATTTTCTGTCTCAGAAATATAGATCACTTCCCCTTGTGGACTGCTGTGGGGCCTCCACTTTTCATCTTTCCTTTAGTCTACCATTTTGCTACCCAATTTAGGCATGTGTCCTTCCATCCCAATTTGTCTGCCGCTCCTTGAGGGCAAAGTTGCTGTTTCCTACTTCTTATTTTGAATGTGTTTCAGTACAGGGCTTTGTAGGTAGATAGTCAATGAATGTTTGTGGATGACAAGAAGAGAAAGGACACAAGAAACAGAGAAGGATGGGATCTTATATTCACTTTGGATTTTGTTTTTCTAGTGGGGCATGCTTTCATGTGAACAGACAGCCTTAGCCTAAACATTAGTTCCCTACAGATGGGTGAGAAGTGGGTAAGATTGGATGGAGAGGACAGATGGCTTATTCAAGGGAACCCACACATAAATGGATGTTTGGTTCATGGATTAGAATAATCTTTTCTGTCTGGCACCAAAAGTATAGGCACTGAAGTCATACTCTTAAGTCTTTGCTCTTTCTTTTTTATGCTGTGTGTGTGTGTGTGTGTCTGCACGTGCATGCATGTGTGTGTATGTATTTGTATGTAGGTAGGTGCATCTGTGTGTGTAGGAGTATGAGTACGTGAGTGCACTTGAGTTTTTATGTGCCTGAGGATATCACCTAAGGATGATATCTGGAATCATTCCTAATGGATTGTTCTTTTACCATTATTGTTGTGAGCCTAGGTCTCTAATTAAGCTGAGCATACCATTGGGCCTGATCTGACTAGCTAGTGTGCTCTAGGGGTTTCTAGGCTTTGCCTGCCAGGTCAGAATTACAGGTGGGGCATCACATCTACCAATCATTTTTACATGGGATCTGGGGATCTGAACTCAGTTCCTTTTATTTGTACCATCTAGTTGTGGGACCATTATGTATGCTAGCCCTTCTCTCAGCACTTCTGGTAAAGTGAAGGTTTAATTAAATGCCTGAGCCATATCTTCTCATTTAAGATAACATGTTACTATATTGAGTGGTGGAAAAACTTTGTTTCTGGAAGATTTAAAGGTCACAATAAAAGGTCAACTTGTCTTTTGGCGAGTACAGACAATGCTATTGATAGCGGATTACTGCTATTTTACTTTATTATATTTTAATCAGATTCAGTTTTCATTGGTACTATTTATTCATTCTCACAAATAAGTGATACCTAGGCAGATAAAAGTTTCTACCATCCTTCTCTAAACTATATGAATTTCGATGACTTCCTTCAGACTCAGCCTAACTAGTCACTTGCCTGGTTGAGTCATGCAGAATTAAACACGTTGCTTTTCATATATTCCTGTTAGACTTTGTTAATCCCTTCTTGTGATCATCTATTCATGGGGATGCATTTCTACTGAATCATGAGATCTTGAGGGCTGAAACTATGCCTTTTTTTTAACATTTGCTTTAAACATTACTATTTCTTATCTAGGACTACAGAGAGAGGTAGGATGAATAGGAATGTTGTTTTGCTTTCAAGGAGAACTTGAAACCATCTCCTTGCATTTCAGCAGATCTACTGCAAAGGATTGTGCATAATGGCCTCCTGTTTCCTGCTTTTCATGCAGATAAGAAACATAAAGCCATTCATTTGTTCTTCCCACTTCACATATTATTCCTGCTTGTGGAGAGTCTACATGGGGACACTTGAGTAATGGGTCCTTTTCAATTACCACAATGAACTCAGTCTGAGCTGGTCTTCTTTATGCAAAGAGTCTTTGCTAGATATGTTGAGCTATGCTGTAATAAGATTGCAGAAAGAACAATTCCCATAAACTAACCCTATCTTCTTTGAGAGTACAGTAAAGGGAAATTCATCACCATGTGACAACTCAGTTAAGTTCCTAGCAAAGCAAATAATATGGAACTCATGAAGAGTGCATTCAGGCAGAATAGTTTCCTCTGCATTTTCAGAAATTGGAGCATATTCTAGTGGTTCACAAATCCTCCAGTAACTAGACTATTATTAATGTTGTAGTTTTCTTTAAAAATATACCTTGATACAAGCCAGAAGGTGGAAGAAGACCCCCAAAGAGTGGAAACAAAAGAATAGGGGTAAACAATTTAAAAAAAGGCTTTTATGTAAGAAAAGTCTTAAAGAGGAGAGAAGAGCAGGAATAGGACACAGTAGTGTGTGTGGTTAGTTTCTAAGTAACTAACCACCTACTTACTACCTTCTACCCCCATCCCTTCAATGACAGGGAAGAGACATCTCATACTGTAAACCAGTCCAAGTAACAGTGGATGGGGAGAAAACTGACAGTAGTCAGGATCAGATGCCTCAATACTAACCATAAACACCTGAAAGTAAACCACTATTTAAATGCCTCTCATTTTACCTTTAGAAAAGATCTCAACACCCAAACAAGACGCAGTCTGATACAATGAAAGAACAGTGAAATATACAGCAACCCTAAAATGTCCAGCTAGTATCAGGCCAAACAAATCTCTTCCCATCCTAAGGCTCAGGGACTCTTATAGAAGAGGGGACAGAAGGACTGCAAAGGTCCACTGCCAGCCAGGACATTCCACTTGACAGAGCTGCTGCATCTAAGAACTTACCTCCATGAGACTTATCATCACTAGACTGGTACTATGACTGACCAATATTCTTCCATAGACTAGTGAGGAATTTAGGAGAAATATAATTACATGCAGGTGAAACCTTAGGGACTAGGGCTAGACAGGTGAAGGAGAGTGTGCTTATCAATGGATGAACCCAAGAAAGGGTCACTTAATCTGCCGCATAGGCCTGAGCCCATACTGAGATCCACACAAACAGACAGACAGGAGGTGGGAAGGAGAGAGGTGGATTTGTGAAGGAAAGGGAAAACAGAAAGTGGAGGATGGGGGAAGGAGCAGAGAAGGGACAACCACTCATTATGTTTATAAAACTAGAAAAACATAAAATTTCTGACTTTTAAAAAATATATATCTTGATGACATGAGATTATCAAGTATGTATTCTTGATGTGTATTGAAAAAAAATCAAGAGTATGAGTTATGGTCACTGAACAGTAAGAACTGTAAAAGAAAGTGGGTAAAGTTTCATGTATCTTGCCTTTTGAGGAAGTTCAAGATTACTGGCTTTAGGGATGTGGAGGTGGTTTAGTTGGTAAAGCCAAGTAAGCATGAGGACCTGAGTTCGCTCTCTCACTGGGTTCAGTAGTGCTTGAGCCTGAACTGATAAGCTTGAAGCTCAGTGAAAGACACTATGTCAAAGAATATGATAGAGAAGCAATTGAGGAGACGCTCAGTGTTAACCACCACACAGACTTCACACACACACACACACACACACACACACACACACACACACACACACTATTTAGTATAATTCAGAAATCAAGATATTTTTGTGGAGACGTCAGCTGACAGAGTTCCTGGAGGCGGGGCAGGGGGCATCATTGGGAAGCTTTCTCAAGAAAAACTGTCCTCCTTGTACCAACAATGCATACTGCGTATCTTCAACAATTTGAGCAGAGTCAACTCTCACTGTCTGGGAAGGTGATATGAACATTCCTCCTGACTGAGGGAAGAGAATGCCTGAGGATTCAGAGAAAGGCCTGCTGACACCTCATTGATGATGTGGCTAATGCAGAAGAGATAATGGCTCTGTTAGGGGGCGCACTTTCCTCACTACTTCTTGCCGTTCTCTGTGAGCAGTTTGGCAGTTGCCATGGACACCAAATGGTAAAGGGGCCTGGGTCAGAGTTTGAAGGATCGCGCTGTGCTTGAGTGGGTGAGACTGAAATTAAGTTAATGTGTGTGTGGGAAAAAGATGTGTTTCTTTTCTTTGCAGTTTCAGAAAACTGCAACAAAGCAGCCTGACAAGTAACAATTGATTTTATATTGGCTGGAAAGAGGAAGGAGGAGCAATTTATTGAGTAGGAGGTTCTCAAGTTAAGTATCAGCAGTAGTCTGAAATAGGTCAAGAGAAGTGCAAAGGACTCTTTGAGCTGTTGAAGAGATATAGGTGATGGCATAGCACTTAAGAGAGGCCGTTGAGTAGCTTCCTGTAAGTGTCCTCTTTAACTGTCTAGTCCATTGCTTCACTAGCTCCAGATTTTGTCTGTCAATCCACAAAGCAGTATCGGGTCACACCCTATTATGATTCTTCACTTTTATTTGCCTCTGAAAGGATGTGTATGTGTTTACCTATGTTCAAATTTCAATATGCAAGTAAGTCCACATACTTTTCTCTTTCCTAGTGCCAACAACCTTAAAATCGACAGGTACATATCTACCAGTGCTGAATTTTGAGAAGAACACCACCCTTCTTGCACCAGTTCTTAAAAACAATCTAGACATAGCTAGTATTAGGGTTTACACAACTGATTCAGTTAAAGATATGAACACAATTTTAGTTAACGCTCCTTGGTTTACACCTTAGTTACACCTTTTATGACCACTTTATCCACTGGTAGGCAGGATGTGTTTTACCTAGAAAACCATAATCAAATCCATCACCGCCATTTTGTTGCCACTCACAAATATAAATCTTTATTACTTCTGTGGCAAAATATAACATCATCATACTGCCAATGACTAACAAAAAGGGTTCTAATGTCCCAGGCACTTTCCTATTCATTCTCACAGGCTGGTCAAAGGGTTTCACAACTCTTCTCTGACTTGCCCAGATCAGTTTCCCTCAGGTTAGAGGAGCTTAAATGCTTTTGGAGTTCAAGCTCAGGCCCCATAATCACATACTCCTTTCCTTATTCATTCTTTCCTCCAAAAGAAGTGAGGTGGAGCATTTCTAATTATAATGCCTCCTAAGTGTAGATTTGCCCTCTCTGAGCTTCTTAGAATGCATTACAGTATTTGAGTGAGTCATCCCAACATCATCCTAATAGGGAATGGAAGAAATTTTAAAGATATGTATCATGGCTGAAGTTGCTAAAATGAAAAAAAAGTGAGGCGACTGCTCAAGGACAGATATGATCTTGAAGAATAACTTAACTAGAGTTCTAGTTTGGGGCCTAGAATTATATTACTTTAAGAGATACTTGGTCAGATGTTATTATTTTTCCAGGGTAGAACAGTGGGGATATGTACACAGTGGGAACACTTGTAACTGTATGCTTATTAAAAGTCTGGAGAAAGACTTGGTTATGGTACCCGTTGGATACAGATGTTGATAATTGAGCCTTTTGGGAACCTTTCTGAAGAATTAGTAGTTAAGGCACGTCCTGAGCAAGCCTGTGGATGATTATTTAATTGAAGTGGGAGGACCCAGCCCACGGTGTGTGGACCATTCCATGATCAGTTGGCTATGGTAGAGAAAGCTGCTTCCACAGTATGTCATACTTTTGGCATACTCTAGCAGATTTACAATTTGACAAATGAGAAGGTTTTCCCTTCTCTCAGCAATTCTCGTGGAATTGTGGCTAGTTCTCTTAGCTTTTGGTGTTGGTACAAACTCTCCCCGTAAGCTGGACTATTAGCGATAACTGAATTCATAAATTGAAATAAAACCATTTTCCACTAAGTTGTTTGCTTATATGTTTATCAGCAACCGAAGACAAATTGCAACAGTTACTTACCTCTTTTATTTAGCTCTGTCCCTAGTGACACGACACTAATTATTAACAATCTCTTCGATTCTTTTTAAAAGACCATTGAATGGTTAACTTCACTTGTCAATTTGTCACTACCTTAGGGCAAGGATAGTTTGACCTGATCAAGTCTGCATATAGGCCAAACAGCCCCAGTAAGAGTGGGAGTCATTTGTCTGGAAGGGTCATTTGACTGCTTGAGAACAATACTTTCAAACTGGCCTGGAGTTATTATGCATGTTTAGTCTCATCAAAGTCTAGACTTTGCATGGATCTGTCACTGGTGTTTGCCTTTTGGGGTTAGCATGGTAGATTGCACACATCTCATTTTATTTTTGTTACAACTCTTATTTTGTACTTGCTTGCTTCCTCTCTGTAGGGGAGCCCAGAGGTTTAAATTATTTTAAATGCAAGGGTCCTGTGGCAATGTGAGTTTGAACAATAGCCAGCTTTTTTATTGCTGTTGTTAGCTGTAGGTCTTGCAGCTTTCTTGAAACTGTTGTAACATCTGTTGCAATCTAGGCTATGACTGCTGTAATCATGCAGCTGTATGACAGACTTCCTAATTGCTGCTTTTTGTTGCTTTTAATTTGGGAGAATTTTCCTAATAAAGCTGAATGATGATTTGAAAAATAGGGAATATTTACAAACTAGTCATGGTAACTCACAGGACTGTGACAACCTCTCACTGTCTGCAGAGTCCTAACTGAGGCATTCCCAGCCTAAGCCATAGGAACTCAGACTTGTCAGGGTGCATTCTTTCTAAGTGAACTGAAAAGGCATGAATCTCCCACAGAGAGTCAACATAGTGATAATTGGTTAATGTTTTCTTCCTTTACGTTTTTTGAAAAATTCTGAGATCCTGCTCTGGGATTAACTGAAAACAAAGGGACTGTTTACATCAGTTTTATTGTTCTACTTTAAAGATCTTAGAATAAGGTGTCAGGCTTAATCCTAAAATTCTGGTGTTAAGGGGGAGGAGAGGAGGTCTTGATTTAACACATGTGTTTCTGTAGTCTCTCCTATGTGCTTTGTGTCCAAAAAGCATCTGAGCAGGAGTACAGTAGTAATGGTGAATATAATGAGGAGCTTATGATAGGCTTGTGATGTACAAACAAATCTCAATTAATCAGATCTAATTACCAAAAGCCCTTAATTAATAGGTGTTTTTCTCTAGGCATTTTCCAGAAGGGCTGATGTGATATTTATATACACATACATGGCACAGCTTTGATCAAATAGAAGCTCCTATTAATGGGGACATTTGCCGCTCTGTTTAAGGCTAGAAGTAAGTGATATGTCCTGTCTATGTCTTGGCCTTTGGGTGTATCATCTCTTTTTCTCCATCGTCTCTCACTGCAAATCTAAGGAAAGATCACTGATGTAGAGGCTTTCAGGAAACTCAGTCAGCAGAAGATATTTCAGATAATTATATTACATCCTCCAGAATTCTTGTGTTCCCTTATCTGCCTACTAGATTGTAAACTTCTTTAATAGGGAACACATGTTTGTCCCTTCCTCATGTGTTCCCTTACCATTCTTCCTTCCCTGTCTTTTAGTTGCAGTGCTAGGGATTAAACCCATGATCTCATGCATGCTCTACCACTGAACTATATTAACCTTAGTCCCTTGATCAATATTTCCTGAATTGAATTTTCTATCTTGTGTTTCATAATATTAGGGATTATAGTGTGTTGGACCTGGAAGGGACACTAACATTTATCACATTTATTTTAGTACATAAGGAACCTGAGAACATAAGGTACAGAGGATTGACATTTTGAAGTGGTAAGGCTTGTGGCTAAAACCAAAGTCTCTTGCTTCAAGGCTTCTACCTTTTGCTTTATGAAGTCTTGGTTATCTTCCATCATCTCAAGTATTTGCAATTCTCAAGAGTTCTCATAGGAACAATAAACTACCTTAGCAAGAAGTAATTTGAATTTTTGTTGATTTTTAAAATACACCTCCCTAAACTTCCCAGGAAATAATTATCAAGCAAATAATGAGGTGTACAATTTTTAAAAAATAAGAAGAGGGAATTGTTGGTCTGTAGAAACACTTCCTTTTTGAGAGTGAAGTTTCATCTAAAACAAACAAGAATCTGTTTCAAAGTAATGATGCTGGGTGAGTTTTTTTTCTTCTTTATTTTCCAAGAGAGAATTTTATTCTAAATATTCACAAGGCCTGTCTAGCTGGTATACTTTGAAGTATGACTACAGAACCAGACCATCTTTTTAATAAACCAAAGATAAAGTCACTAAATATAGAATTCTACTTTCTGATGCCAATTTCGAGAATAAATATCTTTGCATTTTAGGGAACAAATTTATTTCAGATTGCCAATGTGTGTCCATGGCTTTCAGTGCCATGTGCAGAGTCTCACTTAAAGCCTGGAGGATATGTGGTTGGAATTTAGAGAAGCCATTTTTACAGTGAGCTTCTTTAAGTAATCCAGAAGCAAGTTTTGTTTTGGCAATGCTCTTCTATAGTTTGGGGGTGCATTTTTGCTTCAAAATATTTATTTAAGTAGTTCTATAGTGCAAAGTAATAACATAAAAATCATTATGGCATCATGATTGGTTAGATAACAAAAAAGGTCCTTGGAAAAGGATGTATGAGACAAACAATAGTTTGTAGAGAGACACTTGGAAGGATTGGGAATAGGAAAAAAATGTAACAGAATACACTAAAAAAAATGAAAGAAGGTCAACAGCTATTTTTTTTCCTACTTGTGGATCTAATGTCTGAAAGTTTGTGCCTAGGAAGGTTGGGGATCAGGAAAGTACAGAAGAATGACATCTTTACTTTTACATCTGAATCTGGAAAAAGAAACTGGAAAGACATAAGTACTAGAAACACTTTGACCATGTATCATATAATTAATCATCTGCAAAAATAAGACCTAGGCTTTTGAAAATGCTTTTTATTTTACTACAGTTATAGAACCAGTCTTTGTTACATTATTTCACATTTGTTAAGCAGCTGTTTTCAAATTAATTAACATTTCTAAAGGCAATTACAAAATAAATAAACAAAGAAAAAACTGATTTCTCCCAGCAATTTCTGGTCTAGTGCCATGAATTACATCTGTGGTACAATGTTTAACCTCTTAGCAGTTTACTGGCCCTTGTGTGGGATATTTTCCATGTTTATTACCATGCCTATTCTATAAGTGTGATTCCATTTGCCTTTGTTCTACTTTATGAGTTACCTCTTGAATGTGCAGTGATTTCTTATGTACATAGGCAGTTATTCCTCATTTATCCAAAAAGTCTGACTCTATATAGCCCTTTCTTCTCTCATGGGTACCTGACCTCAGATAGCCCTTTAAAATCATGTAGCATATACCAGAAGTTCTTTACTTTTGTCTTTTGAAGATTAAGATATGCTTTTCACTCAGATCACCTGCAGATATGGGTTGGTAAAGAAATAGCACCTTGTTTTGATCTCTGGTTTGAGGCAATTTCTTTTTGAAAATACTATGATTTATTTATTGGCATACACAAACATGTACATTCATACACACACATGCAGAGAGAGAGAGAGAGAGAGAGAGAGAGAGAGAGCTTGTGTGCTATGCATACATGTGGGGATAGGACAACTTTCAGAAGTTAGCTTTCTACTTCCACAATGTGGGCTTCCAGGGATCAAATTCAAGTCACCATGTTTGTATGCAGGCATCTTACTCATTGAGCTATCTCAACAGCCCATGTTTCAAGGACATTTCTGTGTAGCTGTACTGTCTGTGCTCACTTTCCAGTGAAGTATATAATTTAAATGCCAAAAAGAATGTAGATATATGTGTGACTTATAAAACTATTGTCATGTGGTATTTGAAGAACATTTATCCATACCTCTGGATAGCAGGTCTTTAGAATATTGGATTTTTAAGAATAAAAACATTTCTTAGATTAACTAATGTTAATACTCATACTATGTGAAAATATCTTTGCCAACTGTACATTAGATAAGGCATAAGCATTTAGAATGTATAAAGAAGAGCAAAAATTAAAGACCCCAAATCAATCAGTAAATGGGCTAACAAACTGAATAGACAATTCTTAAAACAAGTTATAGAAATGGCCAATATATATTTGGAAAAGTGTTCAGCAGCCTTAACTATCAGGAGAATGCAAATTAAAACTGCTTTGAGATTCCATAAGGCCCCAATCAGAATATCTTTGTCAAGAATACAAATGACAACAAATGCAATGTGGATATGGGGAAAGGGGAGCTCTTATTCACTATTGATGGGAATGTAAATTGGTAAAGCCACTATGGAAGTCAGTGTGAAGATTTCTAAAAATTGAAAACTGAACTACAATACGAGCAATTATAACAACCTTGAAGGTTCTGAATCAACATATCACAGAAATATTTGTACATTCATGATCATTACTATGCTGTTCACAATAGAAAATGGAACAAACAAACCTGAATATCTATTAATGGATGAATGGATAAAGAAAATGTGGTACATATACATGGAGGAATTTTAATTTGGTCATAAAATAGAAAAGTGAAATGACATTTGTCAGAAAATCAATGCAACTGGAGATTATTATGTTAAGCACAATAAGTCAGATGCAGAAAATATATATATGTGTGTGTGTGTGTGTGTATATATAATGTATATATATATAATGTATATATATATATATATATATAATGTATAGTTTCTCTCATGTGTGTGCAAGTATATGTGTGTGTTCATGGACACACAGAGTAGAAAGGGGCCAGGAGTGGGGAGGAATTGGTCTTAAGAGAGCGTGATGCAAATACCAAAAGGGGAATTTTAGGAGAAAGAAAGGAGACCAACGAGAGGGGGAAAATGTATGATAGTAGAGATGGGATGAATTAGAATAAGGTGTAATATATATATGAAAGTATCATGATAAATCTATTATTAGTAAAAAATACCCTAAAACTATATTATTGAAAAATCTCTTATTAGATATAGAGCTTTAGTGTAAGCTGTGGCTATTGGTGTGGAAAAGAGATGGAGAAATTTCAGTAAATTTACTTCTTGTCTTTCCCTGTCCTTCTAGAGCTACAGTTTGTACAAATTGTGTACTCTATCTTCATTTTAAAAGATATTTATTAGTACTTATTGATTGTACATAAGTGTTTCATTATGAAAATATCATACATGTAGGTAGTCTATTTTGATCATATTTGTCCCCCTATTTTCCTCTCTTGTCTTCATCTAATTTCATTGATCTTTATCTTCCCCACTGATCTCTCTTTAATGTCTTCTTTTTGTGACCCAATAAGGTATTTTTAGCATTTCTAACAGAAGCATAGATGAGGTTATAGAAGTATGGTCACCTTACAGTGGCTAAACCACTGATGAAAATATCTCGACTTCTCCATGAAATTAATAACAGCTTATAGATCTTCAGGGAGGAGTGGAATATCATGAGCATCTCCCCCTCTGTGACAACAGTCAAAGGGTCCTGACTTGTGCAGACAATCACAACTGTGGTGAGCAACAGTGCAATGGCCTATCATAACCAGAAGACAGGGTCCACAATGTTCCACCCTTTTCTCCAGATCTTACATTCTTTCTGCACCCTTTTAGTGATGTTTTCCTGAGCCTTCTTTCTGCACCCTTTTAGTGATGTTTCTTGAGCCTTGGAGGGGATGATATACACATTCCATTTATGTCTGGGAATTCAACAGTTACTTACTCTTGGTGCTTGGACTAGTCTCTGAAGTTAGTTACTGTTTTCTTCTTCCTTCTTCCTTCTTCCTTCTTCTTCTTCTTCTTCTTCTTCTTCTTCTTCTTCTTCTTCTTCTTCTTCTTCTTCTTCTTCTTCTTCTTCTGCTTTCTTTTCTTCTTCTTCTTCTTCTTCTTCTTCTTCTTCTTCTTCTTCTTCTTCTTCTTCTTCTGCTTTCTTCTTCTTTTCAAATTTTGGTAGGGAGAAAGAGAATGACTAAGGATAACTAAAGATATAAGGGTACCATGTAGGTCCTCTGGGAGTGGCCCACACAAATTTCTGAGATACCATAAAAGAAAGACATCATCTTCCAAAGGAGTCATGTGAACATCACAGTATTCTAGTTCTACCAGATGCCTGATTAATTCTTTATAGCATCCAGATTAGTGGGGACAAGATTACATTACCATAACAAAAAATACCTTTCTCAACCATGTCTCATTAACAAATAACATCATGCATGGATGGAAGAGTTACATTTGTGCTGAATAAAAATTGTAAATTTAGTAAAGTCTATTAGGAATAAATATACAATTTGAAAATTGAATTTATATTTGTAGGCAACGAGGGATATGGGTATAAAAGAATGCTTGCCGCAACATTTTGGAGACCCTCAGCAAGGTTACAAATACAATATGTAAATGCTAAAAATTCTTGAAACAAGTTATACTTTGGATTAACATGTGAATCCTCCCAGGGCCTTACAGTCCATTCCCCCAAAACAAAGTCAGATCCCACCAAGGGCAACTCTCTTTCCTGTGGTGTACATGAATCTGTTGGGAGGGGTAGGGCAGGACAGAGTGGAAGTTAGTGCTAGACTTAGACCTTGTTGTAATTACATCCACCTAAATCTGAAAAGGGTGTTCTGTCAAGTTCTCCAATAAGTCAGTGAGTTCTTCTCCCTTACAGCTCTATTCTGGTCTGGCATGATATTTCAGTGGGTAATGATTCCTTCAGGAACACCTGGCTACTTGAGTTTGATCCCTGGAGCCCATGTGGTGGAAGGACAGAGTCATCTTTTAAGATATGTCCTTGGATCTCTACATATATGCTGTAGCAAGTGTATACTCACCTCTCATTAATATAATACTTCAAAAGTTCTATTTCCTGACTTGGACATACCAGGACTTTTTTGTAATTTCTAGAACCACAAGATTTAAGTAGCACAGAGAAAGGGAATACAGTTATCAGAAGAAACTTAACTGCTAAAAGTTTCCAATTTGAATGATTTGGGAAAGTCATATTTTGTCTCTTTTACGACATGAATTGTCATTTTGTCTTCCAGTCTTTCTCAACTGACCTCTCTCTGAAATTTCCTGTATGTGTGTGTTCTGCTTGGGTATACCCAGTTTGTCTTTTTCATTATCTGTCCTCCTTACCTCCTTCATTTTCCCCCATTCCATTCTCTGATACCCAATCTGTTACTAATCTTTCAAAAACACTAAAATCAAGGTGAAAGGAAAAGTTTTTGTGTTTCAGGTTTAAGGTAAAAGTGTGATGCTGAACAGGAGGGTAGAAATATGCCCCTTGCAGTATTGCTACTCAAGTGTATGCATCCACCTGAAATATCCTATAAGCATTTGCACTTCTCATATTTTAATCTTAGTTTTCTGGGGGCAGAGGGGTGAAGGGAGCATTGCCTGCTAGATATTATACATTACAATGAGTTTACTTACTTAACAAAGAAAGCAGGAAATGGGCAACACCCCATGCAAGTTTTGGGTGAGACAGTGGAGTTTGTAATTCTTTACCTGAGACAAAATGCATGCAAATACCCTTGCTAGTTGCACCTATGTATCACTTTGAGCGAGTCCTCCTCACTATATATTCTGCTTTTGTGGGGCTCATTTCATAGTTAGATTGTTTGGTACCATAAGTAAATGAACCTGTTCATTACAAATGAGCACTTCAGAAAAGTGTCGATTTATGGGCATATTTTCAAATCTCTGTGTTAATGGGATATGACTCCTCATCAAGTGGAGAAAATATCTGTGAAATGCCTGTAGTGTAAACAAAGCCACTTCAGGCCTCATCAGGATGCTTATCTCATAACTTTTGGTTGAATCAACTCCAATTGAAAAATCTAGTCAGACACAAGGCCAATTAGTGCAGTGATTAACAGCATGTGGAGTCAGCTTCCCTGGGTTTAAATTCCAATTTCACCAATTATTAGCTGTACTGGGTATAAGGCCCTGTGTTAGGTGCTCTCTACGTATTGGAAGTGATCCTTACAACAACCACTGAAGGAAGGTAGCTGAATGGTTAAGATGTGAAAATTCAGCCATAAAAAGCAAAGTATTTTTCTTCAATGTCACGCAGCAGAGCAGCGAGACAGCTAGAGTTTGGAGTCATGTCTATTTGTTTCTCAAGCTTATGTTTACTCAGTTATACCACAAACAAAATATTCTAAGAAGAATAACCCAAACTGTCTTATATCGTGGTAAGTCAACTTAAGGCTCTGTAAAGACTGAACTGTCTCAGGATCCTTTCAGTTCTTTTAAATCATACGTAAAGAAATAGTTTTAGCCTGAAATATTTCCAAGAAGAAATTGTACATTCTGTCATTTTCCTGGGTACAAATGCTGAAACACTTTGACCTGGGTCTCACTTAGCCCATGATACAATTCAGACAGAGAAGAAATATTCTGATGCTTACCCGTGGGTTATGTTTGGAAAACTGTACAACTATGGTAAAGACTAATGGGGGAATATCTGCATCTCTTTAAAGGGACAACTATTTGGATATATATAATAGACAAATTAGGAATTACAGTTTACCCTCTATAATCTCTGGTTATGAATCCATGAATTCAATCAATGGGAAATGAAAAATAACTTTAAAAAATCTTATATTGTACTAAAGAATATATACTATTGTCAGGACTTTCTGAACAATCCACTATAACAAATTCACAGCTTTTACATTATAGAATTATTATATACAGTTCAGAAATGACTTAAACTACATAGGCAAATCATATGTATAGACTAAAGGTAGATTCTATGTCACTTTATAAAAGTCATCTGTTGATTTTTTTTTAATCTGCCATGAATTCTAGAACCACACATTCCAAGGAATGATCTGTTTCCTTTTCTGCTCATTAAGTCTTCTCTAAAGTTCTTTGTCAGGATATAGAATGAACACAAAGAATTTCTGAACATTCTGAAAAACGTCTCAAAAATCTTCTAAATCCAATTATTTACTAATTTAGTATGGTCTTGCCTTCACAGAACCCAGACTGGTGAGATGGTATTTTCTTCCACTTTCCTCTTTCCTTTGTAATGAGTCCTTCTTAGTGCTGACTGCCTCTCTATCTAGTTAAGCTCATTTGCTCTGGCGCTGTCCTTGGGCAGGCAGAACAGTTGGTCAGTACCCTCTTTATGATAACTCTTTATGCTTGAGGATGGTGATTAAACTGCCTCTTAGCTCTCTTTCACCAGGATGAACAACCCTAACTCATTTAGCCTTTCCTCGCAGGTCCTATTTTCCAATGCTTTAATCTTTTTTTTTTGTTTTGTTTTCTGTTCTTCTTTGGATCATCTCTAATTACTTTGCCATCATTTTAAGATAGAACCTGATGAGCAGGCCAAATTCAGGGTTATGCATTAGTTGGATATTTACTTAATGAATTAACTGAGAGATTAAGAGAGATTGTGCTATGTAGGGCAAGGACACTAGATTAGGAGTCAGAAGTCCCTAGTTTCATACTTACCCTGCTACTTACTAAGTGAGCAGCTAGTTACTTTAGGACAAGTCATCTAAAAGTCTTCAATCCATTATTAATTATCTGAACGTGTTGAATAAACAATCTTCCCTGCCCGTTTCCCTCCATGAAATTTCAACAAGATAATCAATGTGAAAGTGCCTATTTTTTGCATCAAAGCTGTATACAGACATAATCTGTCAGGGATCTCTCTAAGTACTTTCTATATATTCACTCATCTAAGTGCAGTTTTCATTCTCATTTTATTCTGAGTAAACAGAGGCACAGGGTCATTATGAAATTTGGTCCATGTCACACAATTAATAAGTGAGAATATATTCAGACTGGATCCACAGCCTGCAGTCTCAAATGCTATGCCATGTTACCTGCCCAAATAGATATTAGAGGTCCTGGAAAACCATATTATCTTAGAAATCTTTGTCTAGAGCAGAGGTAGAGGATCTAAATATCCTGACAGAATGGAGTATAGGCCAGTAGAAGAACAGTGAAGTGGACAACAATGGCCAGCCATAATGCAGAATACTGGCAATCTGGCAATACTTACCCCAAATCAGGCCATCCTTATCTCTCCCCATCCTAAGGTTTAGGGAACCTCATGAAATAGGGGGCAGTGAGATTACAAGAACATAAATATGAGAAAGTTCACTGTTGGACAAGACATTACATTCAAGGCAGGATTGCTGCATCTGGGAACTTACTACAATGGAACTTGTCCTTACCATACCTGCATAATGACTGATATAACAACATGTTCCCATAGGCTATCGAGGAACTCAAGAGAGATAAAAGCATGCAATAGGAACATTGGGGACTAAAGCTGAATGAATAAATGGAAATTCCCCTATCAGTGGAGTGGCCTGAAAAGAGGCAACTTGGTATGCCACAAGAGGCCTGAACCCCCACAAGGGTAGACAAGCCAAAGGGAACTCAGGGGTCCATAGAAACAGACAGGTAGGAGGGTGGGAAGGAGTAGGATAGACTGATGAAGGGAAGAGAGGGGGATGGAAGAAAGGGAAGATGAAGGGAAGCATGCTTGTAAAACTAAAAAAAATATTATTCTATAGGTCTCATCTTAATAAACTGTCTACAGCTATATGTAATATTAGAGGACTCTCAGTCTTCTAATATTGGGCTGATTGGGCTAAGAAGGATCTTATCTTCTTTTTTTAAGGTAACAAGGGGTTTATTTTTTAATTTTTTTAACATTTTTTATTATTATTTCCGCTCATACAAACTTAATAGGTACACTGGTTCCCTCCCTCCCTCCTCCCCCCCCCAACCCCCTGCTCCCCCTCCCCTCACCCCTCCCTTCCATCCCCCAGTGCCTCCCACCCCAATTCCCAGAGAGTCCTTTATCGTGCATCCCTGACTCTCCTCTGGGCCCTCCTCTCCGATGACGTACAAGGACCCAGTGGCATTTCCCTGAACCCTTTCCCGCGTTCCCCTTAAGCATAGGAACACTGCTGTGGCTGCCAATCCCTTGCCTCCAAGGATCTTGGTGCCTTTAGCAGATGCTAGACTTTGTGGGGTCAATAGTGTGTTGGACATTGCGCAGGGCATGCAAAGTCCAATTATGATTGCTTCGGTCCTAACTTGTGTGGAGTATCTTGCAAATCATTGCTCCTCCCATCCTTGTGCTCTTACACTCTTACCGCCCCCTCTTCTGCAAATGTCCCTGAGCTTCAGGATGGGGAGAGATTAGTTTGGCCTAGTTCTAGGTGGTTGATATAGAGTCTCTGAAGTTCTGGATTGTGGTTTGTTGATTTTCTTTTGCAGTTTTGTTGCTCCTGCAATGCCCTTCACTCCATCCTGCTGGGCACTGTATGTCACCCCTTGCAGTCCTTGATGGAGGCCTATTTTCTCTACTGTAACATGGTCACTTCTCTCCTTGTTTCTGGTGTGGCTCTCCAACCCCATCCCTCCTATTCATAATCCTTGCAATTACTGTAGGTAATAAATAGATTTACCTACAAGTGTCTCAAGGTGGGCTGGGTGGGTTTGGTACTAGGAGCCACCTATTAGGGAGTACATACGGCACTTAATTTTCTGGGTTTGGGATACTTCACTTAATATAATTCTTTCTAATGACATCCATTTCCCAGCAAATTCCAGTGATTCATCATTTTTGATGGCTGAGTAGTACTCCATTGTATAGATGTACCACAGTTTCCTTATCCACTCGTCAACTGTTGGACATTTGGGTTGATTCCATGTCTTTGCTATTGTGAACAGTGCTGCTATGAACATGGTCACACTTGTGCTATCGAGGTGAACCTCTGCTGCATGGGGGGTTATTCCCAAAGGTGGAATAGCAGGGTCATATGGCATTTCAATCTTTAATTTAAGAATCTCCAGATGGCACGCCAGAGTGGCTGTATGAGCCTGCATTCCCACCAGCAATGTAGGAGAGTTCCCTTCTCTCCACATCCTCTCGAGCATTTCTTGTTGTTTGTATTGTGGATTTTTGCCATCCTGACCGGGGTGAGATGATATCTCAGGGAAGTTTTGATTTGCATTTCCCTGATGGCTAAAGAACTGGAGCATTTTTTAAGATATTTGTTAGACATTTTAATTTCATCCCTGGTAAAATTTCTTTTAATTTTCAGGGCCCATTTTTTTTATTTCTTTTTTTTTAATACATTTTTTATTATTATTTCAGCTCAAACAAACTTAATAGGTACACCAGTTCCCTCCCTCCATCCTCCTCCCCCTGAACCCCCTGCTCTCCCTCCCCTCACCCCTCCCGCCCCATCCTCCCATGCCTCCCACCCCAATTCTCGGAGTCCTTTCTTGTGCATGCCTGACTCTCCTCTGGGCCCTCCTCTCCAATGACGTACAAGGACCCAGTGGCATTTCCCTGAACCCTTTCCTGTGTTGCCCTTAAGCATAGGAACACTACTGTGGCTGTCAATCCCTTGCCTCCAAGGATCTTGGTGCCTTTAGCAGATGCTAGACTTTGTGAGGTCAATAGTGTGTTGGACATTGCGCCGGTCATGCAATGTCCAATTATGATTGCTTCGCAGGGCCCATTTTTTAATTGGGCCATTGGTTTCCTTGGTGTTTAGTTTTCTAAGTTTTTTGTGCACTCTGGACAGTAGAGCTCTATCAGATATGTGGTTAGTGAAGATTTTCTCCCATTTTGTGGGTTGCCTTTGAGCTCGTGTTACAATCACTTTATCTGAACAGAAGCTCTTTAATTTCACCAGATCCCAACTGTTGAGAGTTGGTAGCAGTGACTGTGCCATTGGATGTCTGTTTAGGAACTGTTGGCCTAGCCCAATCAGCTCGAGGGAGTTCCCTATCCTTTCGACTATGGTTTTTATAGTCTCTGGCCTTATATCAAGGTCCTTGATCCATTTGGAATTAAGTATTGTACATGATGACAAGTACGGGTCCAGCTTTAATCTTCTGCATGTGGAGATCCAGTTTTGCCAGCACCATTTGTTGAAGAAAGAAGCATCTTTTCAAAATTAATGTGAAGATTGATCACTGAATTAAAGTACGTGCTATTAGTGGAGAGTATAAAGTATGAGCAAAATACAACAAATTGATTGGGTCGGAGTGATGGTACATTCATTCTAATATGTGAAATCCTTCTTAAAGGAGTGATCTTAATTCTTGAATTTGGAATCTTCAGTTTCTACATATTCTCTGAGTTCTAAGAACCTTTTATGATTTCATTTTGTTTCTAGCGCTGTCCTTTCCCATGGTAATCCTCATTGTTGTAAATTTGTATTTCCTTCCTTATGAATATTCAAAAGAGATATTAAAGAATTATTAGTACCTAACTGAATCTTTCTCTTTATGATAACATGAAGGTTTGAAAGAGTTACATAAAGGGCTTTGGAAAAATTTTGATTGCTTTTTGACTTGAATATTCCTAGGGAAATAACATCATGCACCATACAATGTGGATATTGGAAGATTTATTGATATTTAGATAGTTATAACATATCACTGTATTTACACTAATACCCATTAGATATATAATACGATGTGAACTTTTAACCAGAATCTGATCTACTGGCAGAGTATTATACTGGTATGAAAGGCTCTTTTGCCTTGTAGAATGACATGATGTATTACTTTCTGAAAGACTGTATGTTTTGTTCCAGAGAAATAATCCGTAGAAATTCTGAAAACAGTTGGAGAATGAGGGCATCTCTAGAATATCTTGATACTGATTGAGTTATAAATGCTATCGCTCTAAGATCTGTGTAATAAAACATGACATTTGTCAGAAATGTGATTAAAAGCCAAGGACAGGGGCCAGTAAAATAGCTCAATGGGTATGATGCCTGCTGGCAAACATGGCAAACCCAAGTTCAGTCCCTGGAAGCCCACATGGTGCATATGTATGTCTCTATCTCTCTGAAATAAATATATATAAAAGGAAAATAGCTTTGTCTTTGTCACAAAGCTGATGAATCTTAAAAAAATTCTAATGACAGAAATGATAACATCTTCTGCATATTAGTAATCAATTTGTTTTAAAAATGTTTCCCTTAAGGAAATATTATATTCAGGTTGTTCATTAAGTAATTTGTTTGATGAAAAAAATTTATACAGGAAATAAATTACAGCAAATTTATTACCATTGGAATAAGATTGAACAGAGTTACTATTTTAAACTCTTAAAATGTGCATTTTAATAATCACATCATGGGGCTGCAAGTGCTTTTTACCTTTGCATGGAACCATAGCCAAATTTCAGTGTAACATATGAAAATGTGCTTTTTCTGTATCCATCCATCACTCCATGTCATGTACTTTGTTGCAGACTGGAGATATAATTAATGGAAACAAGGTAAACCTGTCCCCTGCTGTGCAGAGCTTATGGACTCACAGGAAATACTAAAATGGAAGAGAAGTCAAGCATACATTGCTAGCTTTATTATGATTTTTGAAAAGAGTGAAATCAATAAACTTGAGTAAGAGGTATTCTGAGGGAGGCCTTGAATATGCATAAAGAAGAAAGGAAGATAGGAAAGAGAGGCCTGAAAGGATAGAAAAGAGGTTTTGAATAATACAAGTTTAGTTTTCCTGTAAGTGTGCTGTCATACCAATTTTATCCTTAAAATTTTGTGCCTTTTAGAGAAATAATATAAATCATGTGTGGTAATGCAACTTTTATTTTCTCCATCATGTAGATGAAGGAACAGAAACGTAGATGTTTAAGTTCCCAAGGTCTTAGAACTGTGTGGAATTCAGACCTCTACCTACCACTATTTCATTATATAAAACTGAAAAAATCGAGTTTAGTATATGTTCCTATATATCCCCACCAAATCCTTGACAGAATAGTAGATAACAAAAAGTCCAAGTCCCTAATGTAAATGAAGGAAAACAAAGTATGACAAAAAAGATGGTCCTCTGTTTTGGGTTATTAAGAGGGCACCCACTAAAAAGCTATTTTAGTATAAAATTTGGAGGGCATGTAGTACATACATCAACATCCACTGACCTGATTCTTCACTTTTAAGATCTAAGAAAATTAAAGGAAATTTTTCTAGTGGGGGAAGCAATGGATCGTTTATGTTCATTGGTGAACTTGATTTAACCAGGCTAGTGCTCTGAATTTCTAATGAGTGGTGATCCACTAGAGGCAGTGCTGAAGCTTAACAAAAAGATAGCTTTGTATGTTTGCCCTACAACATTGACAAGTCCTCTCTCCTCCCCCGTATCCTTTCTATTTCTCTTTCACTTTTTTTTATTTATTCAATTGTGCATGTGTGTGTGTATGTATGTATGTGTGTGCGTGTGTGTGTGTGTGTGTGCGTGTGTGTCTGCGTGTGTGTGTGTGTGTGTGTGTGCGCGCGTAGAACCAAAGGCGAATTCGGGAACCACCATGGATCGCTTCCACCTCCTCCTTGTTTACTCTGCCCCGGGATTCACAGCCTCCGCCCTACCCGGACCAGAAACACAGGCTGCCCCCGCTTCCACCGGGCGACTATACGTGGGTCTAGGATCTGACCTCAGGACCTTCTGCCTGCAAGGTAGAGGCTTAACCCCTGAGCCACCTCTCCAGCACCGTATTTCTCTTTCATATCATTTATTTTTATTTTCTCTTCTTTGGGGGGAAGGCATGTGTAGGTATGGGTATTTATGTATGTAGAAGAGGAGTGTGTACCCATAGAGGACCAAGGGTGACATCAGGAATCATCTTGGATTGATCTTCCTCCATTTGCTCTGGGGTTTCCCAGGCTCTGCCTCCCAGGGCCAGAAGTACAGGCTGCTTCCATATCTCCCTGGCATTTTTATATGGGATCTGGGATCTGAACTCAGGTCCTTTTGTTTTCCAAACAAAAACTTAACCTCTGGGCCATTCTGATCTCCCCCACTACTCCAAAATAATAATCTGTAAAATAGAGCTAATGCAAAAGTGTCTCTCCATACTCATCAAAAATAGCTTGTCCTCTCTATAGAAGAGTCTGGGAAAATTGGAGATTGCAGTGTTGATGAGTAAAAACCTGCTAGGTCTATCTGATCTATTGTGTATTCCTTATTGGGAAAGGAAGAGGATTACTTTGAAATAACTAGTTATCCGGTAGACAGAGGTGTGTTTTTCTTATACATAGCATTAAATTGCTGAGAATCCTTTCAGGTGAATCCTGGTTTGTAATAATTCAATGCCTTAAATCTCTCTTTCTCTCTTCTCTGTAGCTACTGGGGAGGTAAAAAGGATTAAGGAGACTATAAAAAAAAACTATTGGCATATTTAGTCTGTTGGCTACTTAATTCATTAGCAGATATGGGAAGTGCCTTGGGATGATGATTTAACATGTAGACTGGGAGAGGAATAAATCTCAAACATACCTGTTCCAAAATCGTGTTAATCCTTTCAACTTCACAGTCAATCAAATATCGCTTTTCCTGCCTTCTGTCCATTTCTTCAATGATGCGTCTGAATTCTTGGACATCTTTTATGTTTCCCACAGACCTTGCGGTCACTTGCCAGTTGTTTTGCACTGCTGCTTCCATAATTGCTTGTAGAATGGAAAATCCTGAAGGAAGAAAAAAAGAGCTCTAATGATTGTTCCCTTTTAAAATAAATCTTTCAATAGGTGTTAAAGATTCCACTGAGTTTCTATTCAGTCTACTGGATCCCTTTGAACTCTATGCACAGGAGAGAACAGGCTTACTCACAGCCTCTGCCTTAAACCTCCAGACACTTGGCACCTCCATTTTGTTTTTGTTTTGAAGGAAAAATTGCAAAATGTTTGGACACCAGACTAGGTTTCACTAAACCACTTTTGTTTTGACATGCCTTATCAAAATACCTATGAAATGAATATCAAGAACTTCTCCTTTATATCTACTCAGACTTTTCCTATTAGAATTGAAGCACATTTCTTTCTTTTACCTAACAATTCTTGAGAATTACAAGTTAACAGAAATCCATAAATAATTAGAAATATCTTTAGTACCGATAGAGCTTCATTACTGCAGGTTGTTCTTTACATGGATGTGATTTATTAAACAAGGAAATTATGTATCCTAAGCAAAACAACTCCATGAAAGATGATCTATAGTACAGATATATCATCTTAGCTCAATGATTACATAGTGTAAGCAAAAAGTCAAGCACATGAAGTTTTCATGTGGCCTTTCTTAGTTAAGTTTATCAAGAATTTGTGGGTTTTTTAAAATTTAATAATTTGTATCAAACAGCTATTAAATAATACCTTGGATATGCAATCAAAGGAAAGATTGACAAAAATTTTCTTTTGAGAAATTCCAGAGTAATTATAAGCCAGGTATGAAGGCTATGCCTTTAATTACAGAATATTTTAGGCTAAGGCAGGAGTAATGTCACAAATTCAAGGCCAGCCTGGCTACAGAGTAAGATCCTATCTCAGAAATTCAAGATCCATGAACCCATGGAGATATCTTAGTAAGTTAAAGAATCTCGCACACCAACTTGGCCACCCAAGTTTCATTCTTGGAGGTTACATGTTGGAAGGAGAAAACCAGCCTGCAAAAATAATCCTCTGACTTCCATATATGCTCGGGATGTGTGTTTCTGATCTCTCTGTTCCTATTTTTGTCTCTCTCTTATATCTTACACACACACACACACACACACACACACACACACACACACACGAGTGGATGAATGAATATATCAATAAGATATTTTAAATAATCACTAAACCCTCCAAAACGCTGCAAACCAAGCTAAACCAATAAACTAATTAAAACAAACCAACAAAATAAAACAAAATGACAAACAAAAATCACATATCTTTTAAAATTTTATTTGTGTGTGTTTGCCTGTGTGTGTGTGTGTGTGTGTGTGTGTGTGTCTGTGCCTCTATGTCTGTGTGTTTATCAGAGGGCACTGTGTATGCCTGTGGAGGCCCAAGGGTGACATCAGGAATCACCCTGGATTGTTTCTACCTCCTACTTGCTTTGCTCTGGAGCTTCCCAGGCTCTGCCTTATAGGACCAGAAGTACAGGCCACTGCCATTTCTGCCTGGTGTTTTTATATGAGATGGAGGATCTGAGCCCAGGACCTTCTGCTTTAGAGGCAGTCTTAACCCTTAACCATCTCTCCATCCCAAGAATCATGTATCTAAACCACAATATGGCACAAGGTTTTCTATACAAACTGCTTAAAGTAGTCATGTCCAAAATAATATGTCATGTCTACAGTTGTACTTCCAGCATGAATCCATAATCTGAGTATAATCTCATCAAGAGTAGATATTTTCTTCGGGGTAGTATTAGATCATCCTTTCTTCTCCTCAATGGGAGTAGGTGATGGGAATAGGTTTGTGAATTCTGAGTATCTTCTGACACAACAGTTCAGCCTCCTGGAAAAGTAGAACATAGAGGAAGACCATGATGCCTTTCAAACACAGTAGTTCCCTTGCCATTTGAGGTTTACCCTGTGGTGTAAGGAGGCTGTGGTTTGGAATTGTCCCCACTGTACCATAGAAAATGGTATTGACATTTGGCGAGCACGCTTCAGGGAGATGGCAGCAGTGACTCAGCCGGTCATTACAACTCCTTTGTGTGTCGGGTGTATGCAGGAAGAAGCTCACAAATGAGACCCAAGCACTTGGTAATTTCCAAATGAGCAATTTCAGCACAGGAGCTCAAAATTACAGATCAGAGTCAATTACCATGGCTTTAAATGTTAATTTGTAGTGTTTTAAAACCAACCATGCATATTTATTTCTCAGATTTACATTTTCATGCAGGTTTTAAATGTACTCTCTGCTTCAGTGGAAGTTGAGGGCATAGAGTGGGCCAAGGCATGGGATTAAGAAATAAACATAGGAAGAAAGAGATTAAAGCATTTGGAAATCTTTCTTAAGCAGTGTATAATAAGGCCTCATTATTTTGATCACACTAATTAAGAATTTATGAAAATTCAGCAAGGACTGAATTTTATGTCTGTAGTATTTATGAAGAAAATATTGGCTGAATAATAATAGTAATAAAATTACATATGAAGCTTTTGATACATTTAAAGTAAACCTTTAAGAAAGACATGTATTTAGCACCATACACGTTTTCATGTGTTTTGTCAAAAATCCAAATTCTGTAATCTCTACTTAATGGTCTTAGTTCACAATTCGAGATGATATGGAAGAAGATTATTCTCTTTTCCATGTGATAGTCCTTTTCATTTTTGAAGGCAGTTAACATGTTTCTTCTTAACCTTCTTTTTTTTCAGGTTAGAGATATCCCAATTCGTAGACAATTTCATGGCATGACAACAAAATTCCTTACTGTTCTATCTCTTTTTAATAGTTGTTATCAACATTTCTAGCATATGTCAATTATGCTTAATAATGTGTTTCATTATGATATTTCACACATGTGTATAATGCATTTTTATCATATTTTCTCTCATATCTTCTCTTTCTCCCATCATACCACTACTAATCTTTCCCCTTCCTATCTATTTCCCTATTACTTTTATGTCTTTTGTTTGTTTTGATGACCCAATGAACTTAGTTAGGTTCTTTTTTTTTTTTTTTGCTGGTGAATATTTAATTAATTAATTTATTTATTTATTTTTGTACCTCTGTGCTGTGCGTGGTGTGTGTGTGTGTGTGTGTGTGTGTGTGTGTGTGTGTGTGTGTGTGCGTGTGTGTATCAGAAGGCACTTAGTTAGGTTCTTGAGTGAGGAATTGTTTATAGGAACCTTACTTGACTCCCTACCAGTGACTGGCCCATTGAAGAAAATGACTCCCCTACTTCACCAGCAACTATTAGCTTCCTATAAATACTCAGGGAGGGGTAGGGCCTGTAAATCTCCTCTCTCCAGCTACCATTATATGTATATATTTCCTCAGAAAGGGGGGGACGGATGAGGCCTCATGGGCCCTTCTCCGCACCATAAGAGGATATGGACTTATCAATATTTTATTAATTATAATATTTCAGATGTTTTCTGACCAATGAGTGTAGATGGAAATGGGATGACTGCTTTCACTGATGCAGGTTATTTTAACAGTTTAGGGTTGCTGGGGACAAAATCTAGGGTCATGAAAATGCTAGGCTAATGCCCTATCTTGGAGATACATCTCCATCCAGGATTGCTACCATTTTTAATAGTCAAATTATATTAATTATTATCAAGCTTGGAGTCACTTAAAACATGTAAGTTTTATCTATAAATCTTCATTGTGTAACAATTTACTGCCCATGTATCAAGATTCATTCAGTTCTAACCTGCATTTATTGCTCTTTCATCTTTCACATGGTATATGTCCCTTCTTCCTTTTTAAATTTTCTTTCATATCTGGAAAATGATGTCTTCTACTTACTCAGTACTCTCCTTGTTACCTACTTAAGGTAACTGTACTTGTCTGTTCTTTACCAAGCATACTCTGCTACTTTTAGACTTTTCTAGGTGTTTCTCCTAGTTCCATGCTTTCTTTAATGACTTCTCATTAATTTCCCTAGAGATGAACTGATTTAGATTCAAAGTAAATCAATTACAGGCAGTTGAGAAATCAGTTAAAAGTACTGTATCACACTTAGTCTCAGAAATACAAAAGTCACAGGTTCCTTCTCATATGTGGATCCTAACTTTGAATACTTGTATGTATGTAAATAAGGATGGTGAGATAGATATAGACTATGAAACTATCTAGGACACTGTCATAGTTATATACAAGCATCAACTTGATAGTTGAGGGTTGGAGCTCTGGGCATATTTACAGAGATTTAGTAGTTAAATCTGAGCAAACCTTCTCAAAATTGTCTAATTTATAGGGAAGATCCAGTCCATAGTGGGCGGGACTAGTCCCTGGGTAGGTAAATAAAATAGAGGTAACTGGTTGAGAAAAAGTTAGTATCCTACTGTGTACTTGGTCAGGCATTCTGATTTGGCAGGTATGGATTGTCTCTCTCTCAGCAGTTCTGTGGATAAGGGTGTGATCAGTCCCCTTGGCCCTTGGAATTGATATGGGCTCTCCTGCCAAGCTGGACTAAGAACTATAACTGGACAATCCTAAGTCAGAATAAAACCATTTCTTCCCTTAAGCCATTTGGTCATGCATTTATCAGCGGCAATTCAGAATAACTGCAACAGACACCAATACAGGGGATCAGAAAGTGACTTGATAGTGGAAAGAAGGATAATGGGAATGGAAAGGCATAAGTGAGGTGGGCAGGAGGCATGAAGATGAAGGGGGAGAATCAATAAAAAGAGTCTGAGTTTGAAAAATGCCATAATGTAGGCCAGTGAGGTAGCTCAGTGGGTATGGCACCTGAGGTTGAGCCCTGGAAGCCCACGCAAAAGAAGGAGAGAACTGGCTTCTGAAAATTGCTCTCTGACCTCCATACATGTTCCATAACATACATGCATGTGTTGTTTTCTCTTTCTCTCTTCTTTCTTTCTCTCTCTCATAAATAAATAGACTTCAAAAAAGAAAAATATCATAATGAAAGCCAATTTTTTGTAAGCTAATACAAATTTAATTTGATATGCCACAGAGACCGGAACCCCCACAAGATTAGACAAGTCAGAGGGAACTCTGGAGTCCATAGAAGCGGTCAGGCAGGAGGGTGTGAGGGAGTGGAATGGATTGATGCGGGGAAGAGAAAGAAATGGGCGGGAGAGGAAGAGAGAGGGAATAGAGGGAAGCAGGGATTAGTATTCAATATGCTTGTAAAAGTAAAAGAAAATAAAAAAATAATAAAATAAGATGTATTAAGTACATTGTGATACAAATACTTGGGATGATATAGTATAGTTTAAAGGCCAATGTATACATATTAACAAGGAGAGATTTCACATGTGTGTGTGTATGCGTTTGTACAATGTGATATATAATAGGAAATAACCTAAAAATTAGCATTTATAGTACACGTCCACATTTTGTTAAAATAAAAACACATATACTTCTTTATACATGGGAAAAATCTGAAAGAACTGGCAGGAATTATCTTTGAGATATAAAATTTTGAAGAACTATTTTTGCTGTTGTTCATTTACATAATGTCTGGCTGCATCACAAAAGACAGGTATTATTCTCTGCAAGGACAAATATGATGAAGATTTACAAGTCAAACTTTGCCATCCTCTCAGAGCATAAGGTATCAGAAGATGCAGATAACAGACCAGCACAACTCTTTATGCTTTCGACTGCTACAAATAAGAGGCCTTTTAATAAGCAATGATTTTATAGATCTTTTTATCCTTTTGTTCCTTGAATCATGGGACTGTTACTTAATCAAAAACAGTAGAAAAAGCACACTGATTTTGTGATGAGTATGTGTCTGGAGCCTTCTTGGCTATGAGCCTTGTTTACATTTTCTGAGCAAGTCAAAACTGTGGCTTAGCACTGCAGTGTCCTCTACCATGCAGAGTTTCTCTGCATCTGTTTGAACATGTGGCTGTTGCATTCTAGAACCCTGGGGGAATGGTCAGCTCAGTTCAGTACAAGTCAGCAAGCAATCCAAGCAAAGCTTTCTATTTGTTTTCATACCTAATTTATCACAGTTTCGCTGGTCTATGTTGCAGCTGACCAACGAGTAAATAGGAGCTTGAGGGATAAAGAATGAAAAGTTTGACTCGGAAGGTAGAGCAAAACCAGGCGGTGCATGTAGGAGGTGAGGTTTGTAACAAAGCCTTGGTTTTGTAAAAATAAGCCTGCTGTTTTAGCAGCTTCAGAATTGTCATCTACTCAGTGTGAGTTTTAACATGCCCAACTTTGCAAGGCTGAAAGCTACTTTTATTGAGCAGCAAATTATCTCATCCAGATACCAGACCACCATTGTTGCCTATGTTCTTTTTCTTCCTAGCTTTAGAGAGAGGGAGTTACCCTACAGGAAGCTGACTGAGTGGTAGCTAATCCTCCACATTTGACTAAGATAACATAGGAGGATAACAATAGTGGAGGGACAATGCAATTTGGGGCAAAAAATGGGTCACAGTTATGTCCAATGGAATTTTGCTGTACTATCCAATGGGCTATTATTGGTTCAAAGCCGTGTAGAAGATGCTACACTATACAACCAGATCCCATACTCAAGGCCTTCCTTCTTCAGCTGCTGAGAAGCTTGGTGGTGGAAGTGAACTTTGTGACTTAGGGTTATGTCTCCTCTCCAGGGCACTTTGTATTCAGTGACTTATGATAGTAGAGTATAAAATCATAACCATACAACGTATATCCAGTGGGACAACTAATGCGCTACACCAGTTTCAGAGCTCATCAAAATTATGACTGAAGTTTTGCTATTACTGTGACACAACCCATTTTATCTTGACTAAATCTATATCCTTCTCTTTCTTTACAAGTGGTGTCAATGAGTAGCATTCTTGAAGAAGTTCCAGACATGAATAACTCCATTATGAAGTCTGTTCCCAGGGAATTCAATCCATGATCTTTAAGTTGACCTCATAAAAGAGATGGAAACATATACCCAAAACTCTCAAACTTACATTTTTAAAATCATTTTCCCATAGGGAAAAGGGTCAGGAGTTTTTTGATGTATGAAAAAAATGCAAAAATTCTACATACCAAACAGACTTTGTATTTAATCTGAAAGTAAGGAAGAAAAATAAACAGGATTTTGGCATGTGGAAATTAGTAATAAGAACATCCAAGAAAATATACTGGAGGATAATTTTCTTTTTTCTGATTTATGATAGGAGCTATCACTACCTATTCTCACTTAGGGTTTCTAGCAGATCACTAAGAGTCTTAACTGTATTTATATGTTATATATCTACATGGTCTGTGTGAGTCTTAGAAATGTTAGGAGTCTCTGACAATTTTGGATAGTCTTCACAGAAGTGTTAGCATTTATAATCATTTGTACCTAATAGAGATTCTCAGAGGGTTTGCAACAAGGCCCCCAAAACATCTACTGCCCCTCTGTAGATGTTTTAGAGGGAAATTGATCTTTTTCCAATGAATTATTCAATTTTAAATTCCATGGACTTAGCTGTTAACTCTGTCTTCAATATTTTCACGTTGAAAAGTAGAAGTTGGGTATTATGGTTTGCATGTGAACTATCCACACAAAAGACTCAATTGTTTACAGATGATGAGCTTTGGGGAAGTGACTAGATTAAGCCTTTAAGTGATTCATAATTAGATAGCAGTTTTTATTATGTTTTTGACTAGTTATACAAGCTCAGTAGTTACCCCCTTCTTCTCCCTCTCACTACCTTTCCCCCTGTTGTCCCTCCATTTTACTCTTCCCCCTTCCTACTTACCCCTTTCGCTCCTTTTCCTCCCTCTTCCTCTCTTGGTGCTTCCCGCCTTCTCCCTCCCATCCTCCAGAACATCTATTTATGTGGACACTGAATTTCCCTTTGTGTCATCTACATTAGTGAGTGTTCAGGACTCAGTGGCATAGCTTGGGGCCACTTCTTGGGCTGCCCGCTAGTATGGAAACTTTATTATTTCTGTTTAACCTCTTGCCTTTAAGGATCCTAATGCCTGAAGCCTTCTCCCCTGTGATTTGTGCTAGACTTTGCGGGGGGTGGGGATGTTGACATGTCAGCCATTGTTAGATAGCAGTTTTGAGAGTTGGCAAAAAGAAGAAGGGGCCTAGTTGGAGTAAGTCAGTCATTGGGTACATGTCTTTGAGGAGTGTCATTGTTTTCAGTCCCTTTCTGCTTCTGACTGCCATAAGTTGGGCTCCCTTAGCCTGCCACACCCTCCCCACATGATGCTTTTCCTCAACTCAACAGTGATACAGTCAAATGTCCAATGACTGAAACCTCTGAAACTGTGAGCCAAAATAAATACCCCCTTAAGCTGTCCATCTCAGGCATTTTGTTGCAGCAAAGGAAAGGCTGACTACCATCCTCAATTTAGTCCATGGAAACTTTCAAAAGAGGCAATTATCATAGACTTTGAGGTTAAAAATGGGTAAGTTTTTTTCCCAAGTGATAATACATAGAGACTCGCTTCTAAAGCAAATACAAGTGAAGCTGTTATCATTTGTGAGTGATGGCTGCAGAGGGGAAATGATTAGCCAAGATTGTACATTTAGAGTCAGAGACTGGACTAGAATCTTAGCAGGTAAGGTTAGGATGAGACAGATGAAGCAGCTAGGACACGAAATTGAAGAAGACACTTTCTCAGGACTGTATGAGTACAACTATACTTGTCCACCCTTGTCTGGGTCTGTAAGCAAGTCTCTTAACTTGCAATTTAGTCCTCTTTCAAGGTCTTCATGCTTGCCCAGTCTACTTTGCAGCTTTCATTTCAGGATGATCCTTGGCAAGTTTTTGAAGTGGACATAACCTGTGTCTATATATGCTCTTTCTCTCCTGTCCTATCTCTCCCGGACAGAATTTCACTTTGCAGTTCATGCTGACCTTGAATTCATGACGTTCTAATTCCCCTGCCTGTGCCTGCTGGGATTTCAGACATGTGCCCCCATTCCAGCTGTCTTAGTTTCATGGCAACATCCCACTTTTCTAGTACCAAATTGAATTAGCATTATTTTCTGTTACTCTAATAAACTCGCGACTCCAACAACTTAGGGGAATAGGAGTTTATCAATGTTCACAATTTCATGTTACAGCTCATGACTACAGAAGAGGTGTACTAGGAGTTGGGGGAATGCCACACCATATGGAAAGCAAGAGGAGAAAGGGGAAAGGACAAATGGCTGTTTTCTAACTTGCCAAATACAGAATCAGCATTCTCTATCTTTATCCACATGCCCAGGGAATAGTCCCATCTACAATAGGCAATTAAGACAATCTCCTACAGGTTTGCTTAAAGGTCTGACTTAACTACATTCTTCTTAGAATATGAAGAAGTGCCCAAAGGTTCACCTCTGGTGTCAAGTTGACAACTGAAGCTGCCACACTAGTCCTTTTATCTTGTGATGTCACACAAAATCCTAGTGTTTTCTTTCTACCTACAATGCCAATTACACTTATTGTCACCAGTTTCAGTCATTTTTCCTTCACCTTATTAAAACTACATATACAAAATGAAATTTTATGCAGCCGTAAAGGAAAATGAAATCATGACATTTATAGGAAAATGTATAAAACAGAAGATCATTACATTAGGTAGAATGAACCAGATTCATAAAGACAAATATTGCATGTTTCTTTTATATGGTAAATTTATATTTAAATTTTCACATGCATGTGTGCACATGTATCATCAAAGTAGAAAGGGAATTATGAGAGAAGAGGAATAAGTCTTGAGGGAGGGATGAAGGAGAGAAAGAGAGTATAATGGAATATGTCTGACATAAGACAGAAAAACCACTATTTGGGGGTAGGATTGCAATTAGCAAGTGGTAGAGAGAGAATGAGACGTTGCTTTTGTATACTATGTTAAAATTAATTTAGAAACAACCTCTTCCTTGTTCTATGCCTAGTTCTCTCATCAACCTGCTTTGCTCCGGCTGTCAACATAACAGTAGTGAATGGCCTAATCCCTCTAGCTAACACAGCTGCATTTTGCAGTGTTCTTAGTACAACACAATTTGGAAGAAAAGGAAAAGAGGATGTTGATTATTGTCTTGGGTTTTGTCCAGCTTATGTCTTTGTATGATGCATGTGGAAATTGGTGAAGTATGTTATAATCATATGACAAATGGACATCTGCCCATGAGTGGAAGAGCAATGGAGGGACGGATCCTCAGTAGATTAGTATCTATGCTTCCGGGTACCCAACTGAATTCATCTTAATATTCTCTATTTTTCTTTCTCGACTCATGTATCTCTAGGAGATTCCAAAGTACAATATAGCCTAAGCTGACCAGGAACTCCTAATGCTCCTTTCATCCAAGTTCTGGGATTGTAAATATTATACTTCTTTGATATTCATAGGCTTGTACGACATGGCAAAATATGGACATAGAATAGCTGGATAGGGAGTATGGAAGTGGTTCTGAGACAGAAGTGAAGTGTGGAAAAATAGAGGCAGAGAAAAGAAAGATGCTGAGACAAGTCAGGGTTTTTCTTTTAATACTTTGCCACGTCTGGGAGGCCTGACATATAAAAATCTGAACTCAGAGCCAATATCTCAGAAGATGATTATTCATATCACAAAATGTACTTTCCTTCTAAAATAACTCATGGAACAATTCCTGGAGCACATTTGAATCCACACTTTGTTGTCTTGTTATTACTTGTTTTTGTTTTTACTTCATTTAAACAGTTTTGGTTTCCATCAAAATCAGAATCGTGATTATCTAAATTTGAGGTGGTAATATGGACATTGTTTGGTATGTGAAGAGCTTGAGAAGGAAAGATCAAAATCCCTCTGTGTTTGCATATGGATGTCAATCTGTGAATTTTATTGAACAGGATAAAAACAAATATTCACTCACACCCAGCCCAATTTACCCATAGCAAATTAAGATTTCCCTGAGGCTTTCATTCCTCATAATTGTGTTTTTTTAAGTCTTTCTTTAATTAAGAGCTGACCCTTTGTAAACCATCTTTTTCTTTGCAGCTGTATTATCAGGTTGGGTCTTTAGCTAATTTGTGGAGTAAGTGAACATAAGGTGCTTCCCACTTTGTTATTTCTGTGTCCTTTACTTCTTCCCTAATAAAAATTCTCCTTCAACCAAAATCAAACTCTTTATTTGTGCTAGACTGTCCATGACTGATAACTTTAATTGCCCCTTCATGCATGGAAGATGTATATTTAAAAAATCAGAATTGAAGTTTCAAAACAAAGGCAATAATAAATTGATAGGGTATTGTTTAACGACTTAGATATTCTAATTACTCCAGTATCTCAGTGGAGGAGACAACTGCGACTTGTCAAGTGTGAAGTTGGTTTTGAAGCTGGCAGTGTATGCAGTCTGGTTTTTCCATTTTTCTCTTTCTTTCTCTTCTTCATTATGAACCTTGTCTCTCTGCTGGTGAATTATGTCATTCATTCTTCTCACCATAAGCTGAGAAAATATGCCCAAAGAGATATGTCATTTCACTGAGGGCAAGTACACTTGCTTTGTATTTTCAGCTGAAGGGAATTCAGAAGATCATCCGGAATGGATGTGTTTAATGTCTGGGGAAAGTCGAATAGACAAGCATCTGATTGTCAACCACACTAGAGTTGATATAAAAATGTAAAAATCACAGAAACAGCTCAACTGGAATTTGGATTAAAGGTATTCTTAAAATGCTGTATATAATTCTTCTGTTTATATTTGTTATATAGATAACTGTCTTGAGATAGATTGCCCAAAATGTAAGCACACAGAGGGCAAGAGTCATCTCAAACTGATTGGTGGATGGTTAAACACTTAATAGATGTTGACATGGTTTGAATGTAAGATGCTCCCCACAGATTCATATATTTAAACACTTTGGTCTCTAGTTGTTGGTGCAACTTTTAAGGCTGTCTGACCTTTAGGAGTTGGGGCCTAGTTGGAGAAAGTGGATCACTGGAAGGCTGACCTTGAGATTCACAGCCAGTCTCTACTTCTTGTTCTGCTGCTATTTCCTGATCTTCTCAAGTGTGAGCAAGCAACCTCATGCTCCTTCTGCCACAAATAAAAATTGCTATGATAGCATGCCTTCTTGTCAGGGATTTGGTCACAGCAATGATAAAAGTAACTAATATCATGATATCATGTGATGAATGGTCCTCCCCACTAATATTTACTTATGTGGCTTCTTAATACCTTTGGTCCCAATAATATATAACATTGATTATGTGAATAGGTTTCCTTTCAAAGAAATTGGTGGATTGCCAGGCATTTTATGGGAACCTTAGGGGAGAGAATGACATAGTACTCAACGAGGGAATGTACTTTCCAACATATCTATCATCTATCTATCTATCTATCTATCTATCTATCTATCTATCTATCTATCTACTTACCTATCTAGAAAGGACCCACTTACAGGAGTTTCACATATCCCAGTTTCTGTGTTTCCTGAGCAGGTTTTAGACCATAGTACTAGGTCACAGGAGTTTTTTTTAAACTCAAGGGGAAAGCTTGTTCCTTATGGCAGAGAGGGTTCTAGAACAGTGTGTTTTGTAACTATCTGAAAATGCCCCCGGGTGGCTTGAGCTTACTACTATTCATAACATGCAATCAAATAGAAGTGAATACTTAACCCCAGTGTAATCAGGGTTCTCTGCATGATAGCATCTCTCCCATCAGTTAATTTTTTTTTAATTTATTTATTACATTTTAATTTTTTACCAGTTCCTTCCCTCACTCCCCCTCCCCTTCCAGTCTCCCCAAATTCCCAGAGAGTCTTTATTGTATATGCATACTTCCATTGGTCCTCCTCTCCGCATGACATAAGGCCCAGTGGCATTTCCCTAAGCCCTTTCTCTGTTCCCCTTAAGCCAAGATCACTACTTGGCTATTCACTCCCTTGCTCCAGGGGTCTCGGTGCCCTTAACAGTGCTAGACTTTATGGGGCACAGTGCGCTGTACATTGCGCAGGGCATGCAAAGTCCCATTATGATTGCTTTGGCCACCAACTATTGTTGGAATCTTGCCAATCTTTGCTCCTCCCCTCCTTTTGCTCTACAATGTTACCGCGCCCTCTTCCGCAAATGTCCCTGAGCTCCCGGATGGGGAGAGAGATAGGTGTCCTAGTTTCTATGTGATTGATATAGTCTCATGAAGTTCTGGATTGTGTGTTGTTGATTTTCTTTTGCAGTTTTGCTGCTCCTGCAATCCCTTCACTCCATCTGCTGGGGCACTGTATGTCACCCCTTGCAGACCTTGTGGAGGCCTATTTCTCTGCTGGTAACATGGTCTCCCTCTCTCCTGTTTCTGGTGTGGCCCTCTCCTAACCCCCATCCTTTTTCATAATCCTTGCAATTACTGTGTTCTAGGTTTACTTGAGTGTCTCATGTGGGCTGGGTGAGTTTGGTACTAGGAGCCACCTATTAGGGAGTAGTACATACGGCACTTAATTTTCTGGGTTTGGGATATTCACTTAAATTAATTCTTTCTAATGACATCCATTTCCCAGCAAATTCCAGTAATTCATCATTTTTGGGCTGAGTAGTACTCCATTGTATAGATGTACCACGTTTCCTTATCACTCGTCAAACTGTTGGACATTAGGGTTGATTCCTGACTTTCTACTTGTAACAGTGCTGCTCTGAAACGTGGTCGAAGCTTGTGTTATCGAGGCGACCTCTGCCTGCATGGGGGGTATCCCAAAGTGGATAGCAGGGTCATATGGCATTTCAATCTTTAATTTCTAAGATCTCCAGAGGCTCGCCAGAGGTGCTGTATGAGCCTGCATTCGCACCGCAATGTGGAGAGTTCCCTCTCTCTACCACATCCTCTCACATGTCGTGTTTGTATTGTTGGATTTTTGCCATCCTGACCGGGTGAGATGATATCTCAGGGAAGTTTGATTTGCATTTCCCTGATGGCAAGGATGGAGCATTTTTTAAGATAATTGTTAGGCATTTAATTTCATCCTGGTAAAGTTTCTTTGAAGTCCAGGGCCCATTTTTTAATTGGGGCCATGTTTTCCTTGGAGTTTAATTTTCTAAGTTCTTTGTGCACTCTGGACAGTAGAGCTCGGTCAGATATGTGGTTAGTGAAGATTTCTCCCATTCTGTGGGTTGCCTTTGAGCTCGTGGTGACAATCTCTTATCGAAAAGAAGCTTTTAATTCACAAGATCCCAACTGTTGAGAGTTGGTAGCAGTGACTGTGCCATTGGATGTCTGTTTTAGGAAGTGTTGGCCCTAGTCCCAATCAGCTCGAGGTGGTTCCCCTATCCTTTCGACTATGGTTTTTAAGTCTCTGGCCTGATATCAAGGTCCTTGATCCATTTGGAATTAAGTCTTGTACATGGTGACAAGTACGGGTCCAGCTTAATCTTCGCATGTGGAGATCCAGTTTTGGCCAGCACCATTGTTGAAGTGCTGTTCTTTTTCCATTGGATTCTTTGGGGCCCCTTTGTAAACGGACCAAATGGCGTAACTTGTGGGCTTATATCTGAGTCTTCAATCCTTTATCCATTGATCTGTGGTTCTATTTTGGAGCCAGTATCCAGGCTGTCTTTAGAACTATGGATTTGTAGTATAGACTTAGGTTTGGTTATGTAATACCTCCAGCTGTTGTTTTGTTATTTCACGGATTGTTTTGCTATCCTGGGTCTTGTGTGTCTCCATATGAACTTTGAGATTATTTGGTCAACTTCTTTGATGAATATGAATGGCTTTGGGATTTTGATTGGCTTTCTAGCATGACGCTGTATATTTGCCTTTGGTAGGGATGGTCACTTTTTTACATGTGATTTCTGCCAACCGGAACAAAGGGAGGTCTTTCCACCTTTGGTGTCTTCTGCAATTTCTTTCTTTAGGGTTTAAAGTTTCATTGTAAAGGTCGTTTCCTCCTTAGTTAGGTTTTACCACCGTTATTTCATTGTTTAGGTTTATAAATGGTATGTTTCTCTCAGGCTTTTTCACTTCTTTCATTCTGGGCATATAGGAAGGCCTTGATTTTTGCAACATTATTTTTAATCTGCCCACCCGCCTGAACTTCTCAATTAGTTCCCGTAAGCTCCTGCGTGGGTTTTGTGGGATCCCTCAAAGTATAATAAGATCATGTCATCTGAAATAGGGATAGCTTGACTTCTTCCTTGCCATTTGAATCCCTCTTATGTCCCTTCTTGTCTTATGGCTTCAGCTAGACTTCAAGTACAATATTGAATAGAATGGTGAGAGTGGACCAGCCTTGTCTAGTTCCTGATCGAAGTGGGAATGCTTCCCATTGTTCCCCATTGAGCATATCCTTGCTGTGGGCTTGTTGTATTACCGCTTTTATTATATTGATAAAGGTTCCTTCCTTCCTCTGTCTCTAACGTTTTGTCATAAAAGGCTGTTGGTCTTGTCAAAAGCTTTTTCTGCATCTATCGAGAGTATCATGTGGTCTTGGACTTTGGACTGGTTTACATGATGAATACATTTATTGATTTGCGTATGTGAACCAACCTGTGTGCCGGGATGAAGCCTACTTGGTCCCCCATGATGCTTTTTAATATGTTTTGAATCCGATTTGCTAAGACTTTGTTGAGATCTTTGCGTCTCTGTTTCATCCGGAGATCGGCCTATAGTTTTCTTTTTTAAGTGAATCTTATTAGTTTTTGATTAAAACGATATTAGACTTCATAGAAGGAATTTGGTAGTGTTCCTTCCTTTGCTATTTGATGGAACAGTTTAAGGGTATTTGTGTATTTAACTCCTATGTCTGGTAGAACTCTGTGCCTGGATCCATCTGGTCCAGGACATTTTTTGTGGGAGAGAGAGATTCGCGATTACTTCCTCAATTTCCTTATATGTTAAGACTATTTAAATATTCACAACTTCCCTGATTCAATTTGGTAAGTTGTGTTACTTAGAAATTCATCCATCTTTTGTGTTGTCAAACTTCACAGAGTAAGTTTTTGAAATATGATGTTATAATTCTCTGGATTTCTGGGTATCAGTAGTGGATACTCCATGTTCATTTCTAATTTTGTTAATTTGGTTTTCTCTCTCTTGCTTTTGGTAGTTGTAGCTAGGGGTGTGTATCAATCTTGTTGATTTTTTCAAAGACCAGCTTTTTGATTGGTTGATTTTTTTCTATCGTTTTCTTAGTCTCGATTTCAGATATTTCGCCCCTATTTTGCTAATCTCTTCTCTTCTATGCTTTTGGGATCAGATGCTCTAGTTTCTCTAAAGCTTTAAGCTGCATTGTTAAGTTGTTTATTTCTGTGTTTCCATTTTTTTGACGTAGGCATTAAGAGCTATGAACTTACTCTTAGAACACTTTCATTGTGTCCCAGAGATTTTGGGTAAGTGTTGTATTTTGTTATCATTCACTTTCAGGAACTCTTGAATTTCCTTTTTAATTTCTTCCTGAATCCAGTTCTCATCTCGCTCATAGTGTTAAGTTTCCAGGAGTTAGTGTATTTTCTCTTTATTTGATGTGTGTTGTGGATGTCCAGCTTTAGGCCGTGGTGGTCTCTGATAGGCACAGGTTAGAATTTCAACTTTCTTGTCTATGTGTAGATTCATTTTGTGGCCCAGTAAGGTGATCTATTTTGGGAGACAGTTCCGTGTGGCTTGCTGAGAAAACTGTGTATTTTTTGGTGCGTGGGTGAAAAGTTCGATAGGAGATCTTCTGGAGGCATTTCTTTCAGGGTTTGATTAAGTTCCAAAGTGTCTCTGTAAGCTTTGACCTGTTGATCTATCCCATGTAGAGAGGGCGGTGTGTTGAAGTCCCAAAGAATTATCGTTTGGGGGTTGATTTCATGCTTTAGACGCTGTAGGGTTTTTTAATGAATGTGGAGGGGCCCGTATTGGGTTTATATATGTTCAGTATTGTGAAATCTCCTGGTGAATTGTACCTGTGACTAAAATGTAGTATCCATCCGTGTCTCTTATAATTTTTTTTGGTTGAAATCCACTTTGTCTGATAGCATAATGGCTACCCCTGCCTGTTTTCTGCTTCCATTTGCTTGTAGAATTGTTGACCAGCCTTTTATTTTTAGAGCGTGCCTATCTTTTGTGGTGAGATGGGTTTCTCTCTGCAGGCAACAGATTGATTGGATTGTGATTTTTATCCAAGTTTGTTAATCTGTGTCTCTTGATCGGTGAATTAAGTCCCTTAACATTTAGTGTTTATGGAGAAACTATTGTTAATTCCAGACTTTATTATGTTTAGTAGCTTTATAAGTATATTGCTCGCTTTTTTTTAATTGGTGTTATATTTGCTCATGGATTCTGCCTGGATAGCCTGTTTTTTACCGTCCGCTTGAGTATCATTTCTAGCAGCCTTTTGAAGGCTGGTTTGGTGGGTGGCCATGTATCCCTTAAAGTTGTCTTTGTGCTGGAAAATTTTTCTTTCTCCCTGATCATGACTGATAGTTTTTGCAGGGTAAATCAGCCTGGGTTGACATTTTTGCTCATCAATACTTGAAGTATGTCTCTCCAAGCTCTTCTTGCTTTTTACTGTTTCGACTGAGAAGTCATTTGTTATTTTAATAGGTTTGCCTTTAAAAGTGACTTGTTTTTTCTCCCTTGAAGCTCTCAGCACCAGTTCTTTATCTTGAATGTGGAGTGTTTTAACTATTATTTGCCGCGGTGTGCTTCTAGTTTGGTCGTATCTGTTTGGGGTGCGGAATGCCTCTTGTATATGAATGGGCCTCTCTTTTTTTAGATGAGGAAAGTTTTCCTTGATGATCGTTTGAAAAATTTCCTCAGGGGTGGTATTTTGAGATGCTTGCTCCGGTATTCCATGAATACGCATGTTAGGCTTCTTCAGGGTGTCCCATATCTCTTGGATATTTCTCTCAAGTATCTTTTTGGCTTAACAACCTCTTCCATTGAGCTGGTTAGTACTCCACTTTATCTTCAAGGTCTGAAATTCTGTTTTCTGCTTCGTTAGTTCTGTTGATAAGACTCTCTGTGGCGTTCTGGGTTGAAGATAACTTGTCTTTTAGCTCAGTTTTAAACTCTGCTTGAGTTTGTTTTAACTGCTCTATGCCAGTTTTTGTTTCTTGCAGTTTTTCTCAACTCCTCCAGATGTCTGTTGTGTTCCTCTTCAAAGCGATTGATTCGATTATGTAATTCCTCCTGGATTTCCTCTTTCATAGTATTGAACATGGTAATGATCATATTTTGAAAGTCGTTATCCTGGGTCAGGCTTTCTTGGCCTTTTTCCGCGGGTTTGTTCTTGTTGGAATCTAACATTATGGGATTAATTTCTTCAGTGGGAAATTTGTTTACTTGAGTGTTGCTTCTCATGGATTTGCACTTTGACTTTGGCATTGTCATTTTAACTCTTAAGATCTCTCAATTTCACTAAACTGAATTATTTGGCCTGGGGTACTGGTGGGCGGGGCCCGAATGGGGACTCACCTAGGGCGTGGGGTGAGGCCCGGGTGGACCGCGCGCGCGTGTCCCGACCAGCGGAGCGGGGTGGGGTGAAAAGGGAAGATGGGCGCGTAGGCGTGGAGCTATTTAACCCGAGGGCAGCTGGGGCGGGGCCCGGGTGCAGGGGGAGGTCCTCCTCGTCTCTCGGCCCCCGCGTGGCTCCGGCTGGATGGCGGGAGTCGGAGCCAGGTCCCTGTGGGCTGACCTGGGGTCCTAGAGCGCGCGGTGAGAGCCCGGCTGGATCTCGCGTACGCGTCCCGACAGGCGGAGGGGGGGGGTGGCGAAAGGGGACCCCCATCTGTTAATTATCACCTTTATAAGTGAAGTCCCTAAATTGTGTGGGTTTTATCATTCCATTCTTATTACTTATTATTTCATATTCTTTTGGATTGTCTCAGAGCATTTCTTCTGAATTCCTTATTTTTGTCAATTTCCTCATTCTAAAGTCTGAGCATTAACTTCAACTCTTTCAGTGTCCCAAGCATATGTGAGGTTAAATTAATTTATTTTTCATATGTATATCTCTGTCTTCACATTCTCAATATTGCTAGCTATTTTTCAAACTATTATTAGCATGTAATACTAATTAGCAAATTTCAAGAGTTTTTCCTCATGCATCTAAGCTGATCACTAAGACAAATGTTAACTTCTTCACCCCTTTGATTGCATTATAGCCCATGGTTAATCTCAAAAATTTACAAAGTTTTTTCCCCATATTTTCCAGAGTAGGTATTATAATAAATGGTCCAATTTGTTTGCAGTTTAAGATTTATACTCATAAAACAATATTGGGGAAATCATTAAACTGAATGTGCTTATAGTTGTTCCTTTTTCATTGTGGAACTCAAGTTTCTCAAGTAAAATGATATTCTATTTCTAGGTTGTATAATACCTACCATCAGACAGAATTTGCCAGATGGATCAAGAGAATTCAATTTTGATAAGAGACAAATGGAAGCTAGCAGTCAGAGACAAAGGAAAGATAACCAGAAAGAAAAACCACAAAGAGAAAATACTTCTTTAAGTATTCTTTTTCCCATATCATCTTAAAGTATTTCTCTTTTAATTCTTTGACAGTTTCATATGTATATATAATGAATTTTAGTCATTTTCACACTTCATTACCCTCTCTTACCCTCCCTCTCACTGAACTACTTCATCTTCCTAACAAGCCCCCCTCCTACTTCATTTTTGAGTGTGTATGTGCCACACTGACATCATTTCTAGTTACTGTTTATTTATATTTTGACCCTTCAAACTAGAGTTATAGGAAACAAAACAAATGAAATTTAAACAAAGTCAGCCATTATTTGGCCAGTCAACATTGAGGGAAATTTCGAGATTCATACACTAAAAGGAATTAACTGATACTTGGGTTCATTTAGCCAGAGAATCTATCCAGATTGGCCAACTATTTCCAAAGGATAAAGAAACACATGTCTACAATTGAATTTAGGAGTGCTCTAGCACACTAAAATCTAAGTTATACAGGGCAAGTCTAGAGTTAATTAACAACTTAGATGTCAACTCTAGTGTTGGGTTGTTGAGAAGCTGCCCTGGCTAGGAATTTATTTGAGCAAAATGTAATCAGGCTGTCACAAAGCTCATCATCACATGGCTTGTGTTAGTGGAGTAAATAGTCAGCCATGTCCCTAAAATCTTTTGTGTTCATTTAGGCCAAAATACTCAGTGACAGAATGACTGAGTGTTTCCTGACCAGGAGTTTGATCCCACTGGCCAGTGTGGTAGTTCCTGTGTATCATTTTCGTGGGAGAAAAGATGGTGTGGTTTTGATATCGATGAATATTTAAAACTGTCCAAGAGAGTTAAATAATGCATTGGGAAGGCAGCCATAGTAAACCAGAGGGAAATAATTAATGTTATTTATTTCGTTAGTTTGGAGACCCCACTGGAGTCAGCAATGGATCAGTACTTCAAGAACTTATTTTCATGCAGTCATCAGGAAGTACAGGCACGTGGCCATCCTGGATCTTCAAGTTGGCCTACTTTTAACGTTGTCTTAAATTTGCCAGTGTGTTTTAAAACAGTGTTTGACAACTCCCTTAGGCCATAAACATGTTTATATTTTGTATTGAAATGGAATAATCATAATGCTCTGGAATCTTCTTAGGGAAATCTTCCAATCTGTAGTGTTTAACTCTGCACATATCAATATAAGAGAGCGTCCTTTTATTTGTAACAACTTAGATTAATCTGTAGGGAATTATCTTAAGTAAAATGAGCTTGCTGCTGGAACACAAATATCACATAATGTAACTCATACATTGATTCTAAAAATGTTAATCTCATGGAAGTAAAGAGTACAATAATTTTAACTGGGGCTAGCATGGCTATAAGGAAGAAGTCATGGGATAGTATTGGTGATAGGATATATAGTTATAGTTGAATGGGAGGAGTAAATTTCAGGAGTTCTTATGTACAACAAAGTGACTATATTTAACATATTTTGAAAAATACAGAGTGAATATTAAGTGTTTTCATCACAAAAATGACTATAAAAGATGATGCATTTATTTAGGCTTAACCATTCCTCAGTGTATATGGCATTGTTTTTACAGCTGAAAATGTATGATATTATCAATCAGTTAAATATAAACAAAAATTAAAAATAAAACATTTTAAGGTCTATTACTATTTCGAGCAAAGCACACAATCATCAGCAATGCTGATAAGAAAATAATTTGAAGACTACTTTGGGAGAGGAACGAGGTGGTCATTTTCTTTATAATATTTATGTTTCAATAATTTTCATGATTGCTTTCAGATCTCTTATCTGACAGAATTGTATTAATGAATTTATACCTGGGATATAATCAAAGGGTCTCCAAGCTACTCTACTGGAGAACTTAAAGTCGTAAAAGGCATGTTGCCTATAACCTTAGAACTATGAAAACTCCCCACTTGGATAGAAAATATTTTTTTCCAATATGATATAAATGGATTGTGTCTTGGTTGATCTAGTTGCTTTGGTTGTCTCAGCCATTGATGCAGATCACAGCATGGCAGCAGCAGCCATCCAGAACCACTGTGAAAGTGAATACAATGCATAGAGTGACTGGACACAAAATGTGTTTCATCTGCATGATTGGCATTCAGGAAGCAGGGCAGATTCCTAGGAAGGATTATTCTAAAAACCCAAGTCATAAAGAGGGTAGTCTATACCAAAATCCACTTTGCCACCCCTCTGTAAAGTCCTGGCTATATACAAAATATTTTTTTTAGCTTTGGTATGAAAGAAGACTATCATTAGCTAAAAAGAGAGGTTAATGTGTCATAGTCTCTCATCCAGGTAGTCTAGGTTGTGTTTAACTCATTCAGAAAGGGGGGACTTCTCCCTTTGTACATATAGAAATCACAGTATCAGTTATAGAAATCATAAAGATGTTGAAGCATAAAGTATGCCCTATGAACCAGCGATATGGGCATCAAGGCTATTTGTTAGAAATGCAGACACTAAAAGCCCACCCTGTACATAATGAACTAGAAAACATGCTTTAATAACCTCTCCTTGTTATTCAACATCACATCATAATTTTTCTTTTTTATCTTTGTTTTTGATGTTGTATGCATGGATATAGTGACTTTCTAATATTTTCAACCCTTAGTCCCAAATCCCATCTCCCCAGACTGAAAGAAACCCTGCAGTATACATGTCAAGTAGACATCCCAAGCTCATCTATTACTCTTGTTTTCTTTTCTATCATCTGGACCTAGCCAGTCTACAGAGCATTGTAAAGGGGAAAACCTTTACAACCCTTATCTCCCCTGCATGACTCCCTCCTATTTTCAAATTTTTTCATTTGTGTGGCCCACTGTGTTTCATCTAGTCTGTTATTATGCCTGGCATGATTCATCTTCCAGAAAGCATCCTAGATCAGTGGATATACCACTGGGGAAAGCATCCTTCTTTATTTTCCCATCAGTATTAGTCCTTATCAGTTTCTCAGGGAGGTGCATCACACCATAATTTGAGAAGTACTGATCTAACATTATTGTGGAACTACCACAAACAATGGTTTGACTGGTTAACATAGTTGAACAACTCAAGTACATTGAAATCTCAGTATCTAGTGGAAATTATAGAGGGGAAGTGAACAATTATTTGGATCAAGAAGAGAACAGGACATGAACTAGCAAAGATTGGGGGATGACTAACTTGCTTCATGAATGTCCAGATTTAGCTATTTTCCAGCATGTCGAGAAATTTCTGCTGCTGTTCCTATGACATAATGAATAGTAAGTCAGAATCTTCATCCCCTGGGATATTCCAAGGCTCCAACAAAGGCAGATCAGGGAAAAGTTATCATTGCTAGACCAAAAGAAACTCTGTAGTATTCATGTTAAGTAAACATCCCAATCTCATCTATTACTCTGTTTTCTTTTCTATCATGTGTTTACTCACAAAGGCCCTAGTCAATCTACAGAGCATAGTGGCTTTTCATGTAAGTAGGAAGGGCAGTATGTAGAGAAGTCCTTGAAGCTTTTACTACAAGGAAACAACCAATCTAGCAGATTGCATTCACCATATCTGTCTGCACAGACAACTTGGAGAGACTGTAGATATTTGCTAGGAAACCCTCAAACCTTAGAGATAGGGAAGGGGCAATTAAAATCACCTAGATAAGAATTCCATTTTGGTTTTGTTTGTCCTGTTTGAAATACTGCTATTCAATTTCAGTTTTTGAAATCCACCCAAATTTTGATATCTAGTAGCTATTTCCAAAGAATAAATTCTATAAATCTCATATCAAATCCTACCAAATTCAGAGCCAGCCTTTTTTTTTGTTATTGTTCTCTTTGGACCAAGTATAAAACCCACATAGCAAGACAAAGAGAAATGCTATTTCTTATAAGCATCTTCCTTTTCCCTTCCTATTCTAACTTAGAAAGCTTTATGGAACTGCACAAAATCTTACAGATAAAATTGGATATTTGCATTGATGAAAATTCAAGGTGCCCCAGGTTGTTTTAAGGGTAAAGTTGCTACGCCAACTTTATTTTGGCTTTGTGTTGATGGTGTCTAAATGGAGATGAAAGGCTTATGAATGGTTTCTGTCCCTAGAGTCTAATAGTTCCCTGTGCCATTTTAATATGAGTTTTCGGGGTTGGAATAGAATGAACAAGTAGGGAAGGTTAATTATCCTAATTAGAAAAGAAGTAAAGCCGTGGCCCATTTAGGTCAGGCATTTGGACAAACCTCCCCTGGCTTTATGCTTTGGCCATTAGATAGTTACTTCAGTGCCAGAGGATTCACAAAGGATCCTCTCCAATCCTCTGCCAAAGTCCCTGGAGCAAGACAGAAGAGAATTCTTTTTAGGAAATGGTGTGTGATCTCATGTGCCCCTGGGCCAGAGAGAGGGTTATCTGGAAGTAGCAGATATGAAGGCATAGTTGGATTGATATGTACTGGTTCAATCCTAGGCTTCCCTACTTTTTTTTTTCCCCCTACTTTGTTTTTAATGCCAAGAAAGTTCCAGTACAGCTTGGAGACATATTGCTGCTGCAAGAATATTCAAAGATACCTATAATTCTCAGAGTCCGTTAACATTCTTTTCTTCAGTTGGCTAAGATTGTGATACTATCTTTTTTTAAATTATTATTATTTATTTAATTGTGCGTTTGTGCATATGTATGTGCGCGTGCATGTGTGTACGTGTGTGTGTAGAACCACGGACGAATCGGGAACCACCATGGACGCCTCCACCTCCTTCTGCCCCGGGATTCACAGGCTCTGCCCTACCAGGACCAGAAGCGCAGGCCGCCCCCGCTTCCGCCTGGCGTCTATACGTGGGATCTGGGATCGGAACTCAGGACTTTCTGCCTGCAAGGCAGAAGCTTAACCCCTGAGCCACCTCTCCAGCCCCGTGATGCTATCTTTTTGCAAGGTGAAAAACTCTGGACAGAAGATGTTGGTATTGCTGAGCCAATGTTTTCTTGTTGCATTTATTGATTCCCATATGCAATACCTCTGTCTTTTTTTTCCCATACCCTCTGTACTCCGAATAGATCAACTCTACTTTCTTTCAATATAGAACATGTTTTAACTGACATATGACTGACACACAGTAAGTGTTCACTTGTGTTTATTTGCTCCCTTCTTTTCTAATAAAAGTGAGTGTGATCAAGACAATCACAATAATCACCTATCCTGATTTCTGGCTAATAATTTTTTGTATGACATTGGTTGCATAAGGAAAGCACATAGGCTTGATAAAGCTAAGATAATGACTGTATAATAATAAAGGTCAATTAATCAGACAGATATGTCTAGATAGGCTTTTGAATAATCCACATACCCATGGGATAAATAATTTAAGCTCCAGATTTCAGAATAGGCTTCAGACTGTAGAATGATCAATCTGTGGATTTATGATAGTCTGCTCAATTCATACAGAATGGTCCAAGAACATTAACATTAATGATTCCTAACTGAATGACAGAGCAAGTAGAATTCTAAACAAACTATCAAATCTTGCTTCTTCATTCTTTCTTCCTTCCTTTCCTTTAGCTATTCTGTGTAACCAGTATTTAAGGTTTACTTTCGATTATCTGCAACTTGGGCAGGCAATGTGCAGTGTGGTATGGACCACAATGAATAATGGATACATTTAAATTCACTTACATTAATTTTAAAATCTTTTTTATCTTAAAAATCTTTTTTACATTGTGTATATGAATGTGTCTGCATGATGTGGGATGTTAATTTACCTAAAATGACATAATGCTACAGGAAATGGAAGATGATTCCAGTTTTCTGTACTCACCTCTTGTGTATTTTTCCCTTAGACCTCAATATTCTCCATCTTCATTTATCAGGTTTAACAAAAGAGTCACCCATTTTTCTCCCTCAAACTCCTCCAAAACAGAGGAAGGGTTGGGGATGTAACGCAGTAGTTCAGTTCTTGCTTAACATGCCCAAGACCCTGGGTACAACCTCAGCATCACAAAATATCAATCAAAAATAAGAATGTAAAGTTTTAAAATAAAAAGGAATGGAAAATAAACAGAAAGTTTGTGATCTCAAAAATCAATTAAAAAAAGAAAGAGGAAAGAATTCCAAGTAATCCACTATATCTTCATAAAAATTAGTGGTGATGTTTGGCAGTGTCTGAAGAATTCTGGGTAATTACCAAGATACTTCTTGGTGGTAATTTGAAGACTATAAATCATTAACTTACACATTCCCCCACTGTTTCTGTATTTTTGTGATACTTTGGTATAAGCAGCTCACTAGGGCTGGAGAGATGGCTCAGGGGTTAAGATTCTGCTTCACAAGCAGAAGATCCTGAGTTCAGATCCCAGGTCCTACATAAAAACTCCAGGTGGTTGGAACCAGATCAGCCAAATCTCTCCCCATCTTAACAAAATTTTTTAAATTATTTATTCAATTGTGCGCGTGTGTGTGTGTGTGTGTGTGCGGTGCGTATATGTGTGCATGTATGCGTATGTGTGTGCATGTATGCGTGTATGTGTGTGCATGTATGCGTGTATGTGTGTGTAGAACCACGGATGAATTCGGGAACCACCATGGACCGCCTCCTCCTTGTTTACTCTGCCCCGGGATTCACAGGTTCCGCCCTACCAGGACGGGAAACGCAGGCCCCCCAGGCTTCCGCCTGGCGTCTATACGTGGGGTCTAGGATCCGAACTCGGGACCTTCCGCCTGCAAGGCAGAGGCTTAACCCCTGAGCCACCTCTCCAGCCCCAAATCTCTCCCCATCTTAGAGCTCAGGGAAGTTTGCAGAAGAGGGGGCAGCAAGAACCTAAAGATGGGGAAGACCATGCTATGCAAGATACTCCAAGTCAGGGCTGCAGCAGCTAGGATACAGCCACAGTGATTGGACTTTTCCTGACCTGCGCAATGGCTGACATGTCAATGACCCCCAAAACTCTAGCAGAAATCACACAGGAGAAGGCTTCAGACAGTAGGATCCTTAAGAGGCAAGGAGTTAAATAGTCATAATAGAGTTCCCATGCTAGCGGTCAGCTCAAGAAGGAGCCCAAAGTTATGTCACTGAGTCCTGAACCCTCACTAGGGTAGATGACTCAGAGGGAAATTCGGTGTCCACATAAATGGATGCTCTGGGGGATGGGTGGGAGGAAGTGGTAGGTGCTGGGAGAGTGGGAGGGAGCTAGGGGGATAACAGGGAGGGGGAGAGTACAATGGAAGACAACAGGGGAGGGGAAGGGAAAGGGAGAGGAGGGGGTTAATTATTGAGCTTGTATTATTAGGCAAAAAAAATGTGTAATTAACAAAAAACCTCCAGATGGAACCCACCTAGGCCTGCATATCTGGTCCTGGTGAGTGGAGCCTGGGAAATTCCAGAGCAAAGTAGTCCAGGATGATTCCTGAAGTGTCCCTTGCCTCTCCACAGGGACACGCAGTGCCTCTGATACACTCACACACACACACACACACACACACACACACACACACACACACACAATAAATAAATAAATAAATAATATGAAAAAGTAGCTCAGTAGAAATGGGCCTGGGACCAAAAATGTAATTGAGAGCAATGGATGCTTAATGGCACAACTCACAATATTTGCATTGTGGATAACTCTTTATGAATAGATAAAGAGATAGACAAGAGATAAGTCTTCCAAAGTCTTGATTTCTTCATCATCTTTTTGTGTTGTTATTGTGTGCTAGTCCCTAAGTCTTGGCATTATGTTCTTTTATAAGTGGAACAGATAGTTCACTCTCTAGTTGTCAGAAGTGTTACATCAGATTTCAACTTGGTGTTTGGGTGGATGTGGGTTCAAAATCAGGTTAGGTGCTATAAAAAATTAAAAGGAGTTGCTTTTTACAGGTTCCTGCAAGTTTAAGTTTAATAGATGTGGTTCAAGCAATCAGCTAGAAAATTTTTTGTGTGGAAGCATCCAGGTGCTACCACTATTTTGGGCAGAGGGGTGGTGGTGAATTGGGTCTTCAGAAATATTTAACATTTTTAGAACTTTCAAGGGTTGTTTTTGGCATTTTAGCTACATATCCATTTTAGGGAAAGAGGGCTTAAAAATACATTTAAACCTCTCAAGAATTGGCAAAGAAATTGGAGGCATTTTTGTTAAGATTGCCACCAAATCCCAAGCCTGCCTGTGAAATTCCTGACAGTAAGCAAAATTACCTCATTATTTTTATCTGATATATTCAAAGGCTCTCTTCTCGTTTTTCAATTAATAATACAAACATAATTTCAAACTAGCTGTAGGCTAGAATAGTGCTATTGAAAAAAAATCTGCCAAACTACATTTTACTTAATTCTTCAAAGTGCCTTCCTATGCTTATCAGAGAATCCTGTTCTTATGTGGGAGTGGCCCTTATCACCCTCTTCAGGACAGTCATCAAGGAAATTCTACAGGCTTCCACAGGTAAAATCATCAGAACTCTGTCTTGGTAAAGTTGAGTTTATTGACCTGAGACTGTTCGCTAGCTTTTTAGACTGCAAAGCTATGGGATGTGAGGACACTGATGGAAACATATTTCCTTTGAGGTAGGATAAGTTAAAATTGTGCAGAATGTCAAAAATATAATAATCATATAATAAATCACATAGATGACATAATAATTGGACATCAGAAGTCAAAGAGAACATAGATACCATATAATCTAATTTTTTTGTCTCACAGATTCACACAATAAAGGTCAACAGGGTAGGTAATGAGCTCAAAGAATTGAAAAAGAGAAGGGAGGGAAAATTATCTAGGTACTTGAGTGATACAGAAAGTGCCTTCACATGTATGCTATTACTGAAACTCTATTGTAAATATCTCTAAAACACATAAATCCAATTTCCTTTCATAATGTAATCAAATAAATATTGTAGACTCATTTTTGTGGTTTGAGAATCTGAACATAAATATTAATTACCTAGGACAATAGAAGTCAAAATTGAAGATATTAAGACACATGTGTACTGACCCTGGAATAGTCCAAGGAAACTCTCACTTCTACTAGATCTCTTGTATCACTTGATCTTTTTATAAAACTCTGGACAAAATTCTATTCATTTGAAGATTGATTCTGACTCATTAGAGTCTAGTTGATTGAAACTTTACTATAAAAAGAAAGTCAAATGTTATTTTGGAAGTTGAAATTAGGGCAGACATATAACATGTCTTTGATGAATTCTCCTTGGGCTTAGTGCTCAAACTAGGGCCTTGGGACCAGTGGGAGAACCTCCCCACTGAAGAAAACTAAGTGAGCCTGCATGATCTTGGGATATGGAAGTAAGATGTTGGAGGTAGAGATTGTGGAGCCAAATGACATGGCCTTACTCTTGGAATTAATCCCAATGTAAATAAAGTATGCAGTGTAAACAGAACTTCATGAATAGGAATGAGCATTCTAAACCATAACACTTTCCCAGATACATCTTTCCCTAGTGTTTGAATGACAGCATGTAATTCTCTTCAATGATTGATAAACTATTCCCAGCAATAGATGTGCTGTGGATGCATTTTACATTCCTAAGACCTTTTCCTGTATACATTGCTGTGTCATCCAAATCGAGGTGAGAAATATTCCTGGGCATATCCTTTTGTTTCTCTTGATGAACCTTAACTTAGAATAAATAAGCTTTCTTACCTAGACCAAGTATTGCTCTGAAAAGAAGTTAGTAATTTTTTAACTTATTTTGTTGGTTAAGAACAAATGTAAATCTTTCCTATTATTAAACAATTATTCTTTATAATGTGAGCAATCAGTAACTTAGACATACTCTTGCTAAATCCTTCAGCTTACCTTTCCTTCAATGTGCTACAGGGTATGCCAGGATAAAATCTAAATGTATTAAAACTATACTGAATTATATGCATCAGTAGTTCTTGAAAGCAATAGGAATCATGTGGTTTAAAAAATGGTGAAGCCCCCGCTCCGCCGGTCGGGACGCGTAGGCGAGATCCAGCGGGGCCTCAACGCGCGCTCTAGGACCCCAGGTCAGCCCACGGGGACCCGGCTCCGACTCCCGCCATCCAGCCGGAGCCGCGCGGGGGCCGAGGGAACGAGGAGGACCTCCCCCTGCGACCGGGCCCCGCCCCAGCTGCCCTCGGGTTAAATAGCTCCACGCCGACGCGCCCATCCTCCCTCTTTCGCCCCACCCCCGCTCCGCCGGTCGGGACGCGTAGGCGAGATCCAGCCGGGCCTCAACGCGCGCTCTAGGACCCCAGGTCAGCCCACGGGGACCCGGCTCCGACTCCCGCCATACAGCCGGAGCCGCACGGGGGCGAGGGACGAGGAGGACCTCCCCCTGCGCCCGGGCCCCGCCCCAGCTGCCCTCGGGTTAAATAGCTCCACGCAGACGCGCCCATCCTCCCTTTTCGCCCCACCCCGCTCCGCCAGGACACGCACGCGGTCCACCCTGGCCTCACCCCGCTCCCTAGGTAAGTCCCCGTTCAGGCCCCGCCCACCAGTACCCCAGGCCAAATAATTCAGTTTAGTGAAATTGAGAGATCTTAAGAGTTAAAATGACAATGCCAAAGTCAAAGTGCAAATCCATGAGAAGCAACACTCAAGTAAACAAATCTCCCACTGAAGAAATTAATCCCATAATGTTAGACTCCAACAAGAACAAACCCGCGGAAAAAGGCCAAGAAAGCCTGACCCAGGATAACGACTTTCAAAATATGATCATTACCATGTTCAATACTATGAAAGAGGATATCCGGGAGGAATTACATAATCGAATCAATCGCTTTGAAGAGGAACACAACAGACATCTGGAGGGGTTGAGAAAAACAGTGCAAGAAACAAAAAGTGGCATAGAACAGTTAAAACAAACTCAAGCAGAGTTTAAAACTGAGCTAAAAGACAAGTTATCTTCAACCCAGAACGCCACAGAGAGTCTTATCAACAGAACTAATGAAGCAGAAAACAGAATTTCAGACCTTGAAGATAAAGTGGGAGTACTAGCCAGCTCAATGGAAGAGGTTGTTAAAGCCAAAAAGATACTTGAGAGAAATATCCAAGAGATATGGGACACCCTGAAGAAGCCTAACATGCGTATTCATGGAATACCGGAGCAAGAATCTCAAAATACCACCCCTGAGGAAATTTTTCAAACGATCATCAAGGAAAACTTTCCTCATCTAAAAAAAGAGAGGCCCATTCATATACAAGAGGCATTCCGCACCCCAAACAGATACGACCAAACTAGAAGCACACCGCGGCAAATAATAGTTAAAACACTCCACATTCAAGATAAAGAACTGGTGCTGAGAGCTTCAAGGGAGAAAAAACAAGTCACTTTTAAAGGCAAACCTATTAAAATAACAAATGACTTCTCAGTCGAAACAGTAAAAGCAAGAAGAGCTTGGAGAGACATACTTCAAGTATTGAATGAGCAAAAATGTCAACCCAGGCTGATTTACCCTGCAAAACTATCAGTCATGATCAAGGGAGAAAGAAAAATTTTCCAGCACAAAGACAACTTTAAGGGATACATGGCCACCAAACCAGGCCTTCAAAAACTGCTAGAAATGATACTCAAGCGTGAAGAAAAAAACAGGCATATCCAGGAGAACAGAAGGCAAATATAACACCATTAAAAGCGAAGCAATATACTTATAAAAGCTACTAAACATAATAAATGTCTGGAATTAACAATAGTTTCTCCATTATAACACTAAATGTTAATGGACTTAATTCACCGATCAAGAGACACAGATTACAAACTTGGATTAAAAATCACAATCCATCAATCTGTTGCCTGCAGGAAACCCATCTCACCACAAAAGATAGGCACACTCTAAAAATAAAAGGCTGGTCAACAATTCTACAAGCAAATGGAAGCAGAAAACAGGCAGGGGTAGCCATTATGCTATCAGACAAAGTGGATTTCAAACCAAAAAAAATTATAAGAGACACGGATGGATACTACATTTTAGTCAGAGGTACAATTCACCAGGAAGACTTCACAATACTGAACATATATGCACCCAATACGGGCCCCTCCACATTCATTAAGAAAACCCTACAGCGTCTAAAGCAAGAAATCAACCCCCAAACGATAATTCTTGGGGACTTCAACACCGCCCTCTCTACATGGGATAGATCAACAGGTCAAAAGCTTAACAGAGACACTTTGGAACTTAATCAAACCCTGAAAGAAATGGACCTTACAGATCTCTATCGAACTTTTCACCCACGCACCAAAGAATACACATTTTTCTCAGCAGCACACGGAACTTTCTCCAAAATAGATCACATATTGGGCCACAAAATGAATCTACACATGTACAAGAAAGTTGAAATTCTAACCTGTGCCCTATCAGACCACCACGGCCTAAAGCTGGACATCCACAACACATCAAACAAGAGAAAATACACTAACTCCTGGAAACTTAACACTATGATGCTGAATGAGAACTGGATTCAGGAAGAAATTAAAAAGGAAATTCAAGATTTCCTGAAAGTGAATGATAACGAAAATACAACTTACCAAAATCTCTGGGACACAATGAAAGCTGTTCTAAGAGGTAAGTTCATAGCTCTTAATGCCCACGTCAAAAAAATGGAAACATCAGAAATAAACAACTTAACAATGCAGCTTAAAGCTTTAGAGAAACTAGAGCAATCTGATCCCAAAAGCAGTAGAAGAGAAGAGATTAGCAAAATAAGGGGAGAAATATCTGAAATCGAGACTAAGAAAACGATAGAAAAAATCAACCAATCAAAAAGCTGGTTCTTTGAAAAAATCAACAAGATTGATACACCCCTAGCTAAACTAACCAAAAGCAAGAGAGAGAAAACCCAAATTAACAAAATTAGAAATGAACATGGAGTTATCACTACGGATACCCAAGAAATCCAGAGAATTATAACATCATATTTCAAAAACTTATACTCTGTGAAGTTTGACAACACAAAAGAGATGGATGAATTTCTAAGTAAACACAAATTACCTAAATTGAATCAGGAAGTTGTGAATTACTTAAATAGTCCCATAACATATAAGGAAATTGAGGAAGTAATCTCGAATCTTCCCACCAAAAAATGTCCTGGACCAGATGGATTCAGCACAGAGTTCTACAAGACATTTAAGGAGTTAATAACACCAATACTCCTTAAACTGTTCCATCAAATAGCAAAGGAAGGAACACTACCAAATTCCTTCTATGAAGCTAATATCGTTTTAATCACAAAACCTAATAAAAATTCACTTAAAAAAGAAAACTATAGGCCGATCTCCCTGATGAACACAGATGCAAAGATTCTCAACAAAGTCTTAGCAAATCGGATTCAAAAACATATTAAAAAGATCATTCATGGAGACCAAGTAGGCTTCATCCCCGGCACACAAGGTTGGTTCAACATACGCAAATCAATAAATGTAATTCATCATGTAAACCAGTCCAAAGTCCAAGACCACATGATACTCTCGATAGATGCAGAAAAAGCTTTTGACAAGATCCAACAGCCTTTTATGATCAAAACGCTAGAGACAGTAGGAATGGAAGGAACCTTTATCAAAATAATAAAAGCTGTATACAACAAGCCCACAGCAAGGATTATGCTCAATGGGGAACAATTGGAAGCATTCCCACTTCGATCAGGAACTAGACAAGGCTGTCCACTCTCACCACTTCTATTCAATATTGTACTTGAAGTCTTAGCTGAAGCCATAAGACAAGAAAGGGACATAAGAGGGATTCAAATTGGCAAGGAAGAAGTCAAGCTATCTCTGTTTGCAGATGACATGATCTTATACCTGAGTGATCCCAAAACCTCCACCAGGAAGCTCCTGGAACTAATTGAGAAGTTCAGCAGGGTGGCAGGATACAAAATAAATGTGCAAAAATCAGAGGCCTTCCTATATGCCCAGAATGAAAGAAGTGAAAAAGCCTTGAGAGAAACCATGCCATTTACTATAACCCCTAAAAAAATGAAATACCTTGGTATAAACCTAACTAAGGAGGTAAAAGACCTTTACAATGAAAACTTTAAAACCCTAAAGAAAGAAATTGCAGAAGACACCAGAAGGTGGAAAGACCTCCCTTGTTCCTGGATTGGCAGAATCAACATTGTAAAAATGACCATCCTACCAAAGGCAATATACAGATTCAATGCTATACCAATCAAAATCCCAAAGCAATTCTTCAAAGAAGTTGACCAAACAATCTCAAAGTTCATATGGAGGCACAAAAGACCCAGGATAGCAAAAACAATCCTGAGTAACAAAAACACAGCTGGAGGTATTACCATACCAAACCTAAGTCTATACTACAAATCCATAGTTATAAAGACAGCCTGGTACTGGCTCCAAAATAGACACACAGATCAATGGATAAGGATTGAAGACCCAGATATAAGCCCACAAAGTTACAGCCATTTGGTCTTTGACAAAGGGGCCCAAAGAATCCAATGGAAAAAGAACAGCATCTTCAACAAATGGTGCTGGCAAAACTGGATCTCCACATGCAGAAGATTAAAGCTGGACCCGTACTTGTCACCATGTACAAGACTTAATTCCAAATGGATCAAGGACCTTGATATCAGGCCAGAGACTTTAAAAGCCATAGTTGAAAGGATAGGGAACTCCCTCGAGCTGATTGGGCTAGGCCAACACTTCCTAAACAGACATCCAATGGCACAGTCACTGCTACCAACTCTCAACAGTTGGGATCTTGTGAAATTAAAGAGCTTCTGTTCAGATAAAGAGATTGTCACACGAGCTCAAAGGCAACCCACAGAATGGGAGAAAATCTTCACTAACCACATATCTGACAGAGCTCTACTGTCCAGAGTGCACAAAGAACTTAGAAAATTAAACTCCAAGGAAAACACTGGCCCAATTAAAAAATGGGCCCTGGAACTTCAAAGAAACTTTACCAGGGATGAAATTAAAATGTCTAACAATTATCTTAAAAAATGCTCCACTTCCTTCGCCATCAGGGAAATGCAAATCAAAACTTCCCTGAGATATCATCTCACCCCGGTCAGGATGGCAAAAATCCACAGTACAAACAACGACAAATGCTGGAGAGGATGTGGGGAGAGGGGAACTCTCCTACATTGTTGGTGGGAATGCAGGCTCATACAGCCACTCTGGCGAGCCGTCTGGAGATTCTTAAAGAAATTAAAGATTGAAATGCCATATGACCCTGCTATCCCACTTTTGGGAATAACCCCCCAAGCAGCAGAGGTTCGCCTCGATAGCACAAGCTCGACCATGTTCATAGCAGCACTGTTTACAATAGCAAAGTCATGGAATCAACCTAAATGTCCAACAGTTGATGAGTGGATAAGGAAACTGTGGTACATCTATACAATGGAGTACTACTCAGCCATCAAAAATGATGAATTACTGGAATTTGCTGGGAAATGGATGTCATTAGAAAGAATTATATTAAGTGAAGTATCCCAAACCCAGAAAATTAAGCGCCGTATGTACTCCCTAATAGGTGGCTCCTAGTACCAAACTCGCCCAGCCCACATTGGGACACTCAAAAGTAAACCTATGTAACACAGTAATTGCAAGGATTATGAACAAGAGAGATGGGTTAGGAGGGCCACACCAGAAACAAGGAGAGAGGAGACCATGTTACAGCAGAGAAAATAGGCCTCCATCAAGGTCTGCAAGTAAGTAATGAGAAACCTGGTTAAGTTCACAGACGTTCTTTCCTGATCTCACCAGAAGGGGAGGGCATATAGTCTAGCAGATAAAAAGTAATCATTTTGCAAATGGGTGATGGACCCCTCCCTCAGTGAGGTTTCCTACTCTTATTACATCTACCCTTGAATGTGCTATTACAACAAGACTCCAGTTTAACAGCTTTTTGTCTCTGGCCAGGGGGTGACATACAGTGCCCAGCAGAATGGAGTGAAGGGAATTGCAGGAGCAGCAAAACTGCAAAAGAAAATCAACAAACCACAATCCAGAACTTCAGAGACTCTATATCAATCACATAGAACTAGGACAGCCTAATCTCTCCCCATCCTGGAGCTCAGGGACATTTGCGGAAGAGGGGGCGGTAAGATTGTAAGAGCAAAAGGATGGGAGGAGCAACGATTTGCAAGATTCTCAACAATAGTTGGGGCCAAAGCAATCATAATGGAACTTTGCATGCCCTGCGCAATGTCCAGCGCACTGTTGCCCTCATAAAGTCTAGCATCTGTTAAGGGCACCGAGACCCCTGGAGGCAAGGGATTGACAGCCATAGTAGTAATCTTATGCTTAAGGGGAACAAGAGAAAGGGCTTATGGAAATGCCACTGGGTCCTTATATGTCATCGGAGAGGAGGACCCAGTGGAGAGTTAGGCGCACACAATAAAGGACTCTCTGGGAATTGGGGGGGAGACACTGGGGGAAGGGGAGGGGGGAGGGAGGGAACTGGTAAAAAATTTTAAAATGTATAATTAAATTTTTAATAAAAAAAAATGGTGAAGGAATTGACAGTGGATATTTTATGCTTTCAAACGTATTTGAAAGAGTTCCTAGGAATCCAAACCATAGAAAAGGAATCCTATTGTGAGTGTAAAATATTGGACACTTGTCCTTTAAGGCTTAGACAGAGGATGAAATTGCCAAGGGAAAGCCATGACCTTTGCAATAACTATTTTCATGGTATTTTCTGACCTTATCAAGAGATTAAAGTCCCTCAGTGGAACTTTCTGGCTTATAGGGAAAGATATCAGTGTTAGGAAAGTGCATGGGTCCATGTTGACCTTGACATATCTTAAGATATACAAGAATGACTTAAAGCAGTTAGAGTAACAAACACATGTACCGATTGTCAGAAAATTAGCCAAGACCTGCACCAGTGAATTCAGTGCCTTCAACTACATGTAACTCCCCATTGGATGTAGTGAATCCTGTAAGGTAGGAATAATATTCCTAGGAAAAAATCAAGAGAAAGGCATTTTGTCAGGGCTGAGGAGCTGACCCTGCATAACCATGTAGTTCCAATGCCTCTTGTCTTTCTTTCTATTTAACTGGAAACCAGAGATGAGAAAAGTAGATAGGTGAAAGATGCTTTCAAAAACCATAAAGTCTACATTTAGAAACCACCTATCATTATCATTTTTCTCGCTGCTTTGACAACTTAAGGGAGGAGGGGTTTATTCTGGCTCACAGTTCAAGGATAGAGTCCACCATGAAGGGACAGTCAAGAAAGGAGGAGATTGAAGGAGCTAATCACATGGAATCTAGTCAGGAAGGAGACAGTGATGAATTCTTGCTGTTATCAATTCCCTTTGTATAGTCTAGAATCCTAGCCAGGGAATAGTGTCACACATACAATTGTGTGTGTGTATGTGTGTGTGTGTGTGTTCACCTCATTAAAATAGTCAAAATAATCCCTCATGCATATTCTCTGAGGGTAACCTTATCTAGATAATTTCTCATATGTTTGTCTAGAGGTTTGTCTCCTAATTTGATTCTAGATTCTGTTACCTTGACAACCCAAACCATCACAATTGCTAGTCAGGCCTATTTTACAGATATGGACATGGAGGTTCTCGGAAGGTACTGATTCATTTAGAGTCACACAGAGGAGTGCTTAGGAAACATTTTAGATATGTCAACTATGTAGGCTCAGCCCCATGGCTATCCTGTGAAGAATTATAGATTAGATAGGTTTGGAAATATTGAGAATATTTCTGTTAAGTGTCTTTACCCTCAAGCAATGGGATAGGTTCTTGAAAAAATGTCCACATTGAAGTTGATTTTTGCTGACTAGAAAATTATATGTCCCCTTCCCCTTCACTCCGCTGCCTGGGGCGCGCACGCTGTCTAGCCGGGCCTCACCGGGCCACGACCCAGGTAAGATCGGTCCCCGCCTGCCCCCAGAGCCCCAGGCCGCGCGAGTAGACCCCCCGTCCCCCGGCCATCCAGCCGGAGCGGCGCGCCCAGCACCTGGGAGGAGGAAAGGGCACCCCCTCTGCGCCCAGCCCTGCCCTCAGGAGGCCCGGGTTTAAATAGCGCCCCTCCGACGGCCCATCCCCCCTTCCCCTCCACTCCAGCGCCCGAGATGCGCGTGCGCAGTCCAGCCGGGCCTCACCGCCCTGCGCAACCCAGGTAAGATTGGTCCCCGCCCACCCCAAGAGCCCCAGGTCAAATAATGCAGTTTAGTGAAAAACGCACAGAAATTAAAAGATCTTAAGAGTTAAACCGACAATGCCAAAGTCTAAGTGCACATCCATGAGACACAACACTCAAGTAAACAAATCTCCCACTGTAGGAATTAATCCCATAATGTTAGACTCCAACCAGAACAAACCAATGGAAAATGGCCAAGAAAGCCTGACCCAGGATAACCACCTTCAAAACATGATTATTACCATGTTCAGTACTATGAAAGAGGAAATCAGGGAGGAATTACATAATCAAATCAATCGTTTTGAGGAGGAACACAACAGACACATGGAGGAGTTGAGAAAAACAGTGCAAGAATCAAAAACTGGCATAGAGCAGTTAAAGCAGACTCAAGCAGAGTTTAAAACTGAGCTAAAAGACAAGTTATCTTCAACCCAGAACTCCACAGAGAGTCTTATCAGCAGAACTAAGAAAGCAGAAAACAGAATTTCAGATCTTGAAGATAAAGTGGGAGTATTAACCAGCTCAATGGAAGAGATTGTTAAAGCCAAAAAGATACTTGAGAGAAATATCCAGGAGATATGGGACACCCTGAAGAAGCCCAACATGCGTATTCATGGAATACCTGAGCAAGAATCTCAAAATACCACCCCTGAGGAAATTTTCCAAATGATCATCAAGGAAAACTTTCCTCATATAAAAAAAGAGAAGCCCATCCATACACAAGAGGCATTCCGCACCCCAAACAGATACGACCAAAACAGAAGCTCGCCATGGCAAATAATAGTTAAAACACTCCACATTCAAGATAAAGAACTGGTGCTGAGAGCTTCAAGGGAGAAAAAACAAGTCACTTTTAAAGGTAAACCTATTAAAATAACAAATGACTTCTCAGTCGAAACAGTAAAAGCAAGAAGAGCTTGGAGAGACATACTTCAAGTATTGAATGAGCAAAAATGTCAACCTAGGCTGATTTACCCTGGAAAATTATCAGTCATGATCGAGGGAGAAAGAAAAATCTTCCAGCACAAAGACAACTTTAAGGGATACATGGCCACCAAACTAGGCCTTCAAAAAATGCTAGAAATGATACTCAAACGTGAAGAAAAAAACAGGCATATCCAGGAGAACAGAAGGCAAGTATAACACCATTAAAAGCGAAGCAATATACTTATAAAAACTACTAAACATAATAAATGTCTGGAATCAAAAATAGTTTCACCATTATAACACTAAATGTTAATGGAATTAACTCACCGATCAAGAGACACAGATTACACACTTGGATTAAAAATCACAATCCATTAATCTGCTGCTGGCAGGAAACCCATCTCGCCACAAAAGATAGGCACCCTCTAAAAATAAAAGGCTGGTCAACAATTCTACAAGCTAATGGAAGCAGAAAACAGGCAGGGGTAGCCATTATGTTATCAGACAAAGTGGACTTCAAACCAAAGAAAATTATAAGAGACACGGATGGATACTACATTTTAGTCACAGGTACAATTCACCAGGAAGACTTCACAATACTGAACATATATGCACCCAATACGGGCCCCTCCACATTCATTAAGAAAACCCTACAGCGTCTAAAGCAAGAAATCAACCCCCAAACGATAATTCTTGGGGACGTCAACACCTCCCTCTCAACATGGGATACATCAACAGGTCAAAAGCTTAATAGAGACACTTTGGACCTTAATCAAACCCTGAAAGAAATGGACCTTACAGATCTCTATTGAACTTCTCACCCACGCACCAAAGAATACACATTTTTCTCAGCAGCACAAGGAACTTTCTCCAAAATAGATCACATACTGGGCCACAAAACGAATCTACACATGTACAAAAAAGTTGAAATTCTAACCTGTACCCTGTCAGACCACCACGGCCTAAAGCTGGACATCCACAACACAACAAACAAGAGAAAATACACTAACTCCTGGAAACTTAACAATATGATGGTGAATGAGAACTGGATTCGGGAAGAAATTAAAAAGGAAATTCAAGATTTCCTGAAAGTGAATGATAATGAAAATACAACTTACCAAAATCTCTGGGACACAATGAAAGCTGTTCTAAGAGGTAAGTTCATAGCTCTTAATGCCAACATCAAAAAAATGGAAACATCAGAAATAAACAACTTAACAATGCAGCTTGAAGCTTTAGAGAAACTAGAGCAATCTGATCCCAAAAGTAGTAGAAGAGAGGAGATTAGCAAAATAAGGGGAGAAATATCTGAAATCGAGATTAAGAAAACAATAGAAAAAGTCAACCATTCAAAAAGCTGGTTCTTTGAAAAAATCAATAAGATCGATACACCGCTAGCTAAATTAACCAAAAGCAGGAGAGAGAAAACCCAAATTAACAAAATCAGAAATGAACATGGAGTTATCACTACTGATACCCAAGAAATCCAGAGAATTATAACATCATACTTCAAAAACTTATACTCTGTGAAGTTTGACAACACAAAAGAGATGGATGAATTTCTAAGTAAACACAACTTATCTAAATTGAATCAGGAAGTTGTGAATTATTTAAATAGTCCTATAACATATAAGGAAATTGAAGAAGTAATCTCAAATCTTCCCACCAAAAAATGTCCTGGGCCAGATGGATTCAGCAAAGAGTTCTACCAGACATTTAAGGAGTTAATAACACCAATACTCCTTAAACTGTTCCATCAAATAGCAAAGGAAGGAACACTACCAAATTCCTTCTATGAAGCTAATATCGTCTTAATCCCAAAACCTAATAAAGATTCACTTAAAAAAGAAAACTATAGGCCGATCTCTCTGATGAACACAGATGCAAAGATTCTCAACAAAGTCTTAGCGAATCGGATTCAAAAACATATTAAAAAGATCATTCACGGGGACCAAGTAGGCTTCATCCCTGGGACACAAGATTGGTTCAACATACGCAAATCAATAAATGTAATTCATCATGTAAACCAGTCCAAAGTCCAAGACCACATGATACTCTCGATAGATGCAGAAAAAGCTTTTGACAAGATCCAACAACCTTTTTTGATCAAAACGCTAGAGACAGTAGGAATGGAAGGAACCTTTATCAATATAATAAAAGCTGTATACAACAAGCCCACAGCAAGGATTATGCTCAATGCTCTCACCACTTCTATTCAATATTGCACTTGAAGTCTTAGCTGAAGCCATAAGACAAGAAAGGGACATAAGAGGGATTCAAATCGGCAAGGAAGAAGTCAAGCTATCCCTATTTGCAGATGACATGATCTTATACCTGAGTAATCCCAAAAACTCCACAAGGAAGCTTCTGCAACTAATTGAGAAGTTCAGCAGGGTGGCAGGATACAAAATAAATGTGCAAAAATCAGAGGTGTTCCTATATGCCCAAAATGAAAGAAGTGAAAAAGCCTTGAGATTAACAATCCCATTTACTATAGCCCCTAAAAAAATGAAATACCTTGGTATAAACCTAACCAAGGAGGTAAAAGACCTTTACAACAAAAACTTTAAAACCCTAGAGAAATAGCAGAAGACACCAGAAGGTGGAAAGATCTCCCTTGTTCCTGGATTGGCAGAATCAACATCGTAAAAATGACCATCCTACCAAAGGCAATATACAGATTCAATGCTATACCAATCAAAATCCCAAAGCAATTCTTCAAAGAAGTTGACCAAACAATCTCAAAGTTCATATGGAGGCACAAAAGACCCAGAATAGCAAAGACAATCCTGAGTAACAAAAACACAGCTGGAGGTATTACCATACCAAACCTAAGTCTATACTACAAATCCATAGTTATAAAAACAGCCTGGTACTGGCTCCAAAATAGACACACAGATCAATGGATAAGGATTGAAGACCCAGATATAAGCCCACAAAGTTACAGCCATTTTGTCTTTGACAAAGGGGCCCAAAGAATCCAATGGAAAAAGAACAGCATCTTCAACAAATGGTGCTGGCAAAACTGGATCTCCACATGCAGAAGATTAAAGCTGGACCCTTACTTGTCACCATGTACAAGACTTAATTCCAAATGGATCAAGGACCTTGATATCAGGCCAGAGACTATAGAAACCATAGCTGGAAGGATAGGGAACTCCCTCGAGCTGATTGGGCTAGGCCAACAGTTCCTAAACAGACATCCAATGGCACAGTCACTGCTACCAACTCTCAACAGTTGGGATCTTGTGAAATTAAAGAGCTTCTGTTCAGATAAAGAGATTGTAACGCGAGCTCAAAGGCAACCCACAGAATGGGAGAAAATCTTCACTAACCACACATCTGATAGAACTCTGCTGTCCAGAGTGCACAAAGAACTTAGAAAACTAAACACCAAGAAAACCAATGGCCCAATTAAAAAATGGGCCCTGGAACTTAAAAGAAACTTTACAAGGGATGAAATTAAAATGTCTAACAAATATCTGAAAAAATGCTCCACTTCCTTAGCCATCAGGGAAATGCAAATCAAAACTTCCCTGAGATATCATCTCACTCCAGTCAGGATGGCAAAAATCCACAATACAAACAACAACAAATGTTGGAGAGGATGTGGAGAGAGGGGAACTCTCCTACATTGCTGGTGGGAATGCAGGCTCATGCAGCCACTCTGGCGAGCCGTCTGGAGATTCTTAAAGAAATTAAAGATTGAAATGCCATATGACCCTGCTATTCCACTTTTGGGAATAACCCCCCATACAGCAGAGGTTCACCTCGATAGCACAAGCACGACCAAAGAGCACTGTTTACAATAGCAAAGTCATGGAATCAGCCCAAATGTCCAACAGTTGACGAGTGGATAAGGAAACTGTGGTACATCTATACAATGGAGTACTACTCAGCCATCAAAAATGATGAATTACTGGAATTTGCCAGGAAATGGATGTCATTAGAAACAATTATATTAAGTGAAGTATCCCAGATCCAGAAAATTAAGCACCGTATGTACTCCCTAATAGGTGGCTCCTAGTACCAAACCCACCCAGCCCACCTAAGGACAGTATTTCCAAGGATTATGAACAGGAGGGATGGGGTTGGAGGGCCACACCAGAAACAAGGAGAGAAGGGACCATGTTACAGCAGGGAAAATAGGCCTCCACCAAGGACCCAAATAAGTAATGAGATATCTGATTAAGTTCACAGACTTTTGTTCCTGATCATTTACTACTGAGGGGGTGTGATCTCACCAGAAGAGGAGGGCATATAGTCTGGCAGATAAAAAGTAACCATTTTGCAAATGGGTGATAGACCCCTCCCTTACTGTGGTTTCCCACTTTTATTACATCTACCTTTGAATGTGCTTTTATCACAAGACTCTAACAGCTTTTTGTCTCTGGCCAGGGGGTAACATACAATGCCCACCAGGATGGAGTGAAGGGCATTGCAGGAGCAGCAAAACTGCAAAAGAAAATCAACAAACCACAATCCAGAACTTCAGAGACTCTATATCAACCACCCAGAACTAGGCCAGCTTAGTCTCTCTCCATCTTGAAGCTCAAGGAAATTTGCGGAAGAGGGGCGGTAAGAGGGTAAGAGCAAAAGGATGGGAGGAGCAATGATATGTAAGATACTCTATACTAGTTAGGGCTGAAGCAGTCATAATTGGACTTTGCATGCCCTGCGCATTGTCCAACACACTGTTGACCTCACAAAGTCTAGCATCTGCTAAAGGCACCAAGATTCTTGGAGGCAACGGATTGGCAGCCACAGCAGTGTTCCTATGTTTAAGGGGAACACGGGAAACGGTTCAGGGAAAGGCCACTGGGTCCTTGTACGTCATCGGAGAGGAGGGCCCAGAGGAAAATCAGACATGCACAAGAAACAACTCTCTGGGAATTGGGGTGGGAGGCACTGGGGGATGGGGAGGGAGAGTGGTGGGGAGGGGGAGCAGGGAATATGGGGGGAGGGGGAGGGAGGGAGGGAACTGGTGTACCTAATAAGTTTGTTTGAGCTGAAAAAAAAAAAAAGATTAAAGCTGGACCCGTACTTGTCACCATGTACAAGACTTAATTCCGAATGGATCAAGGACCTTGATATAAGGCCAGATACTATAAAAACCATAGTTGAAAGGATAGGGAACTCCCTGGAGCTGATTGGGCTAGGCCAACAGTTCCTAAACAGACATCCAATGGCACAGTCACTGCTACCAACTCTCAACAGTTGGGATCTTTTGAAATTAAAGAGCTTCTGTTCAGATAAAGAGATTGTAACAGGAGCTCAAAGGCAACCCACAGAATGGGAGAAAATCTTCACTAACCACACATCTGATAGAGCTGTCCCTGAGGATCTTGCCCTCAAGCTAGGGCCTCTCTTATTATCCAAACTGAGAACAGGCTTTGATTTACAAATGGAGCTAATCTCTTCAACAGACATTTTGTTCTCTGCTTCTTCCTGGTTGAACTCTTTAAGTTTGCCATTGTATTTTTCATCATTGGATCTTACAGTTTTTGCTTCTTCCTGCCTGATTCTTTGCCCTTTTTCATAACTCTGAAGACAATTTAAAAGTAGCCATATCACATTATCAAGACTACATTGCTTTGAAATTTCCTCCGCCAAGCACTGCAGTTTAATTTCAGGCAAGCTTTCAGGACGAGGGCAAATCTTCACTAAACTCTTGGCCAACACATGGTTCCATGTGTCACTCCTCCAGTTGCAAACACAGTCTCTGTTCCCCTCTGGACCATCACAAGCTGGGCTTCCACTGCTGCGTCTCTCACAGCATTGCTCTCCTCAGAGCTCTTACAAGAAAGGCCCATTTGGCACCCTTGCTCAGATGCAAAGACTTTCCCAGCACAAAGTCCCAAAGTTCTCCACATTTCTCCCAACAAACAGTTCCAAAGGCACACTAGCCACATCACAGCATTGGTCATACTTTTGGGTACCAACTACTCTCAGCTTCACAAACAATTTCACGTTGTGGTACCAGCTGTTCTTATCTCACAGCAATACCCCACTACCCAGTACCAATTTCTGTACAGGTTACTCTTAACTATTGCTGTGAGAGAATACTCAAAGTCGATCAACTTAAAGGAGAAAGGGAGGTTTATTCAGCTTATGGTTCCAGAGGGAAGGTACAGTCTCTCAAAGCAGAGGTAGCATGGTTGGCTGGCCAAAGCTGGAGGAAGCTAAGTCACTGCAGACATCTTGGAAGCTGAGAGCTGCAAGACTGCTTGCAGCAAAGGCAGACTTCTCCTGGAGGTAGGGTGGGAGTAATCCACCTCAAGGCCCACCCCTTGTGACTGCCTTCCTCCAGCAAGGTTCAACTTCTCAAGGTGCCATGACCTTGCCAAATACATGAGATTGTGGGGGACACATTTCAAACCATGACAACAACCTACTGTGTTTCATCTATTTTGTCTTTGATGACATAATATGCTCTAGCAATTTTCATAGATTAGTGGCTATACCATTGAGAAAAGCAGCATCCTGTTCTTCCCCATCAGCTTTATTCCTCTTTAGTACCTCAGAGAAATGTGGACTTTTTGAGATCTTTCTGATTTCATGGTGAGATGCTGATAAGATAGCTCATATGCAATTCTTGTGAAAGCATACATATATGTCATGAAATTTTGTATATCACAGCCCTGTCATGTTCAAGAGTTAATGTCTGGCCCAATACTATCCCACTTCATGCTCTTACAATCTTACTGTTCCCCTTCCATGATGTTCTTTGAGACTTGGGGTAGGTGTAGGTGAGGCACATATGTCTTGTTTAGGGAGAAGTAGTCTGCAGTCACTTATTTTCTGCATTTTGGCAAGCTGTGCTTTACCATAATAAAATTCCTTCTGTTGTAGAAGAAGTCTTCTAGGTTGAGAGCTGAGCATTCTTCCAGTCTATGGATATAATAACAGGTATTTACGAAGCAGTGTATAAGCACAGAATACCCAGCTGTTGGAAACTTGGATTTTGAATTATTTTCTTTACCTCTTTAGGTACATTTTAAGCTTTGTAACATTGAGTTACAAGTGTAAGTTCCATGTTCGAGATTTAGCATTCAAGATTTGTGCAACTTTGGAAATGTTCAACTTCTTTGTGCATAATTTTCCCCATTTATGAAATGCAAATAGTACCCTCTGGCATTTATTGGATGGCATTATCCTAAGTATTTAAATATATTATGTCCCGTAACCCTCATAGTTAGCTGAGAGGTACTATTATCTGCATTATATAGATGACAAAAAATGCAGGTAACTTAAACATATTTCCCAAGATTCACCACTACTAAAGACTAGAGTTAGAATTCAAAACCAGGCCATCTCATTTTAGACATGGGACATTTATACATGCTATACTTATGTCACTGAATTAATACAAAGATTAAGCTGGGTTACATGTGAGATATCTAGCCAAGGTGTGCTAATTAGATACATAGATATCAACCTGACAATAGAAAACTGGGCTCTGGTCACATATGTGAAGAACTAGTAGTTAAGGCAGACTTGAGCCAGCCTTGGTGTCTGATTGATGTTTGAAGACCCAGTCCATGGTGGGTGAGACCATTCCTTGGGCAGGTGGATAAGATGAAGGCTTTGGTTCAGTAAGTTGGCATTCTTCAGCACACTGGTCTAGGGGATGAGGTTTGCTGCTTTCTCAGAAATCCAGTGAATATGTTATTGCCAGTTCTCTCAACTCCTGGTGTTGGTATGAAATCTGCCAAGCTAGACTAACAGCTGTAATGGAGAATGTTAAGAACGAATACTCCCTTTTTCCTCTAGGCTATTTGGTAGGGAATTTATTGACAACATGTAGACAAACTCTGACAAACTAGGTCACTGAAATACAGTGACGCATTGATAAATATAATTATTACCAGTTTTCTATATTTTCCCAAACACTTATTAGTAATTTATAAAAATTGCTCATCTTAATAGCCTTTGCTCAATAGTCCAGCCTACCTATCTTCCCCATGACTGCATTATTTCAATGGAAACCACCCAATTTGGAACTAGATTATAGATTGTTCTGGATAAGAATCATCCCTTTTCCTTTGTATTCTTTTTTTCTTTTTCTTTTTCTTTTTTTTTCTTAAAAATGTAATTATACATTTTAAAATTTTTTTATCAGTTCCCTCCCTCCCACTCCTTTCCCCGAACACCCTCCTCCCCCTCTTCTCCCTCCCCATCCCACAGTGTCTCCCCCCCCCCAATTCCCAGAGAGTCCTTTATTGTGTACGCCTAACTCTCCACTGGGTCCTCCTCTCCGAAGACATATAAGGACCCAGTGGCATTTCCATAAGCCCTTTCTCTTGTTCCCCTTAAGCATAGGAGCACTACTATGGCTGTCAATCCCTTGCCTCCAGGGATTTTGGTGCCCTTAACAGATGTTAGACTTTATGAGGGCAACAGTGCGCTGGACATTGCGCAGGGCATGCAAAGTCCCATTATGATTGCTTTGGCCCCAACTATGGTTGAGAATCTTGCAAATCGTTGCTCCTCCCATCCTTTTGCTCTAACAATCTTACCGCCCCCTCTTCCGCAAATGTCCCTGAGCTCCAGGATGGGGAGAGATTAGGCTGTCCTAGTTCTATGTGATTGATATAGAGTCTCTGAAGTTCTGGATTGTGGTTTGTTGATTTTCTTTTGCAGTTTTGCTGCTCCTGCAATTCCCTTCACTCCATTCTGCTGGCAACTGTATGTCACCCCCTGGCCAGAGACAAAAAACTGTTAAACTGGAGTCTTCTTATAATAGAACATTCAAGGGTAGATGTAATAAGAGTAGGAAACCTCAGTGAGGGAGGGGTCCATCACCCATTTGCAAAATGATTACTTTTTATCTGCCAGACTATATGCCCTCCCCTTCTGGTGAGATCAGGAAAGAACGTCTGTGAACTTAACCAGGTTTCTCATTACTTACTTGCAGACCTTGATAGAGGCCTATTTTCTCTGCTGTAACATGGTCCCCTCTCTCCTTGTTTCTGGTGTGGCCCTCCTACCCCATCTCTCTTGTTCATAATCCTTGCAATTACTGTGTTACATAGGTTTACTTTTGAGTGTCTCGATGTGGGCTGGGTGAGTTTGGTACCAGGAGCCACCTATTAGGGAGGAAATACAGCGCTTAACTTTCTGGGTTTGGGATACTTCACTTAATATAATTCTTTCTAATGACATCCATTTCCCAGCAAATTCCAGTAATTCATCATTTTTGATGGCTGAGTAGTACTCCATTGTATAGATGTACCACAGTTTCCTTATCCACTCGTCAACTGTTGGACATTTGGGCTGATTCCATGACTTTGCTATTGTAAACAGTGCTGCTATGAACATGGTCGAGCTTGTGCTATGGAGGCAAACCTCTGCTGCATGGGGGGTTATTCCCAAAAGTGGGATAGCAGGGTTATATAGCATTTCAATCTTTAATTTCTTTAAGAATCTCCAGACGGCTCGCCAGAGTGGCTGTATGAGCCTGCATTCCCACCAGCAATGTAGGAGAGTTCCCCTCTCTCCACATCCTCTCCAGCATTTGTCGTTGTTTGTATTGTGGATTTTTGCCATCCTGACTGGGGTGAGATGATATCTCAGGGAGGTTTTGATTTGCATTTCCCTGATGGCTAAGGAAGTGGAGCATTTTTTAAGATATTTTTTAGACATTTTAATTTCATCCCTGGTAAAGTTTCTTTGAAGTTTCAGGGCCCATTTTTTAATTGGGCCATTGATTTCCTTGGAGTTTAGTTTTCTAAGTTCTTTGTGCACTCTGGACAGTAGAGTTCTATCAGATGTGTGGTTAGTGAAGATTTTCTCCCATTCTGTGGGTTGCCTTTGAGCTCGCGTTACAATCTCTTTATCTGAACAGAAGCTCTTTAATTTCACAAGATCCCAGCTGTTGAGAGTTGGTAGCAGTGACTGTGCCATTGGATGTCTGTTTATGATGTTGGCCTAGCCCAATCAGCTCGAGGGAGTTCCCTATCCTTTCAACTATGGTTTTTAAAGTCTCTGGCCTTAAATCAAGGTCCTTGATCCATTTGGAATGAAGTCTTGTACATGGTTACAAGTATGGGTCTAGCTTTAATCTTCTGCATGTGGAGATCCAGTTTTGCCAGCACCATTTGTTGAAGATGCTGTTCTTTTTCCATTGGATTCTTTGGGCCCCTTTGTCAAAGACGAAATGGCTGTATTTTTGTGGGCTTATATCTGGGTCTTCAATCCTTATCCATTGATCTGTGTGTCTATTTTGGAGCCAGTACCAGGCTGTTTTTACAACTATGGATTTGTAATATAGACTAATGTTTGGTATGGTAATACCTTTAGCAGTGTTTTTGTTACTCAGGATTGTCTTTGCTATCCTGGGTCTTTTGTGCCTCCATATGAATTTTGAGATTATTTGGTCAACTTCTTTGAAGAATTGCTTTGGGATTTTAATTGGTATAGCATTGAATTTGTATATTGCCTTTGGTAGGATGCTCATTTTTACAATGTTGATTCGACCAATCCAGGAACATGGGAGGTCTTTCCACCTTCTGGTGTCTTCTGCTATTTCTTTCTTTAGGGTTTTAAAGTTTTCATTGTAAAGGTCTTTTACCTCCTTGGTTAGGTTTATACCAAGGTATTTCATTTTATTAGGGGCTACAGTAAATGGGATTGTTTCTCTCAAGGCTTTTTCACTTCTTTCATTCTGGGCATATAGGAAGGCCTCTGATTTTTGCACATTTATTTTGTATCCTGCCACCCTGCTGAACTTCTCAATTAGTTCCAGGAGCTTCCTGGTAGAGTTTTTGGGATCCCTCATGTATAAGATCATGTCATCTGCAAATAGGGATAGCTTGACTTCTTCCTTGCCGATTTGAATCCCTCTTATGTCCCTTTCTTGTCTTATGGTTTCAGCTAAGACTTCAAGTACTATATTGAATAGAAGTGGTGAGAGTTGACAGCCTTGTCTACTTCCTGATCGAAGTGGGAATGCTTCCAATTGTTCCCCATTGAGCATAATCCTTGCTGTGGGCTTGTTGTATACAGCTTTTATTATATTGATAAAGGTTCCTTTCATTCCTACAGTCTCTAGTGTTTTGATCATAAAAGGCTGTTGGATCTTGTCAAAGGCTTTTTCTGCATCTATCGAGAGTATCATATGGTCTTGGACTTTGGACTGGTTTACATGATGAATTACATTTATTGATTTGCGTATGTTGAACCAACCTTGTGTGCCAGGGATGAAGCCTACTTGGTCCCCGTGAATGATTTTTTTGATATGTTTTTGAATCCGATTTGCTAAGACTTTGTTGAGAATCTTTGCATCCTTGTTCATCAGAGAGATCGGCCTATAGTTTTCTTTTTTAAGTGAATCTTTATTAGGTTTTGGGATTAAGACGATATTAGCTTCATAGAAGGAATTTGGTAGTGTTCCTTCCTTTGCTATTTGATGGAACAGTTTAAGGAGTATTGGTGTTATTAACTCCTTAAATGTCTGGTAGAACTCTTTGCTGAATCCATCTGGCCCAGGACATTTTTTGGTGGGAAGATTCGAGATTACTTCTTCAATTTCCTTGCATGTTATAGGACTATTTAAATAACTCACAATTTCCTGATTCAATTTAGGTAGGTTGTGTTTACTTAGAAATTCATCCATCTCTTTTGTGTTGTCAAACTTCACAGAGTACAAGTTTTTGAAATATGATGTTATAATTCTCTGGATTTCTTGAGTATCTGTAGTGATAACTCCATGTTCATTTCTAATTTTGTTAATTTGGGTTTTCTCTCTTGCTTTTGGTTAATTTAGCTAGGGGTGTATCAATCTTATTGATTTTTTCAAAGAACCAGCTTTTTGACTGGTTGATTTTTTTCTATCGTTTTCTTAATCTCGATTTCAGATAGTTCTCCCCTTAGTTTGCTAATCTCCTCTCTTCTACTACTTTTGGGATCAGATTGCTCTAGTTTCTCTAAAGCTTTAAGCTGCATTGTTAAGTTGTTTATTTCTGATATTTCCATTTTTTTGATGTAGGCATTAAGAGCTATGAACTTACCTCTTAGAACAGCTTTCATTGTATCCCAGAGATTTTGGTAAGTTGTATTTTCGTTATTATTCACTTTCAGGAAATCTTGAATTTCCTTTTTAATTTCTTCCCGAATCCAGTTCTCATTCACCATCATATTGTTAAGTTTCTAGGAGTTAGTGTATTTTCTCTTGTTTGTTGTGTTGTGGATGTCCAGCTTTAGGCCGTGGTGGTCTGACAGGGTACAGGTTAGAATTTCAACTTTTTTGTACATGTGTAGATTCGTTTTGTGGCCCAGTATGTGATCTATTTTGGAGAAAGTTCCTTGTGCTGCTGAGAAAAATGTGTATTCTTTGGTGCGTGGGTGAGAAGTTCAATAGAGATCTGTAAGGTCCATTTCTTTCAGGGTTTGATTAAGGTCCAAAGTGTCTCTATTAAGCTTTTGACCTGTTGATGTATCCCATGTTGAGAGGGAGGTGTTGACGTCCCCAAGAATTATCGTTTGGGGGTTGATTTCTTGCTTTAGACGCTGTAGGGTTTTCTTAATGAATGTGGAGGGGCCCGTATTGGGTGCATATATGTTCAGTATTGTGAAGTCTTCCTGGTGAATTGTACCTGTGACTAAAATGTAGTATCCATCCGTGTCTCTTATAATTTTCTTTGGTTTGAAGTCCACTTTGTCTGATAACATAATGGCTACCCCTGCCTGTTTTCTGCTTCCATTAGCTTGTAGAATTGTGGACCAGTCTTTTATTTTTAGAGCGTGCCTATCTTTTGTGGTGAGATGGGTTTCCTGCAGGCAGCAGATTGATGGATTGTGATTTTTAATCCAAGTTCGTAATCTGTGTCTCTTGATCGGTGAATTAATTCCATTAACATTTAGTGTTATAATGGAGAAACTTATTTTAAATCTAGACATTTATTATGTTTAGTAGTTTTTATAAGTATATTGCTTCGCTTTTAATGGTGTTATACTTGCCTTCTGTTCTCTTGGATATGCCTGTTTTTTTTCTTCACCCTTGAGTATCATTTCTAGCATTTTTTGAAGGCCTGGTTTGGTGGACATGTATCCCTTCAAGTTGTCTTTGTGCTGGAAGATTTTTCTTTCTCCCTTGATCATGACTGATAGTTTTGCAGGGTAAATCAGCCTGGGTTGACATTTTTGCTCATTCAATACTTGAAGTATGTCTCTCCAAGCTCTTCTTGCTTTTACTGTTTCGACTGAGAAGTCATTTGTTATTTTAATAGGTTTACCTTTAAAAGTGACTTGTTTTTTCTCCCTTGAAGCTCTCAGCACCAGTTCTTTATCTTGAATGTGGAGTGTTTTAACTATTATTTGCCATGGCGAGCTTCTGTTTTGGTCGTATCTGTTTGGGGTGCGGAATGCCTCTTGTATATGGATGGGCCTCTCTTTTTTTAGATGAGGAAAGTTTTCCTTGATGATCGTTTGAAAAATTTCCTCAGGGGTGGTATTTTGAGATTCTTGCTCTGGTATTCCATGAATACGCATCTTAGGCTTCTTCAGGGTGTCCCATATCTCTTGGATATTTCTCTCAAGTATCTTTTTGGCTTTAACAACCTCTTTCATTGAGCTGGTTAGTACTCCCACTTTATCTTCAAGGTCTGAAATTCTGTTTTCTGCTTCATTAGTTCCGTTGATAAGACTCTCTGTAGAGTTCTGGGTTGAAGAAAACTTGTCTTGTAGCTCAGTTTTAAACTCTGCTTGAGTCTGTTTTAACTGCTCTATGCCACTTTTTGTTTCTTGCACAGTTATTCTCAACTCCTCCAAATGTCTGTTGTGTTCCTCCTCAAAGCGATTGATTCGATTATGTAATTCCTCCCTGATTTCCTCTTTCATAGTATTGAACATGGTAATGATCATAGTTTGAAAGTCGTTATCCTGGGTTAGTCAGTCTTTCTTGGCCTTTTTCCGTGGGTTTGTTCTGGTTGGAGTCTAACATTATGGGATTAATTTCAGTGGGAAATTTGTTTACTTGAGTGTTGCTTCTCATGGATTTGCAATTAGACTTTGGCATTGTCGTTTTAACTCTTAAGATCTTTCAATTTCACTAAATTGAATTATTTGGCCTGGGGTTCTGGGGGTGGGCAGGGACAGAGCTTACCTACGTCACGGGTGAGGCCCGACTGGACCGCGCGCGTGTCCCAACAGGCGGAGCGGGGTGGCGTGAAAGGGAGGATGGGGGCGTGGGCGTGGAGCTATTTAACCCGAGGGCAGCTGGGGCAGGGCCCGGGCCCAGGGGGATGTCCTCCTCGTCCCTGCCCCTGCGCGCGCGGCTCCGGCTGGATGGCGGGAGTCAGAGCCGGGTCCCTTTGGGCTGACCTGGGGTTCTGGTGGGCGTGCGTGGCCAGGGCTTACCTAGAGTCGCGGGGTGATGCCCGGCTGGACCGCGCGTTCGCGTCCCGAACGGCGATGCGTGGTGGTGTGAAAGGGAGCCCCTTTTCCTTTGTATTCTTTAAAGAAAGCCAAAGGTCCTAAGAAGTGGGGGTGAAGTAGAACATGCATTGTTACTATTGTTAATAAGTGACAAAACTAACAGATGTTCCCATAGTGAGGTTTCTTGTGCTTATGTTTGCATGAATCACATAAAAATTTATATGTAGATTCATATTTTCCTGGGCCTGCCAGTCTACATTTATGTCAAGCTTCCATCTGATGGCTATGCTTCTGCTCTATGGACTCCACTCTAAGTAGCAAGACTGTGCTGTAGTTACTTATAACCTACTTCATAATGGGTGTTTTTTGGGAGAGGCATGGCTGAATACATTTGATACATTGTGACATATATCATGGTATAAGGTGAAATCAGGTATTCTATTCACATGAGAAAATAACATGGAAATTAGTCACTGCTTGTAAGCAAACACGAAGTTAACAGTCCATCATTAAAAACCTTACCCCTATGCATGGCTGTGGAAACAGTTCTTGTGAACAAGAAGATATGGTAAAGATGGTCTGAAATATTAGGTATACATTATTGTGTGGACCATCAACTTTGGTAAAGTTTTTCAGTTTCTATTCTAGTGAACTAAATAGACTTTGCATGTCCTAATTTAAATTTGGGAGCAAAGTATAATTATCTATTTGTGTGCAAGGATTAGTAATGCCAATTAAGGCCATTTAGATTTGCTGATAGAGCTTAACACTGTGTTTTCTACTGTTTATTGTTGGAGTAGTTGTTTGTGTTAAAGTAATATCTGAGGATACATAGCATGATTTATTTCCATGAATTTATATGATCTGTTTCAGATTCTTGAATAGTAGCAGAAGACCTGGGTATTTAAATGGTATATGGGGCATGGCATTAGGAAGATGTTGGTAATGTGAAAGGAAAGAAGAGTAAGTTTGATTCAAAAGCATAGTGTATATACTCTCTACTACAGGCTGTAGATGGTGTAATTTAGAAGTGAAGACATGAGGCCAGAACTGAGGTGACCTGCAATGTATAACTCTCCTGCATATTCACCTGGTTATGAGGCCTTGAGAGAGCTGCTTCACCCCACTTGCCTACCAAAGTAATCATATTAGTGTAAAGTTTATATCTAAAAACGATGCCAAAGAGTATATAGATTGATGATCAAATTGGGGATAAAAAGTCAAGGTAGTATTAAGGATTACTTGGAACACAGCAAAATTTTTTTCTTTTGTCCAACTGCCTATACATATGATGGATAAAACAAAGGTCATTTTCCCTTCATTCCAAGATGAGAGTGGAAGAAATATTGCTGAGTATCTTTTATGTTATGGGCAGAATACATGTTATTCTACTCAGACAGTTCTTACCTTAGTTATACATGTCAACATTATAGAAGCTGGAGACAGAAAAGGGGTATAGGAGATTGGATGATCTCCTCAAACACTGTCAATTATGTCTTCAATAAAACAAGGTAATATGAGTCTTATGTGTGTTTATGTGATTTGTTTCCTACATGCAATAGTTGGAGCATTTCAAAAACCCAATTAGGGCCAATAAATATTTCTCCTCAGTGTATTACTAGTCACATTGGGCTTTATTGGAACAATTATTTCTTCCCATTTTTGTAGACCCTAATCCTCTGTCAGTGTACTGTCAGCTCCAGCTATAGGCCATGACACTTAAATCATAGTGTACTTTATATAGTGCCTCACTTGCAATGTGACCATAACTCAGAACACTTCTAGGGCATGATATTTAAAAATCCAACTGCATCTTCCAACATAAAGAATCCCTCCATACCATTCATTATAATAGGTGCTGTGAGGCACAGCTTTGAATCTGGAGACTTCAATGCACAATAAATCCAATCAAGCTCAGCTGGTAGTGCACATAATTATAAAATATGCAGAATACTTGTTATTAGTCTCATGGAGAAGATCTACTACGCTGTTGAAGATGTATGTTGGAATGGAGCTACAATGGTGATCGATTTTTTTTAAATCTCTACATCTCTCCAATCTTTTTAATCATTTAACCTCTAGGAACTTGCAAGCATTTAATGGTTGGTAAACAAGGCCCATTCACAAAGACTGATAAAAAATTATTGTTTGCTTTTTAAGTGAAGATTAAGTCCTAGTTTTGTTTTAATATGGAATTACTTAGCATAGCGTTTTTATGTATCTATGCAGAAATAGAGACTGAGGTATAAATCAACTGGGAATTATCAGGGGAGATTGCTAACAGTTTTTAAAAAACAACAAAAGCCATTTATAATCTTTAACTCTTTGAATTCTAGTAGAATAGAAAAAAACTTTTTTTCTTTCTTTTTTTTTTTTTTCCAAGACAAGCTTTCTGTGAAACCACATTAACATTAAAAACAAGCACACATTCTTCTGCAGTGAAGCTACAGCAGTTAACTGTAGGACACTTGTGGAAGAAGCAGTGCTCACAGAGATTAACTGAAAACTCCCAAGGGTGCAGCTAGCCGCTGCGGGGAGAGTCTGCAGGCATGGAAGGATCAGAAGTAGGCTTTGCTCAATTGATGTTGGCTTTGTAAATCTCAGTGCGGTACTTCCCGGGGTGTGATGCTGCTGTTTTCTTGTTCTAAGAAGTATTTCCAGCTGCAGCCTCGGATATGTCTTCATCATATTTTCTTTTTCCTATGTAGAGGAAAGCTTATTTCTCTTAAAAGGTCATGTGTGTGTGTGTGTGTGTGTGTGTGTGTGTGCGAGCGCGAGTGTGTGCATGCACGTGTGTGTGTGATATGGGGTGACAGATCCCTAGGGCTTGCATATGCTAGGCAAACCATCTACTTCTACCCTCAGCCCTGGAAAGTTGTTTCTTTGGACATAGGAAATCTTCGAGGTATCTTTTGTGTGACTGAGGGGCTGCTTACTGGAGAGTTCAGCTTACATAGCACCAGAAATACTGATTTCCCAAGAATAAGGATTCTCCAAGCCTATGCTTACCTGTGCATCATTTGATTTCTCTGGAATATGAATGAGTGGTTATTTACCAGATTACTCATTAAGGGGAACTCCTGGAATTTAGTTGCCATCAGTTTCCACTAGTCACTGATGATCGGTGGCATGCTCTGCTATTTGTTCACCAAATATTAGTGTAGTTGGCATAAACACAGACTCTGCAGGAGCTTACCTCCCAGTTTTGCTACCTATTAGCTGCATGACTCAGGGTAAGTTATTTAACCTCTCTGTGCCCTAGTTTTTTTCATTTCCAGTCTGGAAAATAACACCTAACTCATTGAGTTGTCAGGCTTAAGTGAACTCATATATTATTTCACTTACTAGGATTGCTGTTTTTTGAGAGACAGAAGCCTGACTTAAACTGGCTTTAAAAAGATTATTGGCTTATGTAACTGGAGATCTAGAAATCACATGGCATCGGGACTCAAATCTCCTTTTCTTTTATTGTCTCTGCTTTACAAATAGGAAGTTTTGACTTAAATCTATGAGTCTCAAAGGGGACCAGCAGGAGGAAATAAGAATGGCAGAAGGGAGTGGGAAAGAAGATCATTAAGAACAAAGTATGTCATACATTCCATTGTCATTTATCCCATTACTTCGTATGGCAATTTTAAAAACTAAGAAAAATCTGGGCCCCTCATTTTCTTACATCTTTAAAATGTAATAATAATAATAATAATAATAATAATAATAATAATAATAATAAACATATTTCATAGAGTTGTTGTAAAGATTAAGTGAGTTAATGGGTACAAAGTGCTTCCAGCAGGGCTTGCAAAGCAAATAAGCCACATGTCATAGCTATTATGATTGCTATTGTTACTGTTAATTACTTTAATATCCAATGTCTTTCAGGTTTTCCTTTTTACTTCTTCACATCCTTTTTACTTTTACTTCTTCTCTCATATGCTTTTATCCCCTCTTTTTCTCCCTCTCTTACCTTTCCCTTTCTCCTACTCCACAGATTATCACTCTCCTCATATACCTATTCCAGTGTCTCTTAGCTACAGAGATACAAGGTTGGTTTCATATCAGATATATGCAAACAAAAGTACAGAGGATATGCATTGAAAAACAAGGAGTATAGACTATTACTTTCATTTATTATACTGAAATTATCCATTTTCATCAACCTACTCTTCCCTCTAAAACTTCTATATGGATGTTTTCATGTTTCAGACTTATAACATTTTCTCTAAGAGTCTTCAAGGCACTGTACAGGGTGCTTCAGGACACCCTGCTTTGTTCGAGTGATGCTCTAAATACTCTTGTCTAGATGTATTCCTCTGATTTAAATAGGAACTTGTTAAGTACAGGCAGATGCAATGATTATCTTAATCATTCCAGGTGCTTGTTTTTCTGCTCTTCTATTTTTGCATGTTTATGGGTTCATGGGTATGTACCCATATGCATGTAGATACATGTATTCATGTATGCATATTTTTGTGTAGGCCAGAGTTGTACCTTGGATGTCATTCCTTAGATGCCATCCACATATTTTTGAGACAGGGTCTCTTATTGGGCCTGAAGCAGCTCACTGATTAGGCTAGCCTGGCTGGATAAAATCCTCCTATCTCAATCTCCTGGGCACTGGGATTATGGTTGCTCACTGCTGCAAATGGCTTTTTACGTGGCTATGGGGGATCTGATTTCAGATCCTTATGCTTGAGTGGCAAGAAGAGCCATCTTCCTCCTCTTCCTATTCTTTCAACACCTTCTCTTTCCAAGAGTTTAATGTCTGCATGTTTTTTCTTACCTGTAAGATTGAACCTCCTCCTAGGACACCCCACAGAGTTCTGCCTGCTTATCAAACTCCAAATTATTTCTTTCCTGCCCCGCAAAGAGAACCAAAAGCTATGGTAGTTTCTGGACAATAGCAGATCAAGCAGATAAATCACTCCTAAATTGTCCTCCTATGTGAATGGGGTAAACCTGTTACCAGAAAGTTAGTAACATATTCATCATGATAGTCCAAGGAAAAAGAAATCTTTGTGTATGAAATTCCTTCTCAAATTGCAGTTTTGCAGGCCATTGGTACCAGGTCTCAGAAAATTTAATTTTGAAGAGTCTATGCAATGGAATCCTTCTAACGACTCCCTAGCTTTCCCATTGTAATTTCTTATTTGCCTAAAAACAAAAGGCTTGAATTTTACATTGCAGAGCTTTCCTGGTTGTTCTTAACCACATGAAGGCAGCAGAAAAGATCTTTCTTTTCCATTTATCCATCTTTTCTTGGAGAGAGACTTCCCAGGAACAAATGTTTAATGGAAATCATACTAGATCTCCTGGTCATTTTTCTTTCCATCTTTCTTATTAGGGGTGGGTGGGGAAATGCAAAGGTCTCTACATCACTTTTCTCTTTTGGATTGACTAAGTCAGCAACTAGGATGGACTTAGAAGCTATGTGGAAATGAAAGTTCAGAGGTGAGCTGGCACCTAAAGTGCTTGTGCCATTGTATTGCTGTCCATAGCCAAAATCTATTCTGCAGTCCATCTTCAAAAGCAATTTGCAGTACATCCAGGCACAAATCCAATTAAAAAGCAGAAAAGGATTTGCATTCATAAAATAACTCTGAGGCTTTTTTTTAAAACAAAATGACCCCAATAGCTAAAATTCAAAGGCTTTTCTTTGTAAAGATGCATGTACATTTGCAAAATGCAATGAGGATTGGTGGCCAGGAACAAAATAAAAGTAGACACATAGCTGGACATTTACCCTGGAAATTTACCTCCCTGGAAAAGCCTCATTCTTTGAATTCTGGTTAGCCTTAGGCAAAAGTCAAGTCTCCAAGCATGTGACATAGTATTTGGCACTTAGTAGGTGCCCAGGGAATATTCCTGGAACTGAATTAGAGCAGCTGAAACTGTCCTTTGGTTTTCCACAGGCATTGTTTACTTTTTCCTTCTTCTTTGCTGACATGATCTTGATTTTGCTAAAGGTGAGAATGTGCTATCAAGGAGCCTCCTTTGCTAAAGTGTTGAATAGGTGGAGAATGCAATGCAGTTGTGACCAAAGACATGTAGATAGAAGTATGGTGGGAGTTTCTGGAAAAATTACTGCCTTTTTAATAAAAGGAAATAGATGTAATTTTTCCTTTTTTTCTTGTGTCATTTTCTGGTCTCTTAGGTGGCTTCTTATAGGAGCTGTCTTTTGATCATGAGATATCAAGCATTCAGAAATGGGAAGCAAAATAAGGACACTGCATCTTTGCTGGTACTCATGAACAGTATAGAACCACTACCTGTAACTGATCACTTAGGGATTTTGATTATATAAACAAAAATCCCTATTTATTTAGGCTACTAATAGGTTTTTATTCCTTACAGCATAATGTAATCTTATTGGAAACATATCTTTCTACCACCTGGCATCCAAGAACTTCAGGTATTTAGTTTTCTTCATGAGGCACTTTGTCCAGTTTGGCCTGCTATGTCTGTGTACCAGCTTCATGTTTCCTCTAATCTCCGTCCACTGCCACCAAAACCAAAGTTTAACCTGTAACAGATGAAATAAGTTCCTGTGTATTTAACCTTTTGCCAACTTCTCTAGAATGTGGGTCTCAAAGGGTGACCTCTACAATTATGACACATGGTTTTGATAGCTGTGGTAACTAGATACCAAAACATATTTGGGCCAGAAGAAGATTTTTAACGTCCATCAACCAAAATTTGGAATCTGTCATTTTCAGTATCTTTGGCTCCATTTGGTACTGTTGTGGGGATGATATTTCATTGCCATCATAGATTTTACTTTAAACCATTGGTAACATGTGCTTGGTTCTGAAAAAGAATGCATAAAGGAACTCAGATATTCCCTTCTGCAGAATTGAAAAAGAAGTTACGGGTGGAATTGGAGATCAGTATGTTAAATGAATTAAGCAAGACTCACAAAGTTAAGCATCACATGTTTTCTTTGAAGTGTGGAATTTCAGAAATAAAGAAAAGGATGTGAAAGTAAAAGAGGAACTGTCAGAGTTGTGGGAGCAGAAAATGGGATGTGAGAAGGATGGATAGGAGGGAGTAACAGAGGGGATAAATGTAATCATATATGGTACACACATGTATGGAAATTTCACAGTAAAATCTATTATTTTTCAGAGCTAACATATGCTAATAAAACTCTTAGAAAAAAGTGGTTCTGTATAAATTGAGAACATAATTTTATGCAAATGCAATTTCACACATACACACACATGCGCACACACACACACACACACACACACACACACACACACACTCTGCATGTACCCACACCGTTTGAGAAGAAAACACAGCAGAAGCAGAGCTTATAAGCCAAGTGAAGCTTTTTAATGCTCAGTTGAGCACTGATGAGTTGTATGTGGTGAGTTGCCCTGCTGTATAGAGGACTTCCTGTTTCATTCTGTGATGTTTTTTGCCTTCATTAATAAACTTATTTTACATAGAATTATACTGTGAAACCCATAATGAGAAAAATATATGACATATAGTAAATATCTCAGAAGACAGAAAATAAGTATTTACTATAGCTTGAGAATAAAACAAAAAGTAAAAATATAGTCACATTCATATCACATTCTATCAACTTAAGTAAAAAGACTGCATCTCATCCCTTGGCATCTAAAATTTTTCCCATCTAGTAATACAGGAAGGTGTATATGCCAAGTGATGAGCTGGCAATATTTAGCATTATGGAAGGAAAGTTCCAATGGTTGTGCCTGGTCATTCCTTTAATCCATGTTGCTCTCAGTTATTTTCCTTAAACTTCTCTCTAAGCCTCTTTTTTCTCATAATTTAATGCACAATTTCAACATAAACTATAGTATCCTAGCACTTGGAGATACTTGCAAAAGGATCGATATTGAGTTTGCTGCCAACCTGGACTGCACAGTGAATTTCAGGATAGCCTGGGCTATGGAGCAAGACCCTGTCGCAAAACACATACACACACACACACACACACACACACACACACACACACACACACACACACACCTACCACCCCTCACCACATATACCAGAATATTAAAAAGACCAAAGTCAATATGGAATTTAAGTGACTTTGAAGTATTTCCAAAGCATGCCATAGAGAAGCAGCAGAGATAAAACCTTAAAACAAAGAGAGAGAGAGAGAGAGAGAGAGAGAGAGAGAGAGAGAGAGAGAACATAAAATAAATAAAATCACCCCTTAAAAACGAAGGAAAATAATTTTTTCCTTACTGAGTAGAATTTGTCAGAGACTTAGGCACATGTGCTTTAGCAACATGAAAAATGTCTCCGGCAGTAGAATCACATGGGTTGGGGTTGGGGTGAGTTTTATGGGGAAAAGCAAAGGAAGGAGGAATCTGGTTCTCTGCACAGTCCCACCAGACTTTTAGTATGCTTAAGTCTAGGAAAGTGGAAGTGGTGGTCAGTTAAGAATAGCAAGGGATTTTTACAGTCCTTGTCAATATCTATCACTGTTCAAGTATTTGCATGAGGACTTCTCCAGTGTTTGTATATCTCAGAAAAGCTTGTTGACCTAAGTCACATGAAGCTTTAGAATGCTAGGTCTGAATTCAGGAAATTCTGATTTAGCTGGTCTACAGTGGGGGCCACCTAATTCTATTCCTAATAACATACTAAGTTAATCTGCCACTGTTCATCTGAGAAGCACTTCTTTATGCAAGGAGAAGACAGGCATCCCCTTTGCTATCTCTGTAGACTCTGAAGCAGAGGGTTTTGTAGCTCTAGAGAAACCAGGCAATGAAGGAAGCAAATGTTTCCATTTGAAATGATGCCAGCCAGTACATTTGTGCTAAGAAAATGATTGTTTTTCAGGCACCAAAGAGATTTCTTCTGTGACTGAAGTGCATAGTCATGACCCTATGTGAGCAGTGAAGGGAAAGGAGAAGTGAACAACTGGTAGTAATAGTACACCACAGTTCATTCGATCTCCTTTTCTTTTAATTTCCTTTAATATGTGTCCTAAAATGTCTCTTTTAGGTCTTAAGGCAGCCACATGATTCTAAATAATATTTTGGCTAATGGTTTAAAAAGTATTTCTTGAACAAATAACACTGGCATTACTTGGAAATTTGCTAAAATGCATATTCTTGGGGCCCTTCCTCTACATCTACTGAAACAGAATCTAAGTTTAAACAAATCTACCACACACTTCTACTGTATGCTAAAATTTGAGAAACATTAAATAATAATGACTGATCACTAATAAAATCCCCAACATCAAATTCTGAGTCCTCTGCATCTTGCCTTCTCCATTTCACTCAACTGACAGGCTGAGATAGTGTGCTGATTGCAGAACAGGTGATTTTAAAATTATTGAGTGAAATAGCTGCCATTCTCTAGTATCCTAAATCCCTTCATTTTCAGTAATAAGATTGTATCAGTTGATCACGATAGCAATCATATAAACTTGGCAGAGTGGGCAATTTTAGTATGTCTTGTTCAGAGCAGGGAGAGCTGATGATAAGTGGACTTCAGTAAGCACCATAGGAGAAAGGTTGGTAGAGTCCATTGAAAATATCAGGATTACCTAGGAGCCACTTTTATAATGAAAGGTCATGACTGTATGACTTTATCAACTTTGTAAGCATTAACAAGATCAATGGAAATGATTACTTTTGAATTACCTAAGGGGTACTCAATTAATCTTGGAATACACATCCCACTTCCTTTTCAAATATTAGCATTCTTTAGCCACTCAGAAGTCCAGTGGTGTATTGTCGGAGACACTAAAACCTTTCTGAAAAAAATTTATCTTCACAGACAAGCATCCTTAACATAAGAATGTAAATGAACATTTAGCATGCCAAGATCATATTATGCAAAATAAATGGCTCTCAATCGGGGTACTTAAGGATGTCATTATGGCAACTGTTATTATCTTAGCCATGACTTCCACCTAAGCTATTCTTAGTGTTACAGAGGCTGAGTATGCATTCAGATCTTACTCCTTTTGTGGTGAGATTAGCTGGGCCCTGTGTGGCCTGCTTGAAAGGAAGTCAATACAAATACAGCAAAAGCAGAATCAACATGAACATCACAGTGTGGGGTATTGAAAGGAGCACTGGACTGAAATTTTAGAAGCTTAATTATTATGAGTCTTGGGAAAACTCTTTAGCTTCTCTCAGCCTTAGTGGATAAAATGAGGTAATTTACCTTCTGTGCTAGTTGGATGGATGTGTCAACTTGACACTTGAAGACTGAATATTTGGGGAGATGTGGGTAGAGTTGAGGCAAGCCCTGAGTAAGCCTGATGGAGATTACTTATTTGATGTGGAAAGACCCAGTCATAGTAGTTGGGATCATCAGTTGGATGGAAAGCACCAGTTTAGTACTTTGGCATACTTTGGCAAACTGGCAAGTGAGAAAGTTTGCCCCTCTTTCAACAACTCCTGAGAATATGTTGTGGCCACTTTCTTTGGCTCCCAATGTTGGCACGAACTCTTTTGCCATGCTGATGAAGTGTAACTGAAAATGGCAAGCAAGAATAAACCCCTTGTCTCCTTAAGCTGTTGGTCTTGTGTCTAACGGCAACATGAAGAGAAACTGCAACACCTTCCCAATACTGCAATGAGGATCAAATGGCTTCACGCATTAAAATGTATGGAGAATTTGAAAGTGTTATATTTTGTGTAGCTAGAAACTTCACTTTACAAGACTGTTTTCTCCCCATCCTGTTGGTATAAAATAGGCAACAAATGATAATAAACCTTTGAGTTTGGAGATTTCACCAAAGCTGTGTCCTGAGCCATATCTAGCTTCATTTCCAATCATGGACATTAAGAACAGACGTTCAAAAATGAGAAGCCAATGACCCTTCAAAAGCTCAAATTTAGACATGTATTCAGTGATATTTTACATGATATATGCCACCAGATATTTCAGAAAATTTCTCCAAAAGTAGTCCAAACTAAATGATTTTTCAACATTCTTTTAGTTTCAGCCCAAGCATTTATTAGAAGATTTTCTTAATTAGAACAGTTCATTCCTTGAGAATTTTGATGGGCTAATCCTTAGCTGCCTTCTTCTTAATAAAAAAGTGAGCATATTTAATTTGGCTTCTTGCCACGGAACTGGTTTGACAGCTGAATTAAAAAGTGCAGAAAAGATGAAGTGTTTTCTGTTCAGTGTAGGGGCAACAGTTGAACAAGAAATAAAATGAGAATGGAGTGGAAAGGGGAAATGTCTGCATGATCTGGCTTGGTTTTGGCATCCAAAAGCTTGGGCTGTATTTTTAAGATCAGGAGTGCAGAGTGATTGGGAATCAAGACTGCAATGATGGCTTTTCTCTGAAAACCCTTTTTGGAGCAATACACTCATTGGTGAAGTAAAAATGTCTATGCTCCTGTTTGATTCCTTTTCTCCAGTTGCAGGATGGAGTTACAAGTCCTTGTGATCCTGTGGATTTTTGGTTTTATGTGCAGTAGGAATAGGGTGCCTTGTCTCTTCAAAGACTGGAATAGTGTGCTTTTACATTCACCCTGCAGGAATTTATGATTTGCATGACATGAATAGAAAGCAAAAATAAAAGTAATAATCAGGTTGAGCACACTTTTATCTTTCCCTGGTAATTTAAGGAGGCCCTTTGGGGCCTTGAAAGACTACTGAACCATGAGGTGGAATGTCAGGTCTCCATGTGTTGTTGATGTGCACGAAAGGTTGGGTAATAGAGAAGTCTGGGGAGGATTAAAATGCTGGGAAGTCAGAATTTGCTGTGCTGTTCTACTGGGGCTTTACAAGATGCTATCTGAATTAATTAGAATATTTTCCTCCCATTTCTTTTTCCCCCTGCCAGTTGCTCTTCACCTTGCTTATCTCTGAACTTCCATCTGTCTGCTGTTTAGAATCACCTATTTCCTTGAAGAAAAGCAATTACATGAGGTAGGAAAAACCTTTGAACCAATATCCAAATTCTCAATCCTCTGGTTCTTTTAAATGACTTATTATGAATACAATAAAAAGCCGAGTTAGTATAGTCCTGAACTAGAGATTCTGGATGCATCTATATCACTTGGTAGAGAGGGACTCTGCTGAGAGCTTTAACACTGACACTGTGATCTCTCAAAGTCAGTTTTACCTTGACATCTGGGTTATTCATGGTGGCTAAAATGCTTGCATGCTGGTGAAAGTTGCAGACCATTGTAAGGACCTACGGAAGTATTTTGTCATGCTGACTGTTGACCTTTCTTACTGTGGATCAGAGTTTGAATTTCAAAGCTGAAAAGGACCTCAGAGATCATCTGCTTGAATGAGCTTCCATTATAGCTGCTCTACACAGTCATTTCCGTGTATGCATTTTAAACTCTAAGCTTTAGCCCAGACAATTATCTCACCTTTCTCATTGTCTTACTTGTCACAAAGCACTGAGGAATCGTATTATTGGTTCTGTTTTACAGTTAGGCAAACAAGCTCAGTGATGCTAAGTGGCAGTGCTATCATTAACATATCTAATAATTGGCAGAGCTGTGATTCCAGTATGGGTCTTGTGATTCCATTTCAAAGGTCAGACCTTTTCTGTACATATTAAAATGCTTGTTGTGTCTTCTGGGGAAAATCCAGTCAGTAGAGTGATGGTATTAGAATCCTTGTTGTCATTGCTGGAGAGAATGCAGTCAATAGAGTCATATAATATTCAGATTCATTCTCTCTCTCTCTTTCTCTGTCTCCTCTTCCTCCCTCCCTCTCTACCATTTCTCTCTCCATTCCTCCTCCCTCGCCTTTCTTTCTGACTTCCTAAGAGAGACAAGGTTGAATACAGTCTCAACATGTACTGACTCTCTTTACTATTTCATCAAAGAAATCCAATGCATCCATGGATTGTGGTTTTGTTTTGTTAAGAAGGGTAGCAAGGGCCTCCATTTTCAGACTCCTGCACCTTTATCCATTTTTTAATTCCTTGTTTTCTTCCAGACTACCTTAGTACAAATTCCAATTGTGTCATTTAGCTGTGCAATCTTGGGCGCATCACTTCAGCCCCAGAGTCTTGGATATTCATCTGCAAAATGAGTCTAATAACAATGCTCATAGCATAGGACCCTTGTGAGGATGAGCTAAAATCCATTCATTGTTTTAGGACCATGCTTGATTTTCAGTAGAAGTACTTCTGAGTGGGAAAAGGAAAGAGGGGTCCTGGCTGTTCAGCTGTTATATAGGAGTCATCAGTGCTTGTCAATTAAAAAATTAATGGCCTGAAAATCATCATCTAGAGATTAAGAACACCATCTCAAGGTAGGGGAGTAGGTTGTGGGGGAAAGAACCAGGGGGATGTTTTCCAAATGAATCTTGAAAGTACTGAGTTAGAGTAAGAGCAACATGTGCTGGAACAATAGCAATAAGGAGGACAGGAACAAATCCCTTTTAGAATCTGCAGAAATGCATCTTGGAAGAATGGATGGAGAATTAATTGGAGAATGAGAAAACAGCCCCTAATTTCCTGTAAAACCTTTCATCTTCAGGCCTTTATTTCCTTATATGTTAGATAAGTTTCGTTTACATGACAATTATTTAATTTGCATTTGTCTGGGGGAAATGTGTGCCAGAGATAAAGGTGAGCAAAGTGATTTTCCAACTCAAAATCTTTATATTCTTGCAGAACACACATAAGTATTTTAAATACAGTGATGGAAAGGCAATGTGGAGGCTAAAAAGAACAAATGATTCCACCAGGGAAAAATGATGAAGTCTTCATAGAGGTTTTATTTTAGATGAATCTGAAAGGATATAAACAACGATATCAGCAGATACGAATGATCTCTAGGATCCCTCATAAATTTCAAAGGATCGACTGATATGTATGATGTCTTAAGTATAAACCCCAGGGACTACAGTCACACCTAAATTCTTAGTTTTGGAATACTGCCAAGAGCCCAGTGGTATTTAGTTCATTGGAGCATGTCAATGCTGAAAAGGTCCCTAAGCTCCTTCTGTCCTTGGTCTATAGTGTACCTTTTTAACATTTTGTCTGGTTGACAAATGGATGTCCCTTGTTGTAAGAAGACCCAAGTAAAGGTGCTGCAAAGGGCTCCATATTTGCTTCCAATGTTTGGGAAAGTCTCTTCAAGAATAGATTAGACCCCTGCACCAGAAAGGAGACACATAAGAATTGCCATAGGGGAGAGGGCCTGAAGACATGGCTCAGGGGTTAAGCCTGTCTTGTAAGCAGAAGGACCTGAGTTCAGATGCTAGATCCCACTTAAAAATGCCAGGTGGAAATTGTAGTGGCCTACACTTTTGGCCCCAGAAGGTGGACTCTGGAAAACCACAGAGCAAAGCAAGAATGAGAGAGCAATCCAGGATTTTTCACACACAGTGCCTTCTGATACACAAAAAGACAGACAGACATACAGACAGACACACACACACACACACACACAACACACACACACAACACACACACACACACACACACACACACACAATGAAACAAAAAGAGAATTACCATGAGTTCAAGGCCAGCCTTGTCTACATAGCTAATTTCTGAACAGCCAGTGTCAGCAACAGATTATCTCCACAGGTAGACAAACAAAATGAACAAAGGAAAAAACAGATCACATTAGAGCTGTAGTAGAGCCTAGATCTTAAATAAGTGGATTTTGGCACCTGTCTGCCCAGGTGTGATTTTCTGATTCATTATTCAGTCCTTGCACAAATTGTGTAATGTCTTTGTGCTTCATAAAATGTGGGTGGCAAGCTGCACAGGGTTGTTGTCAGGACTGAGTGAGTCAATTCATTTAAAGTACAGAGAGGGACCGGTAAGTAGCAGCCCTTGGTATGATTTGCCATTTTTGTCATTATCATCACCATCATCACCATTATGATTACTATTCAGTGACTTCCTTTCTGGAATTTCCACTCTGTAGCTTTTGTAATTGGCTTGAATGTAAGTCAGTCCACAGTTGGTGTTCTAATTTGGTCATTTTCTAAATTTGAATGTCTTGGTAGATGCCTTTTCTACTGGACTGGGCTGACTAGCAAGAGTCTTCTACCATCCCCTCCCTTGGGACTAGATTGGCCTCACTGTGTCAGTCCACAAAGTCGCCCAATACACTTCAAATTTTGAAGTTTTACAAATTGTTAATTAGGCTTGTGAGCATTCTCCACTTAACTTCCCTCATTTCATTCTCCTCCTTTTTTTGTCCTGGAATTATTCCCACTGTTACTCTTGGGGTCTTTGTCTGGTGCTTAATTACATTTGGGCAGCCCTTCTGTCTGTACAACAGCCTGGCTGTGCCTTCCAGCTTGCCTTGCTGTTTGCTTGTGATATGCCTTCTGAGGCCCAGATTGCTCCTGGAGAACACAGAACCTGGCATTTTCCAACATGTGTTTCTTTTTCATCTATCAAGGAGTTGCATAGTATAGAGGAGAATATCATACCAGGTCAGGGAGTTGATGATAAGAGGTAGAAAAGGCTAGTTCTATTGTTTATAAAGGCTTAATGACATTACCTTTTTTTATCAGAAGTGACTAAGACCAATCTCATAATGTTATGCCTTTCTCTCTCCCTCAATCTACTTTTTATCTTCTTTCCTCACAACCCTTACTCCTATAGCATATTGCTCTGGGATCAGTCACAAGCAAGTGTCATAAACAAGTTGATACCCAACAGACACATTTGGTGATTCTTTTTATAGTAGGTTTTAGAATTAAGTTTGGGTTGCCAGATTTAGCAAACAAAAAGATAAAACTAAGCAAATTCGAATTTCAAATAGCTTTTGGAGTAAATATGAATCCTACATTTAGGTTATACCCATATGAGAAGATTATCTGTCATCTAAAAATAAAATTTGATTGAATATCTATATTTCATCTAGCAACCCTAAATTATACAGAATAGATTACTACTTAGGTAGCACAAATTGGTTACCCTAGAAATTTATTTCCCCAATGCTATTTCCTTCATTGGTTTGGCTCAATGCTTGCAATTCTGTAAGTGTCCTTGAGTTAAGCTATTTGAAGCTTCTGATAAAACATACCTATATCCTGGGAGGAATTGTACCTTAAACCATTAGCAGCATTTCATTCCCTAGTCCAGATTAATTCCATATGTAAGTTCACTTATTATCTTATAAAGAGTGCCCAGAATCAATCTCACACAGGAAGGTCTTCTATATGATTGAAGTATTGAAGACATATTGGCTCTGGCATAGCCACAATGCTGGCAGATCACCACTGATTCTCCATTTGAGTTACCATTGCTTTCTTTCCCAGAATTCTAGATCAGAGACACCCTTCTGTCATGAAAAAATGAAAGATCATTCAGCATTGCACTCAAGTCCTATATCTCCAATTCACAAGCATCAAAACTTATACTGGGCAAGCAGTGATTTTTCTTTTTGTTTGTTTCAAATTTCTGAGGCTGCGAAAGGATTCTTATCTTAGAAGTCTTATATGATTGCTGTTCAAAGTGAAAGAAAACATTTTGTGTATAATTCTTTGAAAAACAAGTATAACAAAAAGCTTTTAGAACATAAAATACATGTGCCTCCTGGGAAGCATTGAACAATCAGTCTTGGTTATCTGGTATATTACATAACTGTCTGCCCAGAATGTAGAGAAATAGAGTCATAGGAAGGATAAGGATATCAGTGTTGGATGCTGTTGCGGTATTGGTGGGTTGGAGAAGAAATGGCCCAAAGAATGCTGTGGCTGAACCTCTGTCCACATACAAACTGCCAGATATAGCATTTTGCCAACGACTGATCTTATGGTATGATCTCAGAGCAAGAAGGCAGGACTGGAGGGAGGAGGTACTGAAGACTCCCTTGAAATGCTGTGGGTGGTATTCACCAGTTCTCAAGAAAGAGCTCCAAGTTTAGGGGGACAGGTGGCCAGCGGAGATTTTGAATCTACCAGAGGAAATTATCTTCCCTCTGTGTGCCCAGGATAAGATCTCAGAGCCAGAGAATGTTTGTAAATGGTCTCTCTCATTTAAATAAATCCCACTTAAATATTTATCAGATCATGAATATGCATGTTTATCTCAGTGCTGGAGAGAGAACGGGCATGTAATTTTTAGATGGCCCATAAATAATGTAAGGGGGGAAAAAGAGATCTTTGTTCTGTGTTGCCTGTGTATTTCCAGCATCTCAAGAGATCTTAAAATAAGGCGCTGAATTTTTTTTCCTTTCCCAGCCTAAATGTTCATTTGGAGTTTCACCTTTCATGTCTTTAGGGTGATGTATACACTTTTGTATCCTTAGGAGAAGGTTTCTTCTGAAGGCAGGAAAATGAGGATGGTCAACTTCGATGGTTAGTGAGGGAGTTAACCACAGCAACCCTCCTTTCCTCTCTGGTTCAGATACTTAAAGGTGAATGTCTAGAAAGTACTACCTAAGAAAGACAATGCCCCTGCGATGGGCAGCCATTGTCCTCCTGCACCAATAAGCCCTCAGTTTTTGTATGGAGTTCTTGGTGAAAGGAAATAGAACCGTTTTGATGGAGAGTGTGGGTACGTAGGACTGTGGCCAGGGCTCCAGGGTCAGAGAAGTAGAAAGATTGAGAAATGGACAATGACTTCACTCTTTCATTTCATTGAGACCCAGCTCTGACTGGAGCCCAGGGTGTGAGTAGGTGAATGAAGATGAATCCCTATCCCTGAGTTTTCACTTCTGGCTGGCATCCGTTTTGTGGTTGCATATTTCCTGGCTCTTGGATTAGGTGTTCTTTCTTTCTGAATGTCTCCTTGCTATCAGTAAAAGGAATTGAGAGAGCACTGGCTTATCTGTCTGCCCTACAGCATCTTTAAAAATAACATCTCTCCCTTGTTGATAGGAGAGCTGAAGGTGGCTGTCGCATGTAGCTATAGCAAGAACACTTTAGCTGGGAGTTAAGAAACAGGGTTTATTAGTAGCCCCACTGATTCCTAGGAGAGTGATAGAGAGGAAATCACTTAACCTTTCTATGCCTCTACTTCCTCATCTGAAACAAGAGGATCATGATGGTTCCTCCCTGCTAAAATCATTGTGAAGATTAAAGGAGAGGAAGCATTTTGGAGGCTTAGTACAGAGCCTGGCATGTAAGTGCTCAGTCAAGGGTGGATATTAGTCTAAGGAACTGATTATTCATCAGCTCTGAGTCTTTCCCCCCAAGCCTGAATCTTTTCTTGGTTGGTGAGGAAATAACCCCTTGTCTTAAATGAAGCTTATGGAAATATGTCTCTAATTTCAAGTCAGAACATCCAGAAATCAAAATGGATGGGTGCTAAGAATAGAAATCAGATCCACAGAGCTCTAAATAGTTTATCAGTATCCATAAGGAATTATGGGTCTAGGAGGAAGTTTACCTTTGCCTCTTATTTTTGTATGTCTCTACTTCAGCTTGTCTGATGAAGAGGAAAGATTTCTGGACAGGGATTTTGAAAACTTGTGCTGTAGTCCATCTTTCTTTCATTGTTCATTAGCTGTGTGAACTTGGGCAAATTAGTCTCTGCTTGAAAATATAAATTTGTTTCATCGATAAACTAACGATATGCACATGCTACCTTCCTTCTTGAATATGAACCATGATAAAATACCTGGGAAAGTGCCTGGAAGTATAAAATAGTAGGTTTTATCTTGAACAATATCAGTTAAAATAGCTGAATGTTCTTCCATTTCAGTAGATACCAGTTAAACAACAATTTTGATCTCACAGTTACATATTGGGTGAGATCATGAAGGCAAATAGCTTATGGAAATATGTCTCTAATTTCAAGTCAGAACATCCAGAAACCAAAATGGATGGGTGCTAAGAATAGAAATCAGATTCACAGAGCTCTAAATAGTTTATCAGTATCCATAAGGAATTATGGGTCTAGGAAGAAGTTTACCTTTGCCTCCTATTTTTGTATGTCTCTACTTCTTCTAAGATGTTTTATTAATTGAAGAGTAAGAAACGTCTATAGAAATAGTGATCAGGCACTTAAGATTTTCTGAGACAGTCCAAATTGCATGTGCTTTCCTTTTTTCTTAGTAAGTTAATTCCTGTATTTAGTAACTATGGCTTCATGCTAATGTTTTTGTAAAAAAAATTAACTGCTGTCATAAGGAATAATAGCTACCACTGATTGAGTATATTCCTCTTTATCAGGTACCAAGCTAAGTACGTTGACAGAATCTCATCTAATTTTTGTAATAACTCAGTGAAATAGATACTATTACCATTGCCATTTTTATGCATACAGAAGTAGTAGCTCAAGATCACACACTTGATTGATGTCTTAGTGAGAATTGAATCCTTAATACCTGCTGTGGGAAAGCAAGAAGGAAACCATTTTCAAGCTATGTGTCCTGTTTCTGCATTCAGAAACTATGACTAGTGTACCCTAGATTGCTGAATGACTTCTTGTGGAAACAACCTTTAAGATAAAGAATGAGTTGTTGTTAAGATCAAGGGTGATGGTGGTGAGCACGGTATCAGCATTCAGGAGGCTGAGGCAGGAATATCATAGTTTTGAGATAAGACTGGGCTATAAGGCAAGAGTCAAGCTCAGCCAAACAACAAAATAAAACATTGAAGGATGAGGGAAACTGCAGTCTGGAAGACAGCTGCATGTATGTTTGCGTGCAGGCAGGGTGGGTAGTTGGTAGCATTTTTGATTATCTATTTATATTCAAGGCAACAAAATTATACATTCTTCCATCTCCCACAAAATGACCAGGAACTCACAATGCTTTCTAATATCTGTTATTGCTTTGTAGTTATAGATCCCTTCAAGGTTAATACACACAGAAGACTGGGTTCCTCTAAGTGTATAACAATGGCCTCAGGGAATGGATCTGTGGGCAAAGGGAGAAATTGGAAGGGAACTAAGAATTCCTCCTAATTTCTAATATGTGTTAACTTAAATAAAACAAATGTGAAGACCACAAACTGAGCTTCGTTCTCCATTTTTGGATGTACTATTTTGTTATGAATGAAGAAGAATGAAAAATGTGTCACAAAAGACATATGTTCTGCTTCCTGTCTGTTTAGTTAAGAATGAATGTGTAGATATATTTTTGGGTGGGATCACTGTATTCAAGACTTGCCAAAAAGGTTGTCCATTTAGGTAAATTTGCCTTTAGACATTTCTTTTTGGTGTAGATGGAGAGAATGCAATTTATTCTGTATTATTTTCTAAAATATATGCCCATTAAACCCACAAAAATCATTGGTCCAGCTTTTCTAATAACATTCTTGTTTTCAGTAATAGGTCTACACAAGTAATATATGGAAGAGATGAAAGACTGGCTAAGAAGCCAAGACCACGGGAAGCACATGAGCCTAATTTCCTTAGCATCAATCTTGCAAGTCACAAAAGCAAGGCTTCCTTCCTTTGGTTGAAGTGTCTAGAGCATTGTACCTTGGCTATTTCTGCCATCGTGTAATTTGACTTTCCACGTTGTTTTCTTGGAAACAGGTTCTGAATTTGATAGAATAGAACCAAAATTAGTACATTAGAAGGCTCAGTAGAGTGGTGCTATGGCACAGGCTTAGGGCAGCTAGGGCAGCAAGGATCTTCATTCCCTGTCTTAACAGCACCATTCTTCTGTAACCCTATATGAGTTTAAGAGCAATGGGAACATAGATTCTATGTGGCAGGGGATGTTCTAGATGCCTTTCGTGAATTCAGTTCATATAGTAATCCTACAAATTAGGAATACATTTTGAGGATGAGGAAATACAATTGTAACACATCACCTTATATCTGTGGCTTTTCTCAGCAGCCATGATACTGTAACTAGTCTGGCAGAGATAAAAATATTACACAATATACTTGTGCCAACCTCATTCTGGACTAAAGTGCCCCAGAGAATTGGAATTTCCTCCAGGAATCTCTTGCAACGAATAGGAAAAAGCCTGTTATCAACCAGAGGAGAAAGGAATCTAACAAAGTGGATGAAAACTTGTCAGACCACCTTGGAGAAAAGATTGAAAATGGACTAGACAACATTTTGACTAGACCTGCTTAGTTATATATATCTAATTAAAATTTATCCCCACATTAAAAACCATTGAAACTTTGAAGATGAACTTCGGGATAGCACTGAATCTCTATGTACTTCTTCCCAATGTAGCCTCACCAAATCAATCTCTTTTTGCTGCTTTTTCACTGTGAATTTGAATTTTTAAATTTATTTATTGAGAATGGGTGGCCAAACTGAGGCACAGGCCATTAACCCAGGTTTGGGAATAGTAAGACTCAAGATATATTACAGGAACTGCTGCTCTGATTGTCTTTTCTAGATGACTCCTATTTGTTGCAGTGCTTGTTGACTTGCTACCTCTTGTAAGAAATGGGTAAAATTGACTGAACCACTTGAGTGGAGGACATTGGAAGGTGTCCTGCCTCTTTCAATTTGGTTGGGCTTATACAAGCATGGTTACTCTGTGTGCACAAAAGGATGAGCTCTTTTCACATTTTAGCAACTTATATACAGAGCTGCTCTTCTAGCTTTAGGTAATTGCCTGGTCATACTCAGCATTTGATTTTTTTGGCTTATATCATTATGTCATTTTTCTTTATCCCTAAGAGATAGGGTACAAAATATATTATAAGCATTATGCAGATAAAAGAATTGAGACAGGGTAGAAAAAAGGCTTAATGCAATAAATCTGGGACTAGCCTTTACAGTCTCACTTTTTAAGTGGAATTACAGATTAAGAGACTCACGAACTTTAGAAAATGGAGAGTCAATTAATTTTTCAGAACCCCAAAACCTTAGTCTAAAAAATTTTAAATCCTTTCCAGCTTGACATGTCTAATATCATTTTAATGCTACTATTTAGTACTATGCTAGATAGATAAAGGTGGAGGGGAAAAAGGCATTAAAATCTTTCCTCTGGCTTTTAAACATTTATACTTTGTCAAATATTATATTAGTATAAAGAATAAAAAATGAAAGACACTGGGTAGATTGGGTAAATAATAATACTGTCATGTTTTCTTCCATACAGTGCCAAATAGAAGCTAATAATTCATTCTCATGATTTGCAGAATGAATACACTTCTGCCAAAGATTCCCAAGAAAGTGACCTGACTAATCATTGGAAGCCTTTACTTAGCTTTTCAGATGCATAAAATGCTTCTGTAGAATAAATTCTGTGCTTTGCTTTTGGGAACCTAGAAATTTTACAGTTGATGTAATTTGACTTAAGTAATAAAATACTTCATATCGAATCTCTTCAGCAAAAATTACAAGGCTTACAAGTGTTTATTGTTGCTTTTGTTTGTTCCTTATTTGTATCTCTTAGTTGTTATGGTTTTAAGAACAAGCCTAAAGATCTCTTTCAAAGGGACACCTTCCTTACTTCCTCTACTTAGCCAAACCTAAGTAGTCTAGAATGACAAAGAAAGATCTGTCATGAAAATGCATTCTTTTATGCTGACAGAAATGCCCTTTAGATTATAAGAATCTGACTTTTCTCTTCTGCTATGGATCACTGAGGACTGACTTTTCCTGTTTGCTGCATTACCTACACAGACATTTTGAAATAATTTGACTTCTTTAGTTTTCCACTTGAAACTGTAGAAATTAATATCATGCTACCTCATCTTTAGAGATTTCATGTGGTTTGTGTTATATAGTGAAATACCTACATCCTAGTCCTTGAGAGCTTCAAAAATGAATGAGTTTGTGTGTGAATGTGTGTGTGTGTGCATGCAAATGATAAACAAAAGTATGTGCAAAAGAAGGAAGGTAATCCAGCTTCATCCCTTCTGCCCTCTTGTCCCTTTGCATCTGTAGACCATAGGGCTCTCGTTTTGGTACCTGTACTAGTAAAGGGGAAAGGAGAGGAGGATAGAAAGGGAGGGGGGAGAGAGAAGAGGAGGAGGGAGTCATGGACATAAACACATTTTGTTTGCATGTGAAAATATCTTAATAAAAAGTTGAAGGTAATAAAGGGCATGGTATCTATGGCATAATGAAAGTCATGTGATTACAGTATAGAGTACTAGTGTAGAGGAGTGAAACTTGAATGTGAAATTTCACCCATTGGCTCTTATGTCTTGGTCCTTAGCTTCAAGTACTATTTAAGAAAGTCATGAAACCTGTAGAAGATAGAGCTTTGCTAGAGGTGGGTCTTGAGGTTTCATAGCCTCTGCTTTCTGACTGTGAATATAATGAAAATCACTAGCGTCCTTCTCCGGCTACCATGCCTTCCTTTCCCATTGCCATATTTTCCCAGTCATGATGGATTATATCTTTCCTTGAATTGTAAGCCAGAATTAACCCTGTCTTGCTTAAATTGTTTTACCAGGCTATTTTATCACTGTAATGAAAAAAGTAACTAAAATAGAAACAGGCACTATGAGAGAGAAATAGTTGCTCTGGTAAACCTGACCATATGGCTTTTAGACCTTTGGAATTATTTTGTGGGTGGGATTGTGGGAGAGTTTGGAACTTCTGGCTAGAAAAGTCATTAAATTCTGGAAGCACAGCTTAGTTGGTCATTCTGGGGGAGAGCTTGAAGGATGGTAATTCTGAGAGAACCACAGACAGTGAAGGTCTGGCTCACAAAAGTGCAGAGGATAAAAAAGACTGTTTATTGACAGCCACAGTAGTGTTCCCATGTTTAAAGGGAACACAGGAAACGGTTCTGGGAAATGCCACTGGGTCCTTGCACCTCATCAGCGAGGAGGACCCAGAGGAGAGTTTGGCATGCTCAGTAAAGGATGCTCCGGGGATGGGAGGGGGAGGCAATGGGGGATGGGGAGGGAAGGAGGAAAGGAGGGGGGAACAAGGGGATGGGGGTGGAGGGAGGGAAGGGACTGGTGTACCTGTTAAGTTTGTATGAGTGGAAATAAAAATAAATAAATAAATATAAAAAAATTAAAAAAAAAGAATTTTCCAAATTAATACTAGTATCTATTATTAAATTCAGGTTAGAAAATGGATAACCACTTTCACTAGTTAATTATAGTTCATCAAACTATTGTTCTATGTGAATTTTATGTTTTTCTCACTATAAAATGCATTTCTCTTTCAAAAAAATAGATAACTGAGCTAGTTGCTGTTATTGTGATAACTTAACAAGGACTTTGGCTGTATTCTTCCCATGTCTTGAGAATCTGTAGGAAACTGAATTATAATGTAATATATTAATGCTTTTGGTAGATGAAATTTCAAGACAGCATAACATTAAGTATATAACAACTTGTAAAGACTTTTACTGAACTCTATGATGAAAAAGAGCAATAAATTGGACAGAAAGAAAGATTCCATTCAATGTATGTGTTAAAAAAGAAGCTATTATTTTTGAAGATATTAGCATGATGAAAGAAGCTTCCTTCTCTGTACTGGGACAATAAGAAAAGTTCCCTGAGAGAAAGAACTCATTCATCAAAGACTTCAACTTTGAAAGGAAAGAGTCTAAGGTCATAATACCAAAGGAGTAATCTGCTCTTGAGAAGCAAGTGCCTACAAAAGTTTTTCCCCAGCAGATAGGGGATGTGGTAACTGTGTCCCAAGGGGACTAGGTTCTATTGTGAGTTTATAACAGAACTTGAAGATGTTGTACATGTGAAATGGTTTTGTAGGCATAACAATGCAAGACTGAGGGATCATGGATTCTTCCTTCATGGTTTTACAGAATCACTAAGGCAAGGCAATGTATAGCAATGTCAGAATCCCTGTGAGGAGACCCTGAGAGGCTACTGCATGAATCTGTAAAATTGAAGCCTGGGTTATGGTGGAGGTCCTGAGATGTCTGTGATGCCATATCTGTGGAATGTCTGCCATGAAGAGCTGCATGCAGAGAATGGGTCTTGCCCAGGACAGAATCCGTGTGTTACGTAGGAAGAGGAGCTGGAGAGGCAGAACCACTTCAGCCCTTTGGAACTGAGATAGTTCATAATAATTTTATCAGGATCCCTGAATGACAGATATGGAATTGTAGGATTTGTTGTTTGCTCTTCTGGATTTCAGTCTTCCTTTGGTCTAATCTTTCCATGCTATACTCTGTTCTATTCTCGAATAGGAATGCTTCATCTGTGTCATTTTGATATGTTGTAAGTGTGTTACTCATTTTTTTATTTACAGTGGGTAGAAATTTAGAGATTACTTTGAATCTCAGAAGCGACTTTGGACTTTGGAGTTATGAACAGTATTGCAGTATGGGGACTTCTGCAATTGGACTAAATGTGTTTTATACCATGAGATGGCCATGAGCCTATCATGGTCAGGGAGGACTATTACGGTTTGAAGATTAAATGTTCACAAGTACTTGGTCCTAAGCTGGGTGGAAGTGTTTGAGATAGTTGTGGAACCTTTAGTAAGGAGAATTTTGTCAGAGAAAGTACATCGCTTAGGTGTAAGCCCTGAGGTTTTATAGCTAGGCCATACTTCCTATTCAACTCTCTGCTTCCAGAGTGCGGATATGATGTTAACCGTCGGCTCCTATTAGCTCCTACTCCTTCCTCCATGACTTCCTTTCCTGCCACCATGCCTTCCTGTCACCATACCTACCCCAAAATGATGGACTCTATTTCTCTTATAACTCTAAGCTAAAATAAACCTTTTCTTCCTTAGGTTATTTTTTGTCAGATTTTTATCATAGCAACAGAAAAGTAATTAAAGTGGGAGTTCCTGCTGAGTTGTGAATGATAATGGAGAGGAAAGTTTCAAGAATGAGGTTTTTGCTTTAGACAATGGGAAATTGCTATCCATTTACCTTGGGTTTGTGGATGGAGGTAAAAAGTTTTCCAGAGAAGAATAAATATTTACTGTCTTTGATCTAAATAAGACATCAAGGTAAAGCATTTATTCTATTCAGATACAGAGATTGAGAGATGAGTTAGGATCTCTGGAACATTCATGTGAAATTTAACTGTTTTGTCAAGTGAGATACATTTGGAATCTTTAGAGAAATTAGATATATTCAAGAAACAAAACTCCTTTATCTGTTACTCTAGAAATACACATAATTTTTGATAAGAATCATTCCTTTTATTCTCAGGAAGTATAGAGATTAAGGGTGACTATATGACCATGTTTTAAAATATTAAAGGGTACTGGTAGTATGGACCTTGAGTAGAGGAGGCTGACACCATATTTGAGAAGCAATCCTTGTTAGCAAAAATCATGTAAGGAGTACATTGTGGCAGTACCTGATAGGAAATCTAATAGGAAGTATTTCAAGATCAATCAAAATATCCCAATCTATCAACCAGGCATTGTCTTCTTTTCTCTTTTGCCTTACATAGACTGGAAAGGCTGAAGACTGAGCACTGAAAGATGACAAAGAAGGAAACATATGAATATTTTTAGTGTCTCTAGCTAGTTACTGAAGCCTATGTAGGTGATTATTTATATGTCCATAATTCTCTCTAAGAGTGGCCATTTGAAAAGGAAGTGCTACAGTAGCTTGCAGAATTTTACGGTATCCTACATTCACATTGCATTCTATTTATTTATTTGTTTGTTTGTTTGTTTGTTTATTTATATATCTTCAGTGTCCTTCTAAACTATGGGCTCATTAACAGTAGATTTCATCAATTTCCCAGTAGTGCACATGATTCTAATTATACAATGATAGAGATCACCTCTAACTTATAAACATGGAAACTGAGGAACACAAAACCTTCGTGATTCTATTATGATCACACGGCATTTTGGTGACAGACTTGCACTTCTAGTTGAGGTTTGGGTTCGATAATCTTTTCTTAACACCCTTAACTGGATTGCTCACCTCCTATAATAGAGTGTTCTCACATATGGCAACAAAGATGCTGTCCCTGATCAAACTCTTTCCAAGCTCCTCGGAGTCTTTTCTTCTTTAGACCTCCTCCTTGACTTCTAAAGACTTAGGCAAAATTTCAACATAATTTTCCACAGTTCAAGACTACATTCTTAGGATAATCCTAGTCTATTTTAAAATGTCTATCTGACAAGTTCAACACTTCCAAAAGAATCTACTCTTTGCCATAGCCCATAACTGATTACAGACCCTATGTCTCTCAGCCATTGTTGGAGGGAAGCATTGCTGGAGCCTGAGTTCACTGAGCACCACCTAACAAAACTGCATTTGTTTCCTTAGAACAATTGCATCCTCCAGCTATTTGTAACTTTTCACTTGAGCCCCTATTCTGTCCTTTCTATTGGCTCATTTTCTCTCTAAAACGTCCAGTCACTTTAGTACAAATTGAAGACAAATTCAGTTTATGTTTAACTCTTTCCTCATTGCAATATTATATTATTGAGTAAAATCTGTTCTCAAATGTTTGATGTCTAATTGTGTTTATCTTTTACAATGGTTAGAGACTGATTATATAAGAAGAGACAAAATGTTTCTGGATATCTCCAATGCACATATTAGACGCTTATCTTTAAATCTTAGTGGATATAATGCCAGCATTCCATGGTTTACTTATGAGAAGGTAAATATGGCTTTGAAAATGTTGCAATTTGTAGCATCCTTTGTTTAGAGAAATCTCCAAACATCTCTATTGCTCTTAATAACTCACTATCAGTCTGTCATCCATTTATTCCTCTAAGCCTTTATTTGGGGGAAGGGAAACGCTATTTATATTTTTAGTTTAATCCCCCACTTGGTATAATGAGTTCCATATGTTTCTCCCATTTTCTACCTTCTGTGAAAAGCAGAGCTTCCTTTATTTGTCCTAAGTTCACCTCTATGTGCTATAGGTTGGTAACACACACACATACACACACACAGACACACGAGAGAGAGAGAGAGAGAGAGAGAGAGAGAGAGAGAGAGAGAGAGAGAGAGAGTCAGTCAGCACACATCCATATGATTTAGTAGGGAAAAATGACCCCACTATTAATTGTTATCTCTGTTTACAAGCATATTAAAAATTCAAATGAAAGGGAGCCAAAGTAATGCAATTGAAAGCAAATACACTGGCAACTAATTACCCCAAGGAGAAGGATGTAAATCCTTAGCAAAACGGAGGCCTGTTGATGTTGGAACCTGTGGAAATAAATGGGAGGCATGCTATGAAATTAGTGCCTAGCCAAGCACTGCCTGCCTGCAGTGAAACTGAAGCACCATCTAAAAAGTTCAGTGCTGTCCGGAATGTAACCTGTCAGCTTCCTCACCTGACATGGTCTTAATTAGCCTCTGTTCTACTGCCGAGAAAGCCTGCTGAGGCAGTTAGCACCAGAGAATTCATCAGATCGTTTGTGGAGTCGACAAAGCAGGACAGGAGCCGACACTGGCAACTTATTGATTGGAATGGATCCAGGAAGACAGGGAAGCGAAGTAGTCTCTATTTGTGACTCCTTTTCTCCCCTGAATGAAGTAAGCTGCTTTGCAGAGACTCTATGGGGTGGAAGAAGCATGCACCAAGAAACCTATTTGCTCTCCTTGCCAGTTCATATTTTGTTTCCCTGTTTCTCTACATTTTTCAGCTAAGGCATCCTCTGAAGTCATACTGATGTCAAATAATGTGTTTGCAGAGAGTGAAGTGAGCAGTATTGATTTCATTGCAAATTGCGCTTTTACTGTAGGATTAGTTGGGAAAAAGGAATTTTGCCAGTATTACTCTCACTCCCTTTGTTTACTGCCTCTTTTCAACATCCCTGTAATTGCTTTCCATTTAGTAAAAGGAACATTATTCCTCTTTTGTTTTTCCTTTTAATTGTGTTTCTTGCCCTGAGCTCTGACACTGGAGAACATTGATGGGAATGCCATGTTGTTTTGGTTTTAGATACCAACTTGACCTTAACAATCAAAGCAAGGTGACTGCTATGTAGGGCAATTTCACTGTGGGCTCAAAAATTTATCTTCTTCCATGAATATTTTCCTTCCTAGCACAGTCTTAAGAATTCTTTCTTAACTCCCAGGCACTTGAAATCTGTACTGCACAATGAAACTCATGCATTATGCTGTTTCATATCATTGTTTATTTCCTGTTTATGACTCTTATATTCATGACTCTTATCCCACCTGTTTTATCATGATGCAAGTTATTTGGGTTCAGAGATTACTTCTAAATATACCTGGTTATTAATACTACATAGGCATACTGAAGCACTCAGTGAATGGTGTGAGGTTCACAGACCATCCCTTGAAGACTTCTTACAACTGTTTTCTTGACTCATTATTGCCTTTTCATCATGAATTTTTTTTCATCATGAATATTTTTCACTAGATACTTATATTGGTCTGGGAGATGCTATCCTGTGCATTGCAGCATATATAACTGTATTCCTGACTTCCGCCTACTAAAATGTTTGTAGATATTGATAAATGTCTACTGGGAGCCAAAATTCATATATCTTGCCAGTGAGAAGTGTGGTTCTATAATCGTAATAAAAATCATGAGTTTAAATGTCTTGAACATGTCACAACATTCCACTTAGTGCTAAACACTTGACATGCATTTTCTTCTATAACTCCCATACCCTGCCTTCACTTTAAATGTTGTCTAAAGGGCTCCAATAGACACACCTCAACTGCATAGGTATAGGAGTTCAATGAAGTCTGTCTCTTAGGGAATATTAGAAATTTTCAAGAATCTCTCAGGCTTTTTCAAAATTTATAACAATTTATAGCTAGCTCCAATATAGAAAAGACCATTCATTTATTAAGAACTAGATATTCAGCTTACTGAGGGTTAATTTCTCAAGCAGCTTGATGAAAGCAATGGAAGGTCAGAGCACAAGCAACTCTGCCAGCTGTCACCTCCTTTTTCATAGAGATGTGAGCACAGTTCCACACAGCTAATGCATAGTGGGGGTGGGGGTGAAAGATCTATTTCTTTTGCTCAAATGATGACATTTTAGTGCAGGAAGCATAATTTCCAGCTAACCCATTGAAGTAGCAGTCCTATCCTAAATCCTGTCCAGCTGTCTTGCAAACAATGCAATTGGTTGCAAGAGAGACAAGGGAAGAGAAGGTGAATAAGGCAGCACAGATTTGTCCTTCTGAGAGGGGAGGGCGCTACTCAAAGTGCATCTCCCGACAGTAGCACCATCTTTGCATGTGAAGGACAACACAAGAGAGAAAAAAATGGCGTTTTGACTTCATGTGTCTTTGGAGACAAATGTAGCACTGGCTCTGAAATCAATTCAAATCTCAAATCCACTGCCACCGAGGAGTTAACAATATATTAAAATTAGTCATGTCATTTGATGGAAAAATATTCCACTTATGGAAATACCTTTATAGGAAAACTGCCTTTCAGAGTCTGAGCTGGAAATATTACAGTAAACAGGATCTAATCACAGAGAAGCCTTTTTTCAGCTTTGCATGACAGCTGTAAAATATGACAGTATTTATTAATAGTCACTGCAGTCTAATCTGCAGTATTGGAGAGCTACAGCAAAATATGTTAAGCTACTGAGAGAACAATTTCCACTGTAACTAATATTCAGCTTTTGAAAGGATAGTTTAATGTCTTGTGATTTTTTTTTTCTTCCCCTACTGATGGTCCAACCCCAGGAATGAGCCACTAAGCTAATAACCTTTGTGGAGAGGAAGTGTTTAAATGATAATTTATTTCAAAAGCTGACAACAAATTGGTTGGCACTTTCTTTTTTTATGCCCCAAAGCAGTCAAGGATGTGCAAATCTAACTATTAAAACATATGACATTTTCAGTATTTTCATTTTCAATGAAACTCTCATTACAGACATATGTACGGCCTCTTATTCACAATCCAGTCCAAACAGTCATTCACTATTATTATTGTGCAGGCTCTCAAGATGTTCTCATAGCTAAAGACTCATCACTATAGATTAGGTGGGTTACAGTACTATCAAATGTCTCAGGTACTGTCAACCCCAATTACTCCTGCTTAAATAGGGGAATTTAGTATCTGTCTCTTACAGGATAATGTACTCTCTGGGTATTCCTAATTCAGATATAAAAAGTAGCTTGGATTTCAATAAAAACTCTCTTGACTTCACTTTTCCCAGAAGGCAAATGGACATGACTAGAATTGGAGCCATCTGTTACCTTTGAATATCCTTTATCAGTTCTTAAAATAGCAGAGAAAAATAACCCAGCCTTTTTTTTTTTTTAAATAGAGATACCTGCTACCCACAGTACTTGGCTGGAACTTTAAAGCAACCTGTGATAGTAACCCATCATTGGTAACCTTTTGCTTTCTTCTCTAACCAGGTGTAGTTCCTTAGCAATGTGGACTTATAGGTTCATGACTTTTTCTCCTCTAGAAACTGCCTCTACCCCAGAAAGGAATATATGAGTTCTCTTAACCTCAGAATAGGCCTCATCACAACACTTAGCTGATGTGCACCACACCTTTTTACCTGTGTCCAGAGCTCTTTTTCTCTGTCTTCATTTTTGTGACTCATATGCCCCTTAACCAAGATCTTTGGCCTCCTATATTCCTGGATCCTGGATCCCTTAGCATTATATAATATTTTGTGCTTTTGTGGACATTATGCTATACCAAGTAAACTCACAACTGGATTGCATCTACAGAGAGACAGCCCCAGCACAGAGGATATAAAATACCATGTCCTTTGAAGAATGGCTACAGAGAAGAAGGAAGAGGTACCAGATGTTTTCAAATGTTGATTTTGGAAAGTAGTATGTAAGTGTGTAAAAAGCACATAAAATGTTGTATGTGGCAGACCTGGAGTGAACTGCTGTTTTGTTACTTTGAAGTTGTATAATCCTTAGGAAATGCCACTTAAAGTTTTCATAATTTATTCCCTCAGTTGTAAAGATGCAAGAATGAGGATTGAATATAAAGATCTAAAAATACATAAATTAATACGAAGTAAATGCTTAAGAAATGACAGTTGCTCTTATTAAAATGATAGTTGCATAGCTTTGCATGGGGGAAAAGGTCTGTAATCCCAGCTTTTTAGGAGACGGACACAGTAGGATTCCAAGTTCAAGGCTTGTCTAGGCTATGGTGGAGTTCAAGCCACCCCAGTCAACGTAGACCATCTTTCAAAATATAATGTGAAGAAAGGAGGATTAGGGATATATGTCAGAGACAGAGTGCTTACTTAATATGCATGAGTCCTTATATTCAATTACCAGCAATTATAAAAAGAGATACAGTGATGACAATGTCATAACAAAGAATTGCCAACTTGTGTTTTTCTGTATGTGTGCATATTTGCAAGGAGAAAGAATCAGAGGAAGAAAAATGAAAGGCAAAAGAAACATGGAAGAAAGAAAAAAACAGTGAGTAAGTAAGATTTTGTGCTTTACGTGGCAAATAGACTTGAGGTTAGACCATGTAAATAATGTGAATGATAACATATGGAAAGGTGTGAGAGAAAATGAAACTCTGTTGGTCTCTCAGTAGCGTTCAACTCCAACGAGCCTGAAAACATTCGCGATCCTCTGAGAAAGGGCCTCGTCTTGGGGAATCTCTTCATCATTTAAGCTTTTAAGGACCTTCTAATTTTTTCCACCTACTTAGCTATCTGACAATCTTTATTCTTTTTTCAAGGTACATGTGCTAATGAATGCAAATGTCACTGGTGGCTATGGGAACAGTTGGATTAAAACTTTTTTCTGGGCCTCTGATATAAATCACTGCTTTTGCGACGGGATTGTCAAATCTTCAAAGGCAGAGTCTGACTCTGCTTCTTTTAAATCTCACCAGTGAGCTCAAACAATATCACACTAAAGAAAGCTGAATAATTGCTTGTTGACCAATAGAATGATTGCTACAACTGCTAGAGTCCTGCCACAACCTTTAAGAGAAAATAATAAGGTCTGTTAGAAGGCTGTTGAGTTCCAGAGAGTTACTTGAGAACTGAGGAGGGAGTTTCACATTGAGAATAGGGGACAGCAGGAGTTTATTGAACACTGTGAATAAGGCTGGCACTGGTTGTCTCAAAGGGTACCCAGAGCTATTATCTCATTATCCAAGCTGAGAGCTGCAATTGGGCCAGATTCTTTCATCTCTGTGGGCTGTACCCAGTGAAGCCAAGGAGAGTTGTCAGGGTCTCAAGAGAATCTGGTTACAGTTCTCCAGTTTGTCACTATTGTGAAGGAAATGATAATGCCATTGAGAACTAAGCCACTTGCCTCCAAAAGATAGGTGCAATAACTGGAAGAACTGGTCATCTTCGTAGGATGGCTTTACAACCCATCTATATAGGAAGGTGTGTAGGTAAAGAGCCTCCGAAACTGACTCAGATGCCCAAGATCAAAGAATTAAGTTGAACTTGTGGAAGTTGGGAATAATAAGAGTGATTATCAGAGATAGAAGAAGAAATGTTGGGGAGAAGTTGTCCAATGGGTACAGAGATAGAGAGAATGAGTTTTGATGTTCTGTTGCCCAGGATGAATATAGTTAATAATTGATTAATGTATTTCGAAAACAACCCAAACGTTTTGAGTGCACTTGCTGTAAAGAAATGATGAATATTAGTTGACACATATGACAGTTATCCTAATTCGATCACTATGTAATATATGCATGTGCCAAAATATCACATTCTGTCAGTATGTGTAAATATCATGTGTCAGCATGTATAGCTATTGTGTGCCAATTAAAAGTGGCAATAATGATAAAAAGAAAAATATTTATTGGATTAAGGTAATATGTCTATAGAAGTTCCTTGTCTGAACAGAAATGTCATCTTTCCTGGATACACTAAACCAAGTCATTAAGAAGTATATAAATTGGCAAGAATAAATTGGTGAACTGAGCTGCTGTCACTTAGCTGAGAAAGACAGTTAATTAGCAGGAACAAAATTCAGGATTGGAAAGTTTTGCGGAGGTATGGAGATAGGCTAGAGCAGAGAAGGTTTTGTGGAAGTATGGAGATAGGCTAGAGTAGAGACATATTATTGCTTGGGAGGACAGTTGTAGAGATATTCCAAAGAATACTGGGTAGACAAGGAATAGGGGAGTCAATAAAAGCCAAGTAGGCAGAGGTGGCAAATGATAGTCAATCTCATAACTTTCCTATGAACTGATCTTTTATGTATATAGAACTAAAAGCATAATTTCTAACCTAGTATTAATGAGCCAAGGTGGCATTTTATCAATGAAGTGAGGCAATGACCTGTAAACCCTGAATCACACCTTTCCTGCAGACACAAATCAATGCAGAGCCAATGAACCCCCAAATGCACTGGACATTTCATAATCCCAAGGAAAAATGTTCATGCCTGTGCAGCACCTCCTTTAAATGATCTCAAAAGTTTAACCCATTTCTTAGCTCCTCATTTATCCATGGTCCTATACAGAGCAGTCACATCATCTGTACATTTTGCATATTTCAATGTAATTATCAGTGATTGCTGTATATTCCATACTTGGTGTAATTTATAATATTCTGAAATTATGCTTTAAAGTTATAATTTCTTTCAATAATTTTATTACTGAAGCAATAGGCACCTATTGCAAAAAAAAACACAAAGATATGAAATAATTTAAATAACTGTACAAAATGGATAATAAATTGAATTTATATACCCTGACCTGCCCACTCACTTTCTCATTCTTCCTCCTTTTCCTTCTACTTTCAAGTCTTTCTTTTTCTTTCCCATTATCTTCCTTTCATTTTCTTTCTTTCCTTTTCACTTTTTGTCTCCCCCCCTCTTTCTTTCTCTCAGTCAGATGTTGATGTTGGTATCTTCTATTATTGTTCTCCACCTTATCTTTAGAAATAAGCTCTGTTACAAACCTGAAGTTCATTGATTGGCTAGAATGACTGGCTGGTCAGTGTGTTCTAAGAATTTACCTGTCTTACCATCTTCTGTTACCCTACCAGTACTAGGGTTATAGATGTTGATTGTTATATGTGAAATGGAGATCAAAATTCAGGTCCTCATGCTTGTGCAGTGAGTATTTTACTGATTTAGATATTTCCCCAGCCACAAGAAATGGATTTTTTTTATTTCTTTTGCTTATGTGTGGTTGCACGAATGGATAGGTATACATGCACCTATATGCACATGTGTTTTGAAGCCTAAAGTGGAAAGTATCTTCTTTGATCACTCTCCAGTTCTCTTATTAAGGCAGTGTCTCTCAATTGAACCCTGAGTGTGTCAATAAGCTAGCCAGCCAGCTTGCCCTGGATTTTCCCTGCCTTTGCCCCACAAATGCTTGTAATCCGGGTTGCTGCTATACTTGTCCACCTTTTGTGTCTTCTGTGGGGATTATATATTTAGTCCTTACACTTGTAAGGACTTATCTACTGAGCTATTTCCTTAGCTTGGAATTATTCTTTATTCTTAAAGAACCAGTAATAACAGATGAAATAAAATCTGTTGTATATACCAAAGGAATCACAGAGCATATAAAGGACTAGCTATTTATTATCATACTGGAGATAAGGATTTGGGGTATTTTGCCCAGTAAAGTAACAGTGGAAAGGTGGTATGTTAAGTACTATATGAGTTCCATGGACAAAAGGTTCTCTGGGTGTTTAGAAGTACTTGAGATCTCTGATCTTCAAAACTTTTCAGCAGGTGGAATCACCATTTTTCCTTCTCTCTCAAGTTAAATACAGTCAACCATGAGTACTTTCTTTCCTTTACTTCCCACAGTTGTTCCATTCTCATGTTTTCCTGTTTTGTCTCCAAAGTTTATTTCAACTTCTGTTTTTCTCTGCCTTGAGTCTCATTTAAGCAGTCCTTGTTCTTACCTGGATGACCATAATGCTTTTTTTTATCATGGATTTTCCTTTGATCACAGCTCAATTCTTTGTAGAAGCAAGGATATATAATCAAGCCTATATCCTGCTCAGAATCCTTTAATGACTTCCAATTGTAAAAGTAATCCACCTTACTACATCTCCTTGGCTCATACTCCATGGTTACTATGATTTTTGCTCCCCTTTCTCTCTCTGCAATCTTCTTTCCAGCCACCCTTCTATCTTCTGACTACTCTTTCCAAAAACTGGGCTTTCATTCATTTCCATAGGTTCATTGCAGTTTCTATTTCCATTAGGCTGCCTCCTTCTTATCGTCTAGTTACCTGTTCATAATGCCTATACTAAGCAAGGTTATCAATATCCTTTAAAAATTAAGTTCTAGCTTTCTGCTCTGGATACCAGTGGACTCCGTGTTCCTCAGTTAAGGCCCCTATACTACATCCCGGGCCTCAGATTATCTGCCAGGCAACCTTTCTCCTGGGGAAGGCTCCTAGGCCATGGCCCAAGCCCCAGATCATTTGCGCCCCACTAGCCTGTTGGCCTTTCTGCTCCGGACCCTGGTGGACTCCCTGCTCCTCAGAAGTCAACAGGGTCAAGAGAAAACCCAAGTAACAGGCTGTGGAACCAACACCATACATCTGAAGAATTCTAAAATCATCCCATCATCCAGCTCTAAGACAAGTAAACCCTTTTTTACCCTCCTGTTACACTCGATCGTTAGTCACCGTAGTTTAACATTTCCATATAGGCCACCCAAAAACCCATACAACTTCAGGGACTACACCATTCACCCTCACATATCGCCAAAGAAGTAAACCTAAAAAGTGCACTACCATAATAATCTCCATTCCCTGTCTACTAAACCTGTCTTAATTGATGTACAAACATTCCAATAGCCTCATCTAGAAAACAATACCAACACCAAACAGGCATATCCAACTCCAAGGCAAACACTAGCATTAACTGCTCAAGTGTAGTAATGCTGTGTAATTCAGTTCAGCCAAAAACACACAAAAACAAAAAAAAGGACAAAAGAGGTACAACAAAAATGCCCAGATCACAGCACAAATCCATGAGAAACAAAAACCAAGACAACAAATCTCCTAAAAAAAGAATCAACCCCTTAATGATAGAATCCAACTAGAGCAAACTCACAGAAAAAAATTAAGTTCTAGCATTAAAAGCTGTCTCTTTGTTTCCGTGATAGAACGTTATCTAAATATATAGTTACAGCTTGTTGGCTTACTTGATTTTTGTTTGTCTCCCTCATTAGAATGTGAGCTTTATACAGTGGGAATCTCATGTGTCTTGTTTATCATTGAAACATGTGTATCTTGTCTTATTAAATGGGTATCTTGTCTATTAAGTGAATGAATAGAGAAAACATTGTGCTCAAGAGTGGTCAGAGAAGATCACCTGTGATAGGTTTAAAAAATGGAAGTATTGAGCTGATTTTTTTAATAAAGATAGATGAGAGTATTTCAGGAAGTCATAGAAGAAGTGGTTGATGAAATAGGCATGGGTTTGGCACATTTTAGCAACAATGAAAAATGATAACTGCTGCAATAAAAGATTGTTATCCCCTACTAGAACAGACAATGCGAAGGGAACTCTGGGACCCACACAAACAGATAGGAGGGTGGGAGGGAGAGGAATGGATTAGTGAAGAGAAGGGAGGGTGGTAGAAGAAGAGAGTAAAGAAGAGGAGAAAGAAGAAGGGCAGAGACAACCACTTATCATGTTTGTAAAACTAGAAAAATAATTAAACTGTACTAAGATCCTAAAGAAAATGTTCTTATAAGGTAGCAAATGGTGGCTATGAGTAGTTGGTTGAGGCATAATGTAGAATCCTGAAGAACAGACTGAAGAATTTGGAATAAGTTTCTGGTACAATGCTTTGATAAGACTTTCCAAGAAGAAAATGAGTGTAAAAGTTTATGGAAAGTACTTCTCAAAAGTTGAGACTATTCCCATCAGAGAAATAGCTATAGAGGTAAAATAAGAATTTACATCAGTCAGAAAGGATTTATTTTTTGGCTGCAAGACTAAAAATATATATATACATGCTGAGGACTGAATACTCAACTTATGTTTATTTTAACATTTTTTGCAAACATGTTTGTCAGTGTTTACGATCCAAAAGGTAGGTAAAAGGATTGTGAAATGCTATCTTCTAAAATGACACAGCCATAGCAATCATGAACCCACAACACAGGTGGCTACCGCCACTAAGCCACCAGTAATCCTATCTGATCAGTAGTCAGCTATGGACTGAAGAGAAACAATAGGGGCTCTATCAAGTACTGATGAACAGTGGGCATCCAAAAGGTTCCTATGGAGAGGAACAAAAATATTCAGTAGTATGCCCATGGAGAAGTGTACTAGGCTCCAAGAGCAGATCTCAGCCTCAGAATCATGTACCAAGTCCTGGTGGAACCTTAATGCAAAACACAAAACATGAGTATTGGCGTAAGACTTCAAGAAAGAGGGGATTACAAAAGGAGGTAAATGGGAGAAGATAGAAAGGGAGAGTAAATGGAATATTTTGTATATATGAGAAAATTGTCAAAGAACAAGATTCATCCATAAAAAAATTGGTCCAAATTATCTGTTGAGACAATTTAGGAAAGATGCAGAGATAAGAAATGGATATAGATAATAACATTGGCTCCTTTTTGACATAGAAATAATCATCAGAGATTGCTCATAGGAAATGATGAGAGAATGTATGAATTAGGTCTTCTGCTTTTGAATCAATGATGTCATTCATTAGTATAACTGATCTTTAGTTTTTAAAATAGTTCATGAGAGAAGCTGCTAATTTTGAAGTTTCAGTTCTGAAAACTAAATTGTAATGTTCTAGATTGCATTATGTACAGTATATGGAAATAAGTTAATTATTTGAAATAAATGAAAATCATTAAATCTGAGAAAACTGAGGATTATGGCATTCAAATTATATTTATACTCTAGTCAAACCAGGCTATGTATCCACACATAGCTCGTCCTTACTCTTTCCTTTGCTCCCATTCTTTTTCCTTTCCCAGTCATCTATCTCTCAGTCCATTACAGAGGTCCACTTTCTCTATCAAGCTATCTTTGAAAACTTTAGTTTTCTAAAATGGTGCCTTTTCACAATTTGAAACAATCACAATCTATATGTAACGTTCTGCTTTATATTGCTCTCTGTTGGTCATGAATTGTTTCATGAATGCCCTTCCTGTCTGCCCCTGTTGGAATCTTATTATACAAGCATCTATCTCAGCACTGGAACTCATCATAATGAGCAGATAATTGCTTGTAGAATCAATTGTTAATTTAGTGAATAATATTTGCTAGAATTAGTACCAAGACAAAAAGTGTCTGGCAAATATCTAAAATAGAAATCTGACTAATTGCATATTAATATTGGATCAGAAAGGGGCTCACAGAACCAGGTTCCTACTGCTGAACTACTGAATACTGCTGAGTTTAGAGGGAGGGGTAGCTATTGCTTTCAGTTGCATATCACTGAAGATCCCAATAGATTACAATGGATAGTTCCAAGCCTATGGTTACATAGATGCCAATGGTTAAACTCAGTGGTTCTCAAAACAAAACAAAAATGGCTGGGGCAATGACTCAGAGGATAAAACCTTTACTTCACAAACAAAAGGATTTGAGTTCAGATCCCCAGATCCCATGTAAAATGCTTGGTGTATATGGCAGCGGCCTATAAATCCTGCACTGGAAGGCAGAGATTGGGAAACCTCAGAGAAGATCTATAAGAAGAGATAGAGCAATCCATGATGATGTCCTATGTTGACTTTGGGCCTCTGTTGCACTTACTCTATATATTGTTGAAAATTTTAGAGCAAAATAGTTTGAAGCAACAATAAGTGATTCATTTCCTAGCATGATAGGAGAACTCATACTATCACCAGTAGCCAAAGGAACTGGCTACACCATATCTACAGGACCAATGAGGGACCAGCCTGTCTGCCCAAGTACACAGAAGAATGCCAACTTCCTTAACACGTTCCATCTGTCTTATTCATCTGCCCAGAGCCTAGTTTCATACACCGTGGGCTGGGTCTTCTTCACCAATCAGACGATTTCCTGTAGGCTCAATTCAACTTCCACTTCTTCACAAGTGTTCCCAGAGCTCTAGCCTTCAATTGCCAAGTTGACACCTGTATCTAACTATGACAACCTCCACAGACACACTCACTCAAGTGCCCTCTTACACACACACACACACACACACACACACACACACACACACACACTCAAACTTTCCCTAAAACTCTGGAATCAAAGAGAAGCAACCTTATTTTATAGCCCAACTTATAGGCAAATGGCAAAGGAGCATTACTTTCTGGAATGTCATGATATGATCCCTTGGTTTTATTGATTAATACCTCAAAACAAGTGGATTTTATAGCACATATAGCTGTATTTTGGTATGTTTGTTTTATCAAATTATTTAGTATGTTTTGTTGTATACTGTTTAACATCAGAGTTAATTTTGAACCCAGTTTTTTAAATGTTTCTACTTTTACAAACATATTGAGTATTCATTTCAGCTTCTGTCCCTCCCCCCTCCCATCCCCTCCTTACCCTTCATCATTCCCTCCCATCTTTCTGCCCATGTGCTTCTATGGAACCCAGGGTTCTCTCTGGCTTGTCTATTCCTGTGGGGGTTCAGGCATCTGTGGTATATCAAGTTACCTCTCTTTAGGCTACCCCACTGATATGTGCATTTCCCTTCACTCATCCAGCTTTAGACCCAAAGGTTTCCACTGTAGGTTTCCATTCTAGGGTATAATAACAGGTACCTACAGAGCACTTTGATGCACTGTCTTCCAGCCTATAGGTTTATTGGTTATTTGATCTATTTCCTTCCTTTTTTAAAGTTGAACCCAGCTTTAATGGAATGTATCTTCAACCAATTGTCTCATTTTGGAAATCATTCATTTTCCAAGTCTACCATAGCCACTTTTTTTTCTGTCAAGTCATTATTGAGGCACTGTAAGTGGAGGTCCTAATATGATCTAGTGGGGTAAGCCCTGGAGCAGGAGAAATTGCCACTAATCCCTCATTTGTGGTTTCACTGCTATGTGGAAAAAGCTCATTCATCTTTGGACTTAAGTTATCTATAAAGAAGAGATCAGTATGGTCTCACACAAGATCAAATTTTCTGAAATGTCCAGGTTGGGCTTCAGTGTACTTTACACTAAGCTCCTTTCACTTTGTACATATTAAGCCAGATAACATTTTCTGGGGGCTTCTTTTATAACAGTGATATTTCAACCAGGAAGACACCCCAAGCTACTTTTTAGTGAAGACATATGTATGTAGCTTGAGAAAGTAAAGTTTAAAGTTGTCATTGCTTTGATGGTTTTGGTTTTCATTGATTTATTTTGAATTCTACAAACAAATTGAAAAGAGTACTCAATGATATTTACTGCAAGAAAAAAACATATGTGGCAATGGAAGTTGAGCATCACTATTACACGAATAACCAGAGAGGAGAACAGATACCATTTCTTACCTCGTTCTGTGTCATAGAGGTACACAAACTTCTCCCATTTGTAGTAACCCAGAAGACTGAGAATGGCACCCTTCAAGGCTGGGCGCATCTGAATGACAAACTGCACATCAGCGTCAGTGGGGAAGCTTGGTGTGACAAAGGATGTGTGCAGGGCCCCACAGAAGGAGGTCAGGGTGTTCATTGACATCTGATCATAGAATCCAAAGATGGCATACACTCCTCTTGAGAACTGGGAGCAGACTGAAATGAGAAAAAGTGAAAAACATTTCAGTAGGCCCATTATCACTTGTGGCAGCTTGTAAGGTCAGAAATCCAATGCCCGGTTAAGCTCTAAATTATATGCCAGAAAATAAACAAACTAACTGACTGACTGACTAACTAACAAATAACTATCAAAGTCAAGTCTGTAGAAAACATTGTGGAAACCCATGAAGTCCAGTTACCCAGTAGGAAAAAAAAGGAAATATTTACTGAAGTGAATTTGCAGTGAAATGTTTACATATTCTCTGTTTCACACTGCAGGAAACTAAGAGAACATAGGAAGGGAAGAGGTGAAGGTTGCCTTACCCTCTTAAAGCTCTCGCAGCTCGTGTCCAAGGCACTTGAGGCTCTTGTCCTCCCACTCTAGCTGCCCAATTTCCTGTTAGCATAGTCATGACCTCATCTAGGTACAGCTGCCTTTCTATCCCTTCCTACTTTTTTCCTTGGGTCAACACAATGGCTACGGATTGAGTCAGACTAACAGCTAATGTGGCCACTTGGAACTGTGTTATTGTTGCTCAGTTACATAACGCTTCAACTACAGGTGTGTTATGATTAAGATTCTTCCTATAGACTACTAATTTAGAGGATTTCTTGCTGTGTTGAGACTGTGGGAATGACTGGTCTTTTCATTGTCCATTGAATCAGAGGAGGTAGGTAGCTGCCTATTCTACCTAGGTATAATTGGTACAGTTTCACTTTGATTCTTTTCCATTTATCTGGCATATTCATTAGCCTATGCATAGAATTTTCATAGCCCCCTCATGGTTGTTGTCAGTTTTTCTCCATTTCAAAGTGGGCCATGTTAGTGCCTCTTCTCTCTTCTGGCCCAGAGGAGCTTAAAAAATGTGAACCAATTTCAATATTAGCTTCAGTAGAACATAATTAGCAAAGCAAATCAGCTACAACAACACCGTGTGGTGCATTCCCAAACCAAGTGGAAATGATCTTTAGATTATCTGCACCACTGCTTCCTTCCATTCATGCGAAGCAGATATAACAGGCATAATGTGATGTGATTTAAGGGTCCTGCATAGTGTCCCTTATCTGCTAAGAAACCATAGATTCCACCGTTAGGCTTACTACTTTAGTCCTAGGGTGTTAGGAAGTCTGTTGCTTGAGAGAGAGACTAAGTAGAATCTTTAAGTGTCATTATCATAAGATGAACTAATAGGCCCAATTAGGTGTTGAGATGAGTAGAAAAGCAGAAGAATAAACACTGATTGGAATGAGTGGGTTAGAGAAAAGAACTCTGAGGCCTAGGATCCTCCCTGAAAGGAGAATCATAAAGCTACTTAGCAACATAAAGAAAGAAACAATTGAAAGGAAAATAGAAAAGAAATATAATTAATTTCTTCATGTTATGACAGACAGTTCTTGACATCTGTGTTATCTTGTTTTCCACTCATGCTATTTAAATCTATGTTGATTACAGTCACTGTCTTTTATTGGCCAAACTAATTAGTCATTAGCTTTAGGGTAGTTTTAAAAAGATTATCAGTCACTCCACCACATCCAACATGGAGGACAATAACCTTCATTTGGAGGACTTCTAAATGGCCTCAGAAGTCAGCTAGAGGACAAATCTAGCATATTTCATGACAGACCTGAGTGTGATAACAGGCAGAATGAGACAAAGGCAAACCTTATAAAAATATGTGGGTAGTAAAAGGGTAACACACTATATTAAATATGTAAGGTGTTATCTACATGTGTTTGATTACAGAAACTAATAGAGTATTCTCTAAATAATGAAAAAAATGTGTGGGTAGCAAGTAATAAGAACCAACTGAAAATATGAAATCCCAAAGACAATCATAGAGCTTCAGTTGTGACCCAAACAAATGTTTTAAGATTATAGATCTGTGACAATCTTTGGGAATAATATGTTGCCCTTATTCCAAAAGTAGACATACGATACTGAATACAACAAGAAATGTTAAGAGCATCATAGTAAATGTTCCATCCTTTTTATGGAGAGGAAAGGTTTTGGAAATACTATGACATACAGAGGCACTCTTGTTCTACACATGGCATCAAATGTAGATCACACAGTGGAAGGTCTACTGAGCAGTAATCAGTGGGGAAGAGAGCTGCTACAAGAACACAGGTGTAGTAACATTTCAAAGAAGCTGGAGCACAGGGAACCTTCATATGGGCTCTCAAAGCAGATTATTGGTCTCAACCCTGTCCAGAGAATAATTTCTCTAAGGCCAGTGAGATGGCTCATTGGGTATATGTGCCTGTGTGCAAACCTGAAGACTGGCATTCAATCTCCGGAACCCAGATGGTGAGAAAAAGAAAACAGAAAGCTGTCCTCTGACTTCCATATGCACCCTGTGGCATGTGCATACCTGCTTGCTATGTCTCTCCTCTCTCTCCTAAATAGCTAAACATTTAGAAAAGAGTATTTTCTTAAGACTTGCTTGTCAGAAGGGTACACATTCCCATTACTGTAAACTAGAACAAGAACATATGAAAAAGGCAGGGAATCAATAGGGAAGACAGCCAATAAACCTACAGGTAGGAAGACATCAAAGTATTCTGCTGGTAGCTGTTATTATACCCATAGAATGGACACTTACAGTGGAAACCTTTGGGTCTAAAGTTGGATTAGTGAAGAAAATGTATATATCAGTGGGGTGGCCTGAAGAGAGGTAACTTTGTATATCACAGAGGCTTGAGCACTCACAGGAATAGACAGGTCACAGTGAACCCTGGGGTCCATAGAAGCACACAGGCAGAAGGGTGAGAGGGAGTGGGAGAGAATAATGAAGGGAAGAGAGGGGATGGAGAAAAGGGGGGAGGGAGGGAAGAGCATCATAGTAAATGTTCCATCCTTTTTATGCTTGTAAAAGTAGAAAAATAAAAAAAATTAAAGAAGAGTGTTCTCTTTGTTTTAGAGCCTTCTAATGGCCTAAAAGGATCTAAGATTTTTTATTTGTTTGGTTTCAAACGTAATTACTTAAAGGTGGAATCCCTTTTTGAAAATTAATTTTATGCATAAAATTTCCATATGAAAAAGAGACAAAGTAGATTTCTTGTGATTGAAGGGATTTCTATTAATTTGACATAAAAATAACTGTGACACAAAGAAAGGAAATATCCTGTAGAAGGCCATACAGTGAATCATGGATAATCTCTTGAAAATGCTTTATCGACATGTCCTCATATCCCCATTCCAGATCAGTCTAGGGCAATATGGATCAGATTTGCCTAACATGAAAGTGGTTACCTTCAATTTTTAGTTATCAGCCAAAAGAACATAGATGGATCCATCAGGAATAGCCTATAACATACTCCTAGTCACTTCCATTGTCCACTTCAGCTGTCAGAATCAACAATAAGAGTCAATGATAGACAAGATCTTTTGGTACTTGTTATTTTTGAGGTGATGTGTATTTGCTTTTCTGAATCCTTAGTGAATCACACTCATTTCTTTTGTGTCAGAAAACTGTCTTTGGTGAAATACTGAGGGAAGAAATGTTTATTTTGATGGTCTTACGAAATCACTAAATGCAGACTGAAGAGCAATAGTATTTTAAGACAGATAGACAGACAGACTTTGTTTCCAATTATTAGCTCTGTGACTGTTTAAGTTACTTAACATCTGTGAAAGTTAGTGTAGGATCATTATTATACCAGTAGATTTTGAATTTAGCCCATTATGATAGGTAAAACTACTTACCAACTTGACAAGTTCTAGAAACACCTAGGAGAAAAACCTCTGGACATGTATGAAGGAGTTTCAAGATTGAGTTAACTGAGAGGGGAAAGAGTCACTCTAAATATGACTGATAAAATTTCATGGCCTGGGGTCTTGAACTACATAAAAGGGATGAAGCTTGCTGAGCATCAGCATTCATTACTCTCTGCTATCCAACTAAGGACCTAGTGTGACTGTCTGCCTCCAATCCCTGCCACCATGACTTCTCCATCATGATGTACTGTACCCTCAAACTATGAGCCCAAAGTCATCCTCCCTCCCTCCCTCCTTCCTCCCTGCCCCCCTTTTCCTTCCTTCCCTCCCTCCCTCCCTCTCTCCCTCCCTCCCTCCCTCCCTTCTATCTACTATCATAACAAGAAAAAATAAATACATCTTTATAAGTTGAAATCTTGTATCTATCACTACTTTGGACAATTATTTAGTTATTTCCATGCCTCTGACCCAGTTTTACTGTAAAATTTGGATATTAATTGTTCCTTTATTAGTACTGTGAAAGTTAAAGTGTGTCAAACAACAGAAGTCACCTAACATAATAGATAATGTATAAAAAACATTCAGTTAATACTAGTTATTTATTCACACAACAAAAGTTTTTCAAGTATCTGCTATGTGATAGGTAAGCCTTTTTTTAATAAGCATTGAGATATAGCAGTGATAAAATATCTAGACCTCTTGCAACTTATATGTTAGTGAAAAGAGAAGACAAGAGATTATATATAAATTAGGAGCATAGAGAGTACATCCGTTTCATATAGTCATCTTTTATTTTCTCTTCATCATTTGTTTCCTGTCAACTGCATCTTGTTATCCTTTCCACAGCATCCACTGTACTCAGTTTTACACCGAATCTCTGGGTCACACAGCTTTTCTATCCTTTCACCTTTTTAATCTGTTTCTTGACTGTTCTTTCTTAATTTAATTTCCGGGTAATAATGGGCTAAGAATAAAAATCCTGTTAATGTGGCTCAAGAATGTGCTATTGTCCTTTGCCTATTCCTCTTCCTATATAATGCCTTTGTCCAAATAAGATGCAATTCCCACCTATGGCCTCTGTGCCTTCTCAGCAGGAAATAGCAAGGCCTTCTGCCTCCTAAGAATCTCTTACCACTATCTCTTACCACTATCTGTCTCTATCTCTTACCACTAACAAAATATCAAATTCTTCTCATTGAAGATGTTGTTTTTGAATAACTCTTGGTTTCCTGGAGACTCTAGTGTAGCTTTCCAGCTGTGTTCCCTTCAGTGGTGAGTGACAAGCAAGGTTGAAAACAGCTGTCACACTTTTATTTATAGTTCCCAAGTCTGCAGGGTCGGGACAGGTACTGTTAGTGTACAGCGTAGAAGCTAATTACACCACCCGTATTCCAAAGGGTATCATTACCAAAATGTCAAACAACTTGATTATTCCAAAGATCAGAATAACAATATTGCGCATGCCCTGCGCAATGTCCAATGCACTGTTGCCCTCATAAAGTCTAGCATCAGTTAAGGGCACCGAGACCCCTGGAGGCAAGGGATTGACAACCATAGTAGTGATCCTATGCTTAAGGGGAACAAGAGAAAGGGCTTATGGAAATGCCACTGGGTCCTTATATGTCATCGGAGAGGAGGACCCAGTGGAGAGTTAGGCGTACACAATAAAGGAGTCTCTGGGAATTGGGGGGGAGGCACTGGGGAAAGGGGAGGAGGAGGAGGGGGTTCGGGGGGAGGAGGGGGGAAGGAGGGAACTGGTAAAAAATTTTAAAATGTATAATTAAATTTTTAATAAAAAAAAAGAATAACAATATTGCATTTCATTTGCAGAACACTTTTCATACCCTCTGGAATCAAAGGGGAAAATGGAAAGCAAAGTCTCTTGCTGAGTTAATGATCACATTGAGGCAAGCAGGAAGTAGAAAAATATAGCTATGAAGGAACCAATAGAAATGTCTCATGAGAAGTTTCTTTACATAATGCCAGTGTACAATGAATTCCAGAAGATTAATAAAGCACAGAAGTGGAAGAGACTTGAAGAAAACATACAGACCCTCATCTTCTAAAGCTGTATTGTTGGTCCAGAGATTTCCAGTCTGGTGAAATGAGTATCTCTTTGTCTCTGTTTTTCTCTCTCATCTTGGGGTAAGGATGACTTTACACATGTATCCTCTCTCTTTCTCTTTCTCTCTCACTCTCTCTCTCTCAGGTGAAATCAATGTGTGTATGAGTTATATTGAGGCAATGTTTACCTTACAAATATGCAAGTTTTTACTCATAGACTTATTTGCAAAATTTTGTTCATTAGTTCATTAGCTACTCATACACAGTGAAGATCCTCACATACATAGCAGTTAAGGTTGATACATTTTGACTAGTCAATTAAAATAAAAAGAAAATGAGTACTATGCAATATTAGATAGATTAAGAAAAGATGGCTAGCAGGTGGCCTAATAAAAGACTCTTCATAGTATTAGAGAACTGGAACCAAAGATGAATAAGGGATAGATAATTCATATGCTTTCTTAGGAAGGGCATACTTTTTTACATATTTTTTCTATTTTTAAATGTTGCCTATTCTCATTTTTCTTCAGAAACAATGGTATTGATAACTGGTGTTAATGTCTACCACATAGAGTATGTCTATATCAGTATCTCCTGTGTGGTAGAAAAAATTATACCTGCTCAAACATACCCATATCATAACCCCCAAATCTGTGGATTAAATTGCAAAAGAAAATTAAAGGTGCAGGTGGAATTGAAGTGGCTAATCATTTGATCCTAAATAGTGAAGCTATTCTGGATTATCTGCATGGCTTAATGTGATCACAAGGGTTCTTAAGTATGACAGAGGCAGAGAAAGTGTCGGTATTAGAGTGATAGGATATGAAAAATGTTTCAGTGGCCATTGCTAGTTTAGAACAGAAAGAAGCCATGGGCTTAGGAGTGCCTCCTAGAAGTTGGAAAAGAAGCAAATGGGATCCCCTGTCAGCATCCATATCAGAATGAAGTCTTGCTGTTGCTTCAATTTTAGTGTGCTAAGACCTATATCAAACTCTGTGGCCCCATTTCTGCTCCTATCACTCTATGGAAAATGCTGTCTCAAGTATAATAGTGACCTTGTCCACTATCACTAGCAGATATCATGGGTTTTAACTTCTGAGCAGCACTTGATATTGTTGGCTAAATATTCACCCCTTGAAATGCCCCTCTCCTGTTTCCAGTGCATTAAATTCTGCTGGTTGACCTCCCTTATAACGCGTTTTCAATCTCTTCTTGGCTCAACCACTCAATGAAGATGTTTCCGAAGATGTTGTCCTTAACCCTTTTCTTATACCAAAGGCTCTTCCAATTAATATTTATGAAGGTCTTGCTGTGTGCCAGCAGCAGAATCTCGTCTCTTTAATTCCATGTGAATGAATTTCAAGTAGATAATGAGAACTCCAGATCCATATTTCTAACTGCCCATTAAACAACTCCAAGGTATTACAAACTTAGGATACTTCCTCTCTCCTTTTCTTCCATTACCATCTTTACCTCTTGTCCTTGTTTCTTTTGATGTTTCACTCTTCCACCCACCCAAGCTAAAGTCTGAAGGGTTACCTTTGACTCACTCTTCTCCTAACTCTTGTACACTGTTTTGTGATGTTGGTCAACTCAGCCTCTAAAGCATATAGTGTATCTATCCTCCATTCACCTTCAGTTCAGATTCTTATTAATAGTCTTACACTATGAGAATAGTTTCTCTCACCTTTTCTTAGTCTATTTGGTATTGGTATTACTTTCTCCTTTTTGTTCCAATGAACTAGCCAAAATATATCCATCTTATTTCCCATTTTTTTTGCAAAGATCTTGCCTGCATGTGGACTGTTAATGGGCCAATGAATAAAACATTGTAACAAGTTACCTAAAGACTTCACTTTGACATTATTGCCATTTCTGGCTGGATTATTGCTGTGAGAGTTTTTTTTTTTTTCCTCTGAAGATATTTAGCAACATCTCTGGCCTCCACTCATTACATTCCAGGAACACCAACACACCCCAATTGTGACAACTAACTTTACCTCTTCCATAGGACATGACATGTACCTGACCCTTATATGAGAACTGCAGACTTAACTGATAAGTTCCTTCTTTTTTGTTTATTTTGTTGCCTGTGAATGTGAGTTATGCCTGCATATATGTGTGTTTGCATGTGTGTGGGTATATATGGGTAGGTGTGAGTCTATATATGCATGTAGAGGTCAGAGGTTGATGTTGGGTGTTCAATCTCCAACATATATTGAGGCAGGGTCTCTCACTTGAACCAGAACTTGATGATTCAGTTAGTATGACTAGCCAGTTTTCCCTGTCTCTTGCACAGTGGGATTACAGGTAGGCCATGATGTCTGTCTGGCATTTTGTACATGCTTGACATCTGATTGTGTGGCAAGTGTGTTATCCACTGAACCATCTCCCTAGTCCATAATTTTCTTCTTGAAAAAAAAGTCCTTAACCCAATGATAACACGTACTTATCTGGAAAAATCCCAAAGGAGTCACTTTAATGACAGAAACTTAAGTAAAATGGACATTTTGAAAACTTCAAAGCCCACCATATTCACATCTATTTTCCTGGTATTACCTTTTAATTGGCTATTTGTACTTAATCTCTGGATGGAGAAGGAGAATAAATAGAGAATGAATGTGAGAGGGTTGGTGTGGGTCGGTGGTAAGGTTGGGGTATGGTGGTTGTTAGTTCTTGGCTTCTCAGGGTCATACAATCAGTACCAAATCAGTCCTTAATGTCCTTTAGTCCTGAATCCCCATAACCACAGTGGTGTTTGTGGGTTCCAGAGTAAGGACAAGGTATCAGTTCCATTCTACAGTGGATGAATCCATGGTTTAATTACTGTCTTGGGGTTATTTCCCTTGAACATTTTGTTCTTCTCTCAGGAGTGCACTGCCTTCCCACAGTCTAACTAGTTATTTTTGCAATTACATGGCATGCAGCTAAATGCCAGCAAAGAAAACACTCGTTATCAACATTTGATCCTACTTGACTATAATGGCTTGCAAATGGAGGCATTAACATATAAACATATATATTTTAGAAAATTTATTTTGCACCTGTAAATATAAGCTACCCCTTCATAGCAATGTTAGCAATGGAAGGATGTATGTTGGAATGGTTCAAGGTAATGGGGTATTTTAGACCCCTTTATAGTCAAGATAATTATGTTGAACATTTGGAGATCAGGAGTCAGAACTGGGCTTTAATTTTCATTTTTGCTTATTTATTAATCTATTCATTTCCCAGGCAAATTCATATGTGTGTGACAAATAATACCACTGTGTCTCTGAGCCAGTCACCTCACTGAACTTTAGATTTGTCATTTGTAAGGAAACAGTACTAACATCAGCCCTGTCCACCTAGGAATTTGTAGAGAATAAATGGAAGGAGCTAAAATTCCTTTTGAAAAATGACTAAAAAATGCTGTTTGAATGTCAGTGAGGAAGTAGTAGTGATACTTGACTCACAGTAATCATCTTCTCTGTAAGAAATATTTCAACAGAATTGCCATTCTTCTTAACCTTGGTTGCTGCAGTTCACCACATAACACCATCAGTCATATAACACAGTCAGGGGAATGTCTTGACTTGCAACTCATTTTACATGGGAGTTAGCAGGACTCCTAATTGAAAAACTAATTGATCCAGTGATCCATGCACAGTCAATGAAACTATTTCTACAGCTGGGTGGAAAAGGGATGCTCTTGATACCTTAGAATCAGCTCTAGGATTTGCTCATGGCCTGATAAAAGTTGATAATAGCATGCCATTTTGATATCATTACTATTTTAAAAACATCCATTTAATTTTGTAGCCCATGTTGTAGAGAAAAGTTGAGATAGATCCCAATATAAAAATAATTCTTAAAAGGCAAATAATGACTGTTATATTATTTTATAAACATAAGATAGGAAAATATTTATGTCATTTGTCAGTCAAGAATTCACAATTTTCCCATTCTGTTTGAATTCTTTCTCACATGTTTTTACTCATCCCTGCTTCTCTCCATCCCTCTTCCCAGCCATCCCCCTTCCTCTCCCTTCTTCAATCCATCCCACTCCCTTCCACTCTCCCACGTGTCTGCCTTCATGGAACCCAGGGCTCCCTCTGGCCTATCTACTCCTTTTTTAAAAAAATTTTTTTCCTTCTGCTTTTATAGCATATTGAGTACTTATCCCTGCTTCCCTCCTTCGTCTCTCCCTCTCATCCCTCCATCAATCCCATCCTCCTGCCTGTCTGTTTATGTGGATCCCAGGGTTGCCCCTGGCCCTTCTATTCCTACAGGGGTTCAGGCTTCTGTGGCACACCAGGTTGTCTCTCCTCAGGCCACCCCATTGATGGGGCATTTCCCTTCACTTATCCAGCTTCTGTCCTCAAGGTTCCCACTATGTATTCTTATCTTTCTTGAGTTCTTTGATATTCTATGGAGACATATTGGTATGTCAGTTATTGTGCAGGTCTGCGAAGGACAAGTCCCACTGTAGTGAGTTCCTAGATGCAGCAGTCCTGCCTTGAATAGGATGTCTTATCTAAAGGTGAACCTTCCCATCTTTAGGTTCTAACATTCTCACAGTCTTCTCTTCTGTGAGGTTCCCAAAACTTTAGAATGGGGAGATTGGGTTGGTCACTAGCACTCTGCATTATGGCCACCACTGTCTACTTCATTGCTCCTCTACTGCCTTAGAGTGCATCCTATCAGATTGTTGAGATTCTCTACCTCTCTTGTAGAAGAAGATTTCTAGGTTGAGTGCTAAGTGCTCTTCAAACCTATGAGTATAATAGCAGTTATTTAAGAGCAGTTTGGTGCACTGTCCTCCTACTTATAGGTTCATTGGCTGTTTTTCCCTATTGATCTATTTCCTTCCCTTTCTTAGATTCTTGTCCTAGGTAAAAGTAACAGGAATGTGTTCCATTCTGACAAGCAGGTCTTGAGTCAAATCAGATATCTGTTGGTTGTCTCCTTGATACTCATGACACTATTACATTGGTGGTAACCTGTTGCCATGGTGATTTTTATTGCAATTTAAAGATCTCATGTGTTGATAGGGCCTGTGATTATTTCTCTCCCCCAGTAGCTTCTACAGTATTCCTTCGTACTGTGTAAGCTATCCAGCAAGGAAAAAATTCTCAGATCATTTCTAGTTGATGTATTTTACCCATGCTCAGTTGATCCATATGTGTTGCATCTTCAGTAATAGGGTCTTACTGACAGTATTTTGGAAAGCAATCAAGAGCAATGGCAAAAGCCTATAATGTTTGGAGGCCTTTAAGACCTCTCTGATCAACATTTTATCAGGAAGTGTCACATTCCTGTTACCTCTAGCATAATTTTGTCACTGGGATCCAAGGGTATCAACTCAGGGCTTTTTCTCCATTTTCCTCACTCTATGCTCTTCTTCATAGGGACTGCCCTTCTATTTCCTTTCTTTAAAAGACATTTTTTGATATACTACCAGCATAGGAAATTACTTTGGGGTTACTTCCCATAATCTTAGGGTTTTTCTATAGGTCCCTCTGACCCTCCTATCTCCCATCCCTTCATTCCCTGCTATGCATTTTTCCCAATTATTCCCTCCCCCATCCTCCTTGTCATGGTATCATAAATCTCCCCTTTAAAAGGTTTCACCCTAATAATTCCTTCCCTCCTTCCCACTCATTTGTCTCTTTCAAATTTTCTGGTTCTTACAGTAATTGCTATCCAAATACATTAACGAGGATATCAGTGCTAGCACCTGCATATAAGAGAGAACATGTGGTGCTTAACTTTCTGTGTTTGAGACACTCGCTCAATATTAAATTTTCCAGTTACATCCATTTACAAGTAAATTCAACAATCTCATCCTTTCTGATGGCCGAGTAATAATCCATTGTGTAGATATACCACATTTTCATTATCCATTCCTCTGTTGATGGGCATGTTGCCTGATTCCATTTTTTTCACTATTGACTTACATTTTTTGGAGACAATGTATTACTCAGAATAGCCTACTTCTGTATTCAAACAATACTTCTGCCTCAGTCTTCTAAGTTGCTGGAGTAACATATATGTGTCACCATGCTGAGCCTCCTCTTACACTTTTATGCATGTTTTTCTAGGTTAATCCCTCTAGCCTTAAAATAGTATAAAATCTCCTCTGTAACTTGATTACTAGGAGAACTAGTCCATGTCCTCTTTAATACTGCTGATCATGATTAACTCACTACTTCACAAAGAAGTGCATTTGGCTTTTGAGTGATTCTAGTTATTAGAAATTTCTTTATCATATAGATCATGAACTTCTTTCCTGTAAATTTCATAATCCGTTGATAGCTTTTTTTTTGGAGGGGAGCTTAAAATCTCAAAAAAATATTTATTCCAGTTTCTAATAACAGACTATCAAGCACCAGAGGATATATATATATATATATATATATATATATATATATATATATATACAAGCACATCATCATTATGGCCAGCTTTTACTACATGTGTTCCAGTTTGTCAAACAGCTTGCAGCCAGGACTTCTAGTGAAGTTTAGTATTTCAAAATACAAAGAACTGATGCTCCCTGTACTCCCATTTTGATGGACAAAACATATTTGTCAGTGTTGCTTAGAATGACAATGTTTTTGGCCAGATGGCATACTTTGTTGTCTTGAATTTAAAAATCATGTATATTAATAAGAATTTCTGCCATGCCTGGAACCTCACAACCTTGTATATGTGCTGCCCATATTATCTGTAGTTAAAAACTTTTGTCTTTTTATAATATACTCCTGGTTTTGACCCAGTTTTTTGTGAGGGAATTTTTAAATCTTGATTTTGTTAATAAGTTTATGCATGATCATATCTAGTCATGGGTCATATATAAATCTGATCAACTAATTTTGGGTAGCATTATTCATGTGATTGACAAAAATACTAAGTGTGACAGGGCCCAAAACAGAACTACTTTGGAAACTATTTGTTTCTTTGTCCCTGTACTTTCCAGGATGCTGACAATTAGGTTATAAATATTATGGCTAAAGTTCCTTGGTCTGCCCCAAATGTATCTTTCATATACTTTAAGCTTATACAATATGAAAGATTAACCTTGAATCTTTAGACATGTTTACAGGCTTGAAGATGAATTATTTTCTTCTTTTGTCATTCTATTGATCATTTTTTATTGGGAGGAAGTAAAGAACAAAAAAGATGCTAAGAGGAAGGAGAAAATGGAGACTGAGGAGTGAATAATGAGGGAAATCACTTCTATCTACAAATAACCAAGCAGTGCATCATATCAAAGATCAAAAGCTGACTTATCGCTTTGCTGTCAGGAAGCATACCCATTTTACAGGTAGAATAACTGCGTGACAGGAAATCAAGGTAGAGATGTTTGTTGTCCGGGCCCATGAACCAGCGTAAACCCAGACTTACGTGCAGGAAACAGAACTGGGAGTGGTAGGAATTGATCAGGCATTAGGTCAGAGGGAGCCTAAGATGTCCATCATCGAAGTCGACTTTATTGTAACATACATGAGTATTTATAGGAAAACAATCAAGGAGTAGGGCCAAATTCAGGAAAACATTAGAGAAGAGCAGGACAAAATTCTTTACAGGATTATGTAAAACGTATACATTCTAGTTAACAAAGAAAAGTCAGGAGTGACATCTATTTGCTATGGGACCAGACAGGATGTCTCCAGGTAAACAAGCATGGTACTTCGTTGCTAGAAGGGAATGTACAATGTATGCCTCAAAACAGATTTACTTGGTCTATGCATAAGCATATCTCAGATAAGCAAGAAAGAACTGTTGGGAGAGGAACAGCCCAGCCAGTTTCTAAGAGAAACAAAAGCAATCCAAACAACCTGGAAGTTCTCTACTCCCAAAGGGGGGGAGTTAGGCCTGCCATTGTCTTGCAGACAAGAGACAAACTCAACCCCCCAAGGGAGGAGTCCCTCAACAACCCATTCAGTTGCTAATGTATCATCCAGAAAGCAGGCCTTGGGTTTAACCCCCCCACACACACACACAGTTTGTCACTTGCTTATATTTAAGAAAGCCTCAGCAGTCCTTGCAGGGGATTGTGGGGGCATGCTGCTATTTGTCTGAAAGCTGCTTTCACTGAGAACAGTCACTCTAGCTCTAATCTGAAAACAAATCTCTGTGAGACTGGCTTGTAGTATCCACTATACCTTTTTGGCTAGTAGATGAAGGACATCCTTTGGAAGACAGTCATTTTAGGTCTTAGCTAATTTAGAAAAAAAAAATTCTAGTTTTTATAAAATGATAGATACTTACTCAAAATATGTTTCTTGTGTTTAGTGTTATTGTCTAAATAAGCTTGGTTCAAGCTGGTAGCTACCAGCTATATATGACCACTCACAATTAGACTGATTTAATCAACCAGGCTTGGGGGTGGCATATACCTGGAATCTCAGACTTTGAAAGACTGAGGATGGAAGATCACTGTGAGTTATATATAGTAGATTACTGGCTGGTTTGGGCTATAAAGTAAAGAAGACTTATCTCAAAAAAAATTAAGTTAAATGAGTTTAAAGTGAGTTCAATTAAAGGTATTTTTTATTGATTACAGCAGCCACATTTCACATGTTCTATAGCTACACGTAACTAGTAACTTACAAAATTGGACAATGTAACATGAAACACTGCCATCGTTTGCCTTCTCAGAATTATTTTTATAGATTACTAGGTGCTTGGAAAGTTTTCTTCCACTCAACTCACCTAAATAGTTTGGATTCTAATTTGATAGTGCTCTGTTCTAGGCATTAGATTTGCTACTTCCTATACTTTGTTGGGGAAAGTAAAGGAGACTTTCAGTGTGTAAATAGTTAGCAATGTGTAGTTTAAGTGTAGCATGAGAGTTCATAGAAAGATTTTCTACCTTTTAGTTGTCTTCTTTCCTGACTTTCACATTCATTGACTAAAATGATGAAGTCCTCTGTAAGACTTCAATTGTGGCCTGGAAAGCCAATATACAGTCTGCACTACATGCTACTTCTTCAGTGCCATTGGCCTGTTGTCTCGGAAGATTTGAGATTGAGAATCATGCATGGAGGAAATAGAATACCGCTTAGGTAAGGGAATCTGGAAAGATTTGAGAAGTTCAGTTGTCTACTGGAAGAATGTGTGTCTCTACAAGGGGATATCTCAATAGAAGGACGTTTCATCCTAGAAAATAGCACTGGATGCTATTGTAGCAGGCATAAAGGACTAACAACAAATCTGATTACCACTGTTAGCTGTCCAAGGTAAATTATGGCTTTCTCTATGTTTTGATCAGATACGTAATTTCAAGTAGCCTGTAATCTAACATATCATTTCGACAAACTTTGTAAGTTATAAGATTTCTGAAAAATATCAGGTATTTTCCTATATGCTAGAGAGAGCTCTGTAGGTATACATTTCCTTTCATAAAAGGACCCTTCTCCTGGGGAACTTAGGTGATAGTGCAACTTCACACTTCCTCTTCTTATTTCTCTGCATTTTGTTAGGAATCTACACTCTCTACTTTTATCTCAGTCTCAGTTTTTTTATCTTCACTTCTGATTTGCTTCAGACTGGAGTCTGATAGTTCTTGGAAAATGAAGTATTCTCCCTCCTTTCCCTACATTAATGGTTTGCAAGCTGCAGGATACAACCCATTAGTGGCTTATGAAATCATTGTAGTGAGTCATGACCTAGCATTTAAAAAAATAAATGAAGTAGAACTGAAATATGCTGTAGAGCATCCATATAGTAAGGGTAAGTACTGTTTTAAGAAACTGGTATGTTGACTATCAAATGTTTGTGTGTGTTTTGTGGGTCATGAAATAAAATTCATTTACTTACATTGCCATTTCATGCTATGCCCTATTCTTAGCCAACTACTGCTTTGTTCTATTGCATCTCTAGACATAAATGCACTGTTTATTACCTTTGAGAGATTCCATGTTATTACATTTCCCATTCTCCCAATCCTTCTGTCTTCCATAATCCCTCTCAACTCCATCTGAACTCACCCCTTCTTACCCAGCTGGAAACTTTCTGAATTGCTACCTGGGGATGAGACCTGTGGGAATTTCTACTTCTGCTGACTCAGATGGGAGTGACTGTGGGCACTTAATTAGAAAGGTGAATGTATCTTCCTACAGAAACATTCATATGCAATGGGGTTAGGTTCAGGGCTATACAATCCTTCAGACTGGGTCCTATGTGCTTTAGCAACTCTGGTACTCAGACTACCTGTATGCTGTGAGGTGATTAGAGATGTCACTAGTACAGAATGCCATTGAAATCGAATCCCACTTTAACCTCCTGCTGTACCACAGAACAGCTGGGTCCTCTTCCATGTATCCTGCAGATGTTCCCTCAGCTACGTGAAAGGAAGTTGGTGTATCCTGAAGTATTATAACTTATTCCATGGGGAAGAATATGACTAAAATAGCTAGAAATAGCAAGCAGTAAGTCAGCACATGAAACTTGTAGAATGTGGTTTCTTCTGCAGACAGAATAAGTAGCTCCTCTAGCACTTTGCTGCTCAGTCACACAGGAACTTGTAAATTTTATGTGTTACCAATGAATGCATCTGACCATGTCAGAATTGTTGTCTCTTTGTTTCTGAGATTCTCTTGACATGCAAAATTAAAAGCTTCATATTTTCAGATAATAATGCATTCCCTGGGAAAAGCTGCTTTCTCAGTCATAAAGCACTCAAGTTAGTCTTCAGAGGTTGACTGAGGACACGCAAGTAAGGCAATTGAGTATGGTCTGTATCATTTTAGGTATTGAGATGCTGTCTGTATCTTTGCCCTAGGCACCACATTGTCTACTAGATTTAGTTTCAACTTTTTAAAATTTACAGTAAGAAAATATGAAACGAGCTATACACAACAACTTCAAAATAGATACTCAGCAAATAGCGGTGTTTGATTTCTATTTGGTATTTGATTTCTATGACTTTCACTTATTAGGACTGAAGATCTATCCAAAATCCTGTCCCACAATTCTCCATCATGAGCTTTCTGTTTGGGCCTAGATGATCATTCTTTGCCTTCTCATTTTTGACTGCTTAATGATTACTCATACTGTGTGTTCATCGTGAAATGCTATTCCATAAAATTCTTGCTTACCTTTCAAAACCTAGCTGAAGCTTCCTCCTCCATAAAGCTTTGAGTGACTGTCTCAGCCCCCAAGAGAACTGTTCTTTCCAAGTGACAGCAGCACTTGCCCTAAAACCTCCCTTTTGACTCTTGATCATGGTATACCTGAATTCAACTATAATCTGCTTGCCTCACATGAGTGTAAAGTTTTACCAATGACCAGGGAGTTTTTGGAAAGCTAAGAAACACATGGCTTTCTTCATTTGGTAGCAGGCTTTACAGAATTTGATTCATACTGTAAGTACTTCAAAATTGATGACATAAGTTGGTATTGAGCAGAAAAATTCTTCAGTTCTAATTCCTAAGTCACTGCTGACTCAATCTATGACCTTCATTTTACCTTTTCCAGAGCTGTAGCTTCTATCTAGAATACTAATAAGGACAGTATTTATATACCCTAAACAGATGTTTTGTCCCCTCCCTTCCCTCCACTCCGCCGCCCAGGACTCGCGCACGCTGGTCCAGCCGGGCCTCACCGGGCGACCCAGGTAAGCTCCGTCCGCGCACCACCCCCAGAACCCCAGGCCGCCCAGGGGACCCAGCTCCTCCCACCATCCAGTCGGAGCCGCTGCGAAGGCCTGGGAGGAGGAGGACACCCACTCTGCACCCGGGCCCCGCCCCCAGATCCCCCAGGTTAAATAAGGCCCGGCCAACTGCCCCATCTTCCTTCCCTCCACTCCACCGCCCGGGATGCTCAGGGTCCAGCCTGGACTCACCTCAACCTAGGTAAGCTCCGTCTCTGCCCACGCCTAAACCCCGGGCCAAATAATTCAGTTTAGTGAAAAACGCACAGAAATTAAAAGAAGATCTTAAGAGTTAAAATGACAATGCCAAAGTCAAAGTGCAAATCCATGAGAAACAACACTCAAGTAAACAAATCTCCCACTGAAGGAATTAATCCCATAATGTTAGACTCCAACCAGAACAAACCCACGGAAAATGGCCAAGAAAGCCTGACCCAGGATAACGACTTTCAAAATATGATCATTACCATGTTCAATATTATGAAAGAGGAAATCCGGGAGGAATTAAATAATCGAATCAATCGCTTTGAAGAGGAACACAACAGACACTTGGAGTAGTTGAGAAAAACAGTGCAAGAAACAAAAACTGGCATAGAGCAGTTAAAGCAGACTCAAGCAGAGTTTAAAACTGAGCTAAAAGACAAGTTATCTTCAACCCAGAACTCCACAGAGAGTCTTATCAGCAGAATTAATAAAGCAGAAAACAGAATTTCAGACTTTGAAGATAAAATGGGAGTATTAACCAGCTCAATGGAAGAGGTTGTTAAAGCCAAAAAGATACTTGAGAGAAATATTCAGGAGATATGGGACACCCTGAAGAAGCCTACAATGCGTATTCATGGAATACCAGAGCAGGAATCTCAAAATGCCACCCCTGAGGAAATTTTTCAAACGATCATCAAGGAAAACTTTCCTCATATAAAAAAAGAGAGGCCCATCCATATACAAGAGGCATTCCGCACCCCAAACAGATACGACCAAAACAGAAGCTCGCCACGGCAAATAATAGTCAAAACACTCCACATTCAAGATAAAGAACTGGTGCTGAGAGCTTCAAGGGAGAAAAAACAAGTCACATTTAAAGGTAAACCTATTAAAATAACAAATGACTTCTCAGTCGAAACAGTAAAAGCAAGAAGAGCTTGGAGAGACATACTTCAAGTATTGAATGAGCAAAAATGTCAACCCAGGCTGATTTACCCTGCAAAACTATCAGTCATGATCGAGGGAGAAAGAAAAACTTTCCAGCACAAAGACAACTTAAAGGGATACATGTCCACCAAACCAGGCCTTCAAAAAATGCTAGAAATGATACTCAAGCGTGAAGAAAAAAACAGGCATATCCAGGAGAACAGAAGGCAAATATAACACCATTAAAAGCAAAGCAATATACTTATAAAAACTACTAAACATAATAAATGTCTAGAATTAAAAATAGTTTCTCCATTATAACACTAAATGTTAATGGAATTAATTAACCGATCAAGAGATACAGATTACAAACTTGGATTAAAAATCACAATCCATCAATCTGCTGCCTTCAGGAAACCCATCTCACCACAAAACATAGGCACGCTCTAAAATTAAAAGGCTGGTCAACAATTCTACAAGCTAATGGAAGCAGAAAACAGGCAGGGGTAGCCATTATGTTATCAGACAAAGTGGACTTCAAACCAAAGAAAATTATAAGAGACACGGATGGATGCTACATTTTAGTCACAGGTACAATTCACCAGGAAGACTTCACAATCCTGAACATATATGCACCCAATACAGGCCCCTCCACATTCATTAGGAAAACCCTACAGCGTCTAAAGCAAGAAATCAACCCCCAAACGAAAATTCTTGGGGACTTCAACACCGCCCTCTCAACATGGGATAGATCAACAGGTCAAAAGCTTAACAGAGACACTTTGCAACTTAATCAAATCCTGAAAGAAATGGACCTTACAGATCTCTATCGAACTTTTCACCCACGTACCAAAGAATACACATTTTTCTCAGCAGCACACGGAACTTTCTCCAAAATAGATCACATATTGGGCCACAAAACGAATCTACACATATACAAAAAAGTTGAAATTCTAACCTGTGCCCTGTCAGACCACCATGGCCTAAATAAAGCTGGACATCCACAACACAACAAATAAGAGAAAATACACTAACTCCTGGAAAATTTACAATATGATGCTGAATGAGAACTGGATTTAGGAAGAAATTAAAAAGGAAATTCAAGATTTCCTGAAAGTGAATGATAATGAAAACACAATTTACCAAAATCTCTGGGACACAATGAAAGCTGTTCTAAGAGGTAAGTTCATAGCTCTTAATGCCTACATCAAAAAAAATGGAAACATCAGAAATAAACAATTTAACAATGCAGCTTAAAGCTTTAGAGAAACTAGAGCAATCTGATCCCAAAAATAGTAGAAGAGAGGAGATTAGCAAAATAAGTGGAGAAATATCTGAAATCGAGATTAAGAAAATGATAGAAAAAATCAATCAGTCAAAAAGCTGGTTCTTTGAAAAAAATCAATAAGATTGATAAACCCCTAGCTAAATTAACCAAAAGCAGGACAGAGAAAACCCAAATTAATAAAATTAGAAATGAACATGGAGTAATCACTACTGATACCCAAGAAATCCAGACAATTATAACATCGTATTTCAAAAACTTACACTCTGTGAAGTTTGACAACACAAAAGAGAAGGATGAATTTCTAAGTAAACACAACTTACCTAAATTGAATCAGGAAGTTGTGAATTATTTAAATAGTCCTATAACATATAAGGAAATTGAGGAAGTAATCTCGAATCTTCCCACCAAAAAATGTCCTGGACCAGATGGATTCAGCACAGAGTTCTACCAGACATTTAAGGAGTTAAAAACACCAATACTCCTTAAACTGTTCCATCAAATAGCTAAGGAAGGAACACTACCAAATTCCTTCTATGAAGCTAATATCGTCTTAATCCCAAAACCTAAAAAGACTCACTTAAAAAAGAAAACTATAGGCCGATCTCTCTGATGAACACAGACGCAAAGATTCTCAACAAAGTTTTCGCAAATCGGATTCAAAAACATATTAAAAAGATCATTCACAGGGACCAAGTAGGCTTCATCCCCGGCACACAAGGTTGGTTCAACATACAAAAATCAATAAATGTAATTCATCATGTAAACCAGTCCAAAGTCCAAGACCACATGATACTCTCGATAGATGCAGAAAAAGCTTTTGACAAGATCCAAAACAGCCTTTTATGATCAAAACACTAGAGACAGTAGGAATGGAAGGAACCTTTATCAATATAATAAAAGCTGTATACAACAAGCCCACAGCAAGGATTATGCTCAATGGGGAACAATTGGAAGCATTCGCACTTCGATCAGGAACTAGACAAGGCTGTCCACTCTCACCACTTCTATTCAATATTGTACTTGAAGTCTTAGCTGAAGCCATAAGACAAGAAAGGGACATAAGAGGGATTCAAATCGGCAAGGAAGAAGTCAAGCTATCCCTATTTGCAGATGACATGATCTTATACCTGAGTGATCCCAGAAACTCCACCAGGAAGCTCCTGGAACTAATTGAGAAGTTCGGCAGGGTGGCAGGATACAAAATAAATATGCAAAAATCAGAGGCCTTCCTATATGCCCAGAATGAAAGAAGTGAAAAAGCCTTGAGAGAAACAATCCCATTTACTATAGCTCCTAAAAAAATGAAATACCTTGGTATAAACCTAACCAAGGAGGTAAAAGACCTTTACAATGAAAACTTTAAAACCCTAAAGAAAGAAATAGCAGAAGACACCAGAAGGTGGAAAGGCCTCCCTTGTTCCTGGATTGGCAGAATCAACATCATAAAAATGACCATCCTACCAAAGGGAATATACAAATTCAATGCTATACCAATTAAAATCCCAAACCAATTCTTTAAAGAAGTTGACCAAACAATCTCAAAATTCATATGGAGGCACAAAAGACTCAGGATAGCAAAGACAATCCTGAGTAACAAAAACACTGCTGGAGGTATTACCATACCGAACCTTAGTCTATATTACAAATCCATAGTTATAAAAACAGCCTGGTACTGGCTGTAAAATAGACACACAGATCAATGGATAAGGATTGAAGACTCAGATATGAGCCCACAATATTACAGCCATTTGGTCTTTGACAAAGGGGCCCAAAGAATCCAATGGAAAAAGAACAGCATCTTCAACAAATGGTGCTGGCAAAACTGGATCTCCACATGCAGAAGATTAAAGCTGGACCCATACTTGTCACCATGTACAAGACTTAATTCCAAATGGATCAAGGACCTTAATATAAGGCCAGAGATTATAAAAACCATAGTTGAAAGAATAGGGAACTCCCTTGAGCTGATTGGGCTAGGCCAACATTTCCTAAACAGACATCCAATGGCACAGTCACTGCTACCAACTCTCAACAATTGGGACCTTGTGAAATTAAAGAGCTTCTGTTCAGATAAATTGATTGTAACACGAGCTCAAAGGCAACTCACAGAATGGGAGAAAATCTTCACTAACTACACATCTGATAGAACTCTACTGTCCAGAGTGCACAAAGAACTTAGAAAACTAAACACCAAGGAAACCAATGGCCCAATTAAAAAATGGGCCCTGGGACTTAAAAGAAACTTTACCAGGGATGAAATTAAAATGTCTAACAAATATCTTAAAAAATGTTCCACTTCTTTAGCCATCAGGGAAATGCAAATCAAAACTTCCCTGAGATATCATCTCACCACGGTCAGGATGGCAAAAATCCACAATACAAACAACAACAAATACTGGAGAGGATGTGGAGAGAGGGGAACTCTCCTACATTGCTGGTGGGAGTGCAGGCTCATACAGCCACTCTGGCGAGCTGTCTGGAGATTCTTAAAGAAATTAAAGATTGAAATGCCATATGACCCTGCGATTCCACTTTTGGGTATAACCCCCTATACAGTAGAGGTTCACCTCGATAGCACAAGCACGACCATGTTCATAGCAGCACTGTTTACAATAGCAAAGACATGGAATGAACCCAAATGTCCAACAGTTGACGAGTGGATAAGGAAACTGTGGTACATCTATACAATGGAGTACTACTCAGCCATCAAAAATGATGATTTACTGGAATTTGCCAGGAAATGGATGTCATTAGAAACAATTATATTAAGTGAAGTATCCCAGACCCAGAAAATTAAGCGCAGTATGTACTCCCCAATAGGTGTCTCCTAATACCAAACCCACCCAGCCCATCTTGAGATACTCATAGGTAAATCTATGTATTACCTACAGTAATTGCAAGGATTATGAACAGGAGGGATGGGGTTGGAGGGCCATACCAGAAACAAGGAGAGAAGTGACCATGTTACAGTAGAGAAATTAGGCCTCCATCAAGGACTGTAAGAAAGTAATGTGACACCTAGTTAAGTTCACAGACATTCGTTCCTGATCATTTACAACTAAGGGGGTACGACCTCACCAGAAGGGGAGGGCATATAGTCCGGCAGATTAAAAAGTAACCATTTTGCAAATGGGTGATTGACCCCTCCCATTGCCAAATGCCCTATGACCCTGCGATTCCACTTTTGGGTATAAGTATTACATCTACCCTTGAATGTGCTCTTATAATAAGACTCCAGTTTAACAGCTTTCTGTCTCTGGCCAGGGGGTGACATACAGTGCCCATCACGATGGAGTGAAGGGCATTGCAGGAGCCACAAAACTGCAAAAGAAAATCAACAAACCACTATCCAGAACTTCAGAGACTCTATATCAACCACCTAGAACTAGGCCAGACTAATCTCTCCCCATCCTGAAGCTCAGGGACATTTGCGGAAGAGGGGGTGGTAAGAGTGTAAGAGCAAAAGGATGGGAGGAGCAATGATTTGCAAGACACTCCACACAAGTTAGGGCCGAAGTAATCATAATTGGACATTGTATGCCCGGCGCAATGTCCAACACACTACTGACCTCACAAAGTCTAGCATCTGCTAAATGCACCAAGATCCTTGGAGGTAAGGGATTGACAGCCACAGTAGTGTTCCTATGCTTAAGGGGAACACAGGAAAGGGTTCAGGGAAATGCCACTGGGTCCTTGTACGTCATCGGAGAGGAGGGCCCAGAGGAGAGTCAGGCATGCACAAGAAAGGACTCTGGGAATTGGGGCGGGAGGCACGGGGGATGGGGAGGGAGGGGTGAGGGGAGGGGGAGCAGAGGGTTCGGGGGGAGGAGGAGGGAGGGAGGGAACTGGTGTACCTATTAAGTTTGTATGAGCTGAAATAATAATAAAAATGTATTAATAAAAATGCAGATGTGCTTAATATATTCAATATAACTTTTCTTTATTCTTCTGTGAAGGCAGGGAGATTACATTTAGAAACCTCTTCAGTCTCCATGTACCTATAATACATTATAAAGGAAGCATCCTTTGAAACTCATTCTATGTCATTCCTTTTCCTTGTTTATCTGCTCACCTTAGTTATTGCATAAAAACGACTTTCTTTAAAGCCTTCTGAAATCTCCAAGTCAAATTCAATGTGAATGCATTTGATACAAAAAATAACAGAACGATAACAAATTTTCTTATCCATTTAGCTAATTCAGAAGTTTGTTGTTGATGTGCTGTCAGTATTTAAATAATAAACAAATATTTACATGTCTGGCCACCAAAATGGGGAATCAGAAAAAAAACATTATTATTATTAGTAGTAGTAGTAATAGTAGTAGTAGTAGTAGTAGTAGTAGTAGTAGTAGTAACAGCAGCAGTAGCAGCAACAGCAGCAGCAACAATAGGAAACACTGTTTTCTGTTCATCACTTAGGAAACACTGTTTTCCTTTCCTGGAGTTAGATTGTTTCATGTTTATATGTCATATGCTTTTGTTGTACCTTTTCTCTGAGGATCTCAATATGAGAGGCTTTGGAAGGATTATAGGGAATATATTTTTAAAGACATTTTGAGTTCCACAAGAATTCATTTTTTATGAATTCTGCACTAACTTTCAAAGTTTTGTGATGTTCTCCTTGGTGGCGAATCATTTCCTTTTTGGCTGTGTCTCATTCTGTTCTTCCCTCTTCTATTTGTGGCTGCAAAGCCAAGCATATTTTACCTTTGATATACTGTGGATCTAGCTGAAAATGTCCAGCTTTCAGAAACGTTTTCTCTGGAATCTGCTACATAACAAGATCTTCCATATCACATTCCTATATTGTTTTATTGTACTTTTCCAAATTTTTAAATTTTTCTACAAGTTGTTTTCTCTTTATATTGCTTTCTATTTATGATTATGTATTCAGTATTCATCTGAAGGTGCCAATTTAATTTTATTCGGCCATTTAAAGGACAAATAAACCTTTGCTTTTATAGGGAGAAGATGAAGGATCAATTACTGAAAGATCAATTACTCTGGCCTTCAACACATATTTGTTATTTGAATTGACCATTCAGTTATGTCTCCTGAGAAGAGATTATGCCATCTCCACCTCACCTTCTAATCCTGTTATACTGTTGCAATAGCATATCCCATTTGCTCATATATATCTTTGTTCTTAATTAACACAGTTATTTTATTAGATGCAATTGTCTTATTTATATTCAAAGGTCCCATTTGGAATTCCATGCCCCTGACATGAAAGGTCTCCTTATATTAATATGTTTCCACAATGTATAAAATGACCACATATATGTGGTAATTGGATTGTCCACTCATTTGATTTTAAAGAGTTGGGCTGGCCTTCATTGCTGACTACCCACTTAAAATGCAATTTCCTTTAAGAATCTCAATGATAAACTGGCTCATCCCGTGAACAGTTATTGTCTCTACATGCCACTTTGCCACTCAGCTTATGCAAATACTATCAGAACTTCAGAATTAGAAGTATTTGTGAATTGGATTCCAAGAGAGAGAGAGTACAGATCTTTTCATAGTTAAAACCTGGAGGAATTGCATGAGGATATTCATCATGGAGCAGATTGTGACTGTCTGAGACAGTGATACACATGGAGATAATGAAGAAAATGAATGGAAATCTTCTGTCTTGCTGAGGCCAAGATCATAGGCCATCTTGCAATGAAATCAGTTAGTTTTCCACTACTAGGCAGATAGATGCCTAACTCCCAAATGGTGGCATTTAAGTGATTAATATCTCATAAGTAGGAGAGTAGGAGACGGTACAGAAGGAACTAGCTCTAGACAAGCCTGGGACAAATAGTATCACTTATTTATAAGGTCCCATTGCTTCACTAACACCCCACAGCATTACTCATGAAAACGGAAGGAAGCAAGAAGAAAATGAGTGGGATATTTTGGGCTCTAAAATAGAGACTATTATTTTCCTAATTTTAGTATAGGATTAAGGAAATGTGGAAAAAGAGTAACTATGTAGGGATTATTCATAAGAGCCCATCTAGGTCTTATCAACAAGGTAGCAGCTTTAGATAGCTATTACTTCTCCTTAAATACTTACTATTCATAGCTTCAACCTTTGATCATCGAGTTACCTGGCAAAAGACGCCCTACTCATTCTGTCATTCCTAGATCTCAAGCGTAAAAGAACTTTGGTGGGGATAAAGGTAGAAATAGTAGGAATGGCTTTTCAGAAACAGGCAAGAAATAATCAAATTCTATGTAATTCTTGTATTCTACAAATTTTACATATTCTCACGATATAAGAATTATTCAGAGAACTTCAGCAAGAGAAGGAAGGCTACTCAGAGTAAGATGGCTGGAGATGTGGGATTCTGATGTGCTATTCATGAGCACTCAAGTGCTGGACGAGACCTAGAAGGTAACCAGGAACAAAGATTTGGCAAGAAGTGATTTCCCATTTCACCAATAAAGAAACTGAGAATCAGAAGTTACTGACTTCACACAGATAGTAAATGTTAGAGCAAAGATGTGAACCAAGCAGGGCCTGTGTGCATTTGGAAGTCTGTGCTGCAAACAGTATCCTGAGACTTAAGTGTTATACCAGGAAGAGTTACACAACTTGGGAAGCCTGGGCTGGTGGCAGAGAAGCCAAGAAATTCAGAGTATACTGCACTTTCCAGATAGGAGATAATGAAGATCTAACTGGATGGGGCCTAAAGGAGAGAGACCCTGGAGGCATTCTGTCTAGTATTGAAGTAGACCATAGATGATGGCTTTGGCTGGATTTCATCTCCATCAAATATTTACCAAATGCTTGCTCTGTGCTCATCACTATCCATGCTGAGGCTAGGACAGTGAGTAAGACATGCAGTCTCTGCCTCCACAGAGCTTGTGTTCTTGTGGTGATAGATCCTGTTGTGAGAATTAAATAATAAAATCTGCATGAAAGAAATGCTGTAGAGTTGCTTTATATTAGGATCCTACTTGCTTGAGAATGGTCACAGCTTAATCATTTTATATGCTTAACTGTAGTAAAATATATAAAATTCATCATCTTAACTACTTTTAAGTGTATAATTCCATGGTATTAAATGCACACACATATGCATGCATGCGTGTGCACACACACACATATGCTCATTACTTCTATTTATAAGTCTGTGTTAGTCTTGGCTGTCAATTTGACACTTGAGAGGTAGGTTATTTGGGCATACCTATGAAGAACTATCTAGTTAATGCAGGTTTCTTTGGTTCCTGATAGCAACTCGCCATTATGGACTGTAAACTTGGAATAGTGAGGTACATAAAATCCATTGTTCTAAGTTGGTTTGAAATGGGTTTTTATTTTAGAAATGAAATATGAAACTAAAACAAACTCATAGCTTTTAAAACTGAAACACTGTATCCATTTAGCAATCACTTTCCATTCCTCCTTAGCTCCAGGTATTGGAAAACATCTTTATACATTCTTAGGAACAGTTCATTTTAATATGAAATGAAAGTAAGGGGTTTTTGGGTTGAAGAAATTTTCAAGTGATATAGTAAAATTGAAGACCACCATTTGAGAGCTCCAAAATTATCCTTCCACATCTAGAATGTGGGATTCCAATATTTTGTGGGCTTAGCATCTGTCGCATAGTTTTAGTTGCTTGCCCTTACCATCACAGCTCTTCTAGGAAGAACTGCAAAGAAGGGTTTCATGCATGATTACTGTCTACTAACATTATTATGCATATTCTTCTCTGAAGATATATATTAAAATTCCTTCATGCCTTATTTCTACTTAGAGCTATGGACCTATTTTTAATGAGCATCATTTTTGGCTAAATAATTCAATTATTTTTCTGGGGGAGGCACCATCATGAAGAATGAGGATTATAACTTTTTAGAAGCTTGATGTATTGATTATCCATCTTGATGTATGATACTAGTAAATAAAAATAACTGTTCAATGGAAGAAATGATTTAATAAATATTTTAATAGGTCCAAATGGCTTTGATGTCTTATTCTCCACTATATACCTATGACTCTTTATACACATAATGGAGATCTTGCTGCTTTTTCATGTGAAAGGGATGACTGGACTTTCAGAGGAGCTGCTCTGGGTATCTAGGACAACGCTGGACTAACTGAACCTTTCTGTATACTGTTGAGAATGTTCTCTATTCAGACCTCTACAACGAACCACATGCCAAGTTTTGCACAGTTAGGGGACTCACCATTTTCTTTCTTTGTCTAAACTGTGTCTCATCAAGGCTTCCTTGTATTTCTAGCTTCCTATACTTGTCCTTCTGAATGAAAATGATATCGTAATAATTTTTATTTGATTAATATTGGTCAGTTTTTTCAAGAGAGCGATTAAGAACTATTTGTACATTCCTACTATAACTTGACCTTAGTCCTTAGTACAATATATGGACCACACTAGGTGCTTGAGAAATTTAGTTAGCTAACCAGAGAAATTTATATTTATATGATAATTTATATTCAATTATGATTCCAGCTTTGTCATTTCCAGGATATGTGCTCAAAGTTAGATCACTTGTGCCTAGCTTCTAGCTGGTTTGAACATTCAAATATTCCATGAATATCAAGTTTATGGTTCTTATCCATGGGAGAAAATATTACAGTTAAACTCCCTGGATTCATGACATCTGTTTTCCTCACAGATCTCCAGTGTACTAATGTGTTGATGCTCAGAGTACAAAGGGGTTTAATCAGTGGATTCCTCCTCAAAGGCTATTGCAATGTTCATTTGTTTAGAGCAAAGGGTATCAATGTGTGCAGGGCAGAATTCAGTTCTCTGAACACTTGTTCTTTGTTTAGCTTTTACCTCTAAGATTAGGTGCTTTCAAATGAAGAACATTGTCCTCTTTATGTTTAAGACAAAAAGTATTTAAGCCTAGAAAGAAGTCTGTGATGGTAAGTGGTTATAAGCAAACACCTGCCAACGTTTTTTCCCTCCCACTGTTTTATTTCTTTTGCCAATCAAATCAGCAGCTCTAAGTTTTGTTGAAGCCCCAGCTGGACCATAGAACTAGGAGCTCCAGAATGTGTCATAGTCATCTCTGTATCCACAGCAGCCAGCTTGGTGCCAGGTTCAGAGTAGGTGTTCAAAATGTCTCCATAATTAAATAAAGCGACAGCTGGGAGGCCCTACACATAGACTGAGTAGGCAATTTTTCTCATATTTTTGTTATTTGTATAATTTATAACCAGTTCACTTGCAAGAATAATCTGAAGCCAAGCTGTCCACATGATACAGTCTGAGGACTACTAAAATGCTCCTGTATGGCCATGAATAGCTTCCATGACAGCCTACTCAGGTTCCAGAAATTTCTAAGAAATTGTTTGGGCCTGGCACAGAGGGATCATTAAATGAAAATTTTATATACTGAAATTCTCTGAGATAAACTAGAAGTCAGTGATCATTAGCACCTCAAAATTAATAGCTTTTGTATTATGTAAGGTCAGAGTTTCGGGGGCAAAGGACACAAAATGGATTAGGTGTTCCTAATTATTTTAAAATTTTTGTGATGATGATATTGATTGTGTATGTAAGTGCAGGCACATGCATGCCTTGGCACATATGTGAAAGAACAAATTAGTGGAGTCGTTTATCTGTTCACCTTCACCTGAGCCCTGCAGATAAGATTTAGGTATGTCAGGATTGTGTGGCAAGTTTCTGCTCCTCTGGCGCCTTCTCATGGGATCTTTGTTTTCCATTTTGAGACAGGCTCGTGCTCTATATATATAGCCCAGGCTGGACTTTCTTGAGACCTTCCTTGTGTGCTAGCCTCTCAGGGACTTGCTGGTATTCTGAGTGTGCACCATGACAACTGCTTTAACATGGGCAAGTTTCCATTAGGAACATAGGGGCAAATTATGACAATTGCTGATTATTTCAGAGTTTAAACAGTATCCAAATAAGCTTCCCCCAAGTTGATGCTTGTTCAACATGAGGCATTGTTCTCTCAGACTTGGAAGTTTCTACAAAAGTCAGTGTGGCACTGAAAACCATCTGGAATGATGTCACAGTGGCAAGTGTTTTTGCATACCTCACATGAAAATGCCTTTATCCTTCCAAATCATGTATTTAACAAATTTAACATGTATTTAACATTTATGCATTTAAGGAATATTCCTTTTTTTGCTGCTGTGTTTTGAGACTGTGTCTCACAATGTAGCCCAAACTGACCTTGACCTTGCCATATAACCAGGTTGATATCCTCCTGCTTCTGTTTCATAAGTGCCAGATTATATTACACCTTGCTCAGCTATCCCTTCAATTTTAGCATCACTACTTCCCTGTCAGCATTCTATTAGTGGTCCAGACTCTAAGTAATTTCAGTTCTTATGGCACACTTTTTTGCTGTATAACAATCATAATAATGAATGTCATTTAATGAACACTTACTATTTGCCAGAAACCATGCTAAGTTCCTACTTATGATATCTCAAATTGGGTCATGTTAAATATAAAATATATGATCTTTCTGCTATGTTACAAGTACTCATTTTACTAAACTCATGGTCTTCTTTCTACTTCAACAAAGCATCATAGGTGGGCAACCTCTATGATCAAATAATGAGCAGTTCCTTATTGCTTTGATCTATGGTTTTCCAGGCTCTGCCTTCCAGGACCAGATGTATAGGCCATCACCATATCTTCCTGGCATTTTTATGTGGAAACTGGGGATCTGAACTCAGGTCCTTCTGCTTAAAAGGCAAAGGCTTTAATCCTTGAGACATCTTCCCACCCCCAGAAAGCTCTTATAGACAAAAATGTGTGAGACAAGAATGCTGTAAAATAACAGGTTTTCTGCAATAATTAGGTACTTTGTAGTCTTTTACAATTTCAGAATCATTAGGATAAATGCATTATAAATACTGTATATGAGAGAGTAGGCAGTTCATACATCTCAAGTATCATAGGGACCTTAAAAATCTTGTCAATAAAACCTTAATACACCCCTGTGCCTTGATTTCTCTACATATAAAGAGGAGAGGTCAGTCTCTAACATTTAAAGAGTTTGACATTCTTCAAATTCTTTCTACACAACTTGGAGGTACATCGAATCCTTGTGGGTTGATTAGAATTTCTAACATTTCACCCCCAGTGAGACATCCCTCTTTTTCAATTAAGCAGGCATGCTGCCTATGGCAATTCAGCTTCAGTAAAGCGTGTGCCCCATTTTGTAAATATGTGTTATATAATTAAGCTAACTGCTTTGCTGAGCTCTGCCTTGAACTGCCCTTCTTTGGCAACCCTAACTTCCTTCTATCAGCAACTTCTTGATTCTCCCATGTCTCTGGCATTCCAGAAGAGCCATCCTTTCCCCACCATTGCTAGGACAGTTGCTTGGCTTGGGCCTTTAGACTGGATATGCTTTACGTATGTTAACCTAAATGCTGAGTGGTGAGGGATGAGAGTGAATGATGTTGGGCATGGTTGAGGCATTTCCATAAAACCTTAGATTTGGACATCTGCTTTTGAATGGATCCTTAATACTAGAGAGGCCAGATAGTCTACTCGCTGGTGTTATCAAATCTTTCCACAAAATACTCATTTTTGTCTCATTTCTCAAGTAATTCTACTCTTAAAAAAAGTCTGTGCTAACCTCTAACCAAATTCCCAACTACCAGAGTCATAGTTTCATGTCACTAGATCTATTAGCTGGCCTTGGGCTTATCTCCAGCATGGCAGTGTTTCAAAATGCTGCTTAGAAATGCACCCATGGACCTCTGAAGCCTCCCAGACACCCTGGAACTCAGTAAATGTACAATAATACAGTTTGCTCCAATGTCTTTTCCCTTTTCAAGCAGCCCAGCTGTCTGTGATCTCCAAGTCCCAGCTTATGATATTTGATGAAGGGTGTGTTTAAAATGAGCAGCTGAAATGGCCCCATAAAATATCTCTCCATATTCTTTTTATCTTCTCATTGGCAACCATAGGGCAACTCCATGGGGTTTGCTGCTGAGAGGCTGACAGTGCTGGGGCAACAAGCCCATACTATTATGATAATATCCAGTTTTCATTTATGCTGCCCTGTCATTGTTATTGAAGTAATTTTTTTCTGTAAGAGAGGCCAGAAGGACAGCAGGAGAAGCAGGAAGGCTGTTCTTTGAACACAGTAGCAATGGCCTAACAAGGAAAGTGCTCTAATGCTGCTTTTTTTTTTTTTTTTTTTTTTACCTTATACCCAACTCTTTCCCTATTAGTCATCAGCTTGTTGGCTTCAACAATTTCACTAAAACTCACAGTATTTCTCCAACTCATGTTCTCATTGGCTGAGAAGCATGGGGACAGATCAAGTGACAAATCCCAATAAACAATTTGATTCGACTTAAGACAACAACAACCAAAAAAAAAAAAGACAATATTCTGCTTCCCAAATCTGGTTGCTTCATGTGGTAGAGAAAAATATTCACCCAAGTTACACACAGATAATGATAAACATCAGGTGATTTCATAACATGTACATGGTCAATTTTCAATTCTAGACCTACATTCTGTGGTACCTCTACTGCCGCCAGAATGCCTGAGCCTGACAAGTATTGAGTGCTTGATAAGTCATTTTTGACCAACTACTTAACACTTGCTAGTCACACTCCTTTTTGTCCTTCAATGCACTGACTTTTCCTCTATCTATTCATCTATCTGTCCACCCACTCATCCATGCAATCAATGCTTTATTGGAATCTCCACTGACAAATACTGCAGGAAGTGACAGGGAAACAAAGGTGGAAAGGGCATGGTGCTTTCCTGAAGTAGTTCATAGTCTGTGTGACAAATAGCACAGCAGATAGAAAGGCAATACCAGGTATGATCACTTTGTGATCTACTAAAGGACACAAGCCTTAAATACATTAAATGACTTATGAATAACATGACACATTCTGAAATCCAGAATTGAATTATTTAGCCAAAACAATTAAGTGAGAAAAGGGAATATTCAGAGGAGTATATACATTTCAGGAAGTACAAATTATAATAAAGGAAGATAAATTTGAGAAACAAAGGTAAGAAGTCCCTAAGATAAACCTAAGCTTTCACTCATGCCAATGTCAGTTTTTCATGAACATACAAAATGTAATTGGAAACAAATATCTGAAGGGCACGTGGGGGTGGGGGAGACAGGGGAAGACAGAAATCTAAACTTGTAGATGATTATTATTTAACACATTTCAAAACCTCAGCTTTTTTTTCTCCCATATTTTATTTTTTTCCTAATCATACAAGTTCAATAGGTATGTACCCCTGTCCTCTCCCTCCCTAATACCTTTCCCAGTAGTCCCCCCTTGTAATCTCCCCCTTTTCCCCTTTCAGCCCCCTCCTTCTCCCAGTGCCCCCCCATTCCTCCCTCCCATCCCCTGGAGCTTCCTTTTGCGTGAATGCCAAACCTCCCTCTGAGTCCTTACCCCTCATTAGGGTGGAGGAGCCAGGAGCCCCTTCTTGGGCTCCCCCGATAGCCTGGGAACTCTATTATGACTGTTAATCCCTTGCCTCTAAGGATCTTACTGCCTGGGGCCTTCTCCCCTAGGATCCATTCTAGACTTTGGGGGGGGGGTTGTTTTTATGTCAGCTATTGTGCAAGTCAGGCAAAGTCCAATTCTGGCTGTTGCAGCCCTAACTTATGTGGAGTATCTTGCATATCATCGGTCCTCCCCATCTTTAGGTTCTCACAATCTTGCCACTCCTCTTCCCCAAGGTTCCCTGAGCTTTAGGATGGGAAGAGAGTTGGCTGGTCTGGTTCCAGGTGATTAGTGTAGGATCTTTGGGGTTCTGAATTATGGTTTGTTGTTTTCAGTTTTGCTTTTCTTGCACCACCCTTGGCTGCATCCTGATTGATACTGAAGGTCACCTCCTAACCAAAGATAAAAGACTGTTTAAATGAATATCTTAATACAAGAGGAAACTCAAAGGTAGATGAAAGAATAGGAGTAGGACACAGCAGTGTGTGTGTGGGGAAAAATCACTGTCCCATTTTCCGGATGGTTACCGTCTATCTGCCAGTCCCTATATCCTCCTTGATTGGTGAGAACAAACCTGTTCAGTCGTGAGTGACCAGAAAGGGAAGTGAGAGTGAGCTATACCAGATGTCTTGCTACTTACATGCGATACTTTTGTGGTCTCTTTTCTCTACTGAAGCGTGATCCCCTATCTCCTTTTTTTTTTTTTTTTTTTTTTTGAGGCCTTTCTTCCCCTTCCTTCCTGTTTATAATCCTTTGTGATTACAGTAGGTATTACAGAGATTTAACGTTGAATATGTCTTTAAGTGGAAAACTTTAGCTTTTTCTTGTTCTCGTGGATAATGGATGATGAACAACATACAAGAATACCGAATTGTTTTTTTTAGAACTCAGTGGAATTTTACAGTGTTCTCTGATTGTTAATTCATATTTTAATATGAAGAATATTAATGTTATTATCATTAGTGAATATGAATGTTTCTGTTCTTGTCATTTCTCTTTCAGAATCTAAGTTGAAGTGAAAGATGCTTGTTCAATCTTTGCTCAGGTGATCAATAAGCATGACTTGTTATCAAATGAACAGCAAAGATTATCTCATTATCTGATTCCTATCACCTTGTTTTGGGACTTCCTGTATTCACATAGATAAAACTTTCTATAAACTTGGAATATAGCATCAGTGTTCCTAGAGCATAGCTCTTTGAAAAATTGAGACCATGGGAAATTCTTTAGGAGTGTAGATTTTTTTCTGAAACTTTAAAAAATCTCCTTGAAATGTACCTGGGAATATTTAGGAGACAAGCGTTGAAAAAAATGAAGTCATAAAAATAGGAATAGAAAAATATCTCAAACTAAGGCTAATTGCATTTTGATTATCTCTAACTTTTGTTTTCTAAGCTGCTTTAACTGGTTTTATATTATTTCTGATGATGATGATGATTAGGATGATGGCAATGATTATGGTGATAACACTTCAAATATCTCCTTTCTATATTTACTCACGATAGACTTCATTTTTGTTTTTTTCTCTGGATCTCCCATAACACTAAGCAAAGAAAAACACTAATGTTTATCTTTTCTCAAATAACAGATATTATAAAGTGTCAGAATTTGGCTTTTTTTTTTAAAAAAAGATATTCTTTATTGAAGGATATTAAGCAGATTACTCTGGGTTGAATATGAAAGGCAATCTTTCAAGAATTCATGACTAAAATGGAGGTCAAGAGATTAAGATGGATTATAGGTGAAAGGGGGCAAAAATTAGAAATGCCATTACTTCAAATTTTCATTGGTAGAGGAGTTTAGAATGAATTAAACCTCGAAGTTCTCAACTTCAAGGGGCACTGCTGAACTTGATTTCAAAAATGCTATTTTATACACACTGGGCTCAATTACTACTACAGCTTAAAAGTTATTGCTTGCCACTTTAATAATTGTCACATTAATTGGATAATCCTCTTTATGAAATGTCATTGGATTCATCCAAGGAAAGAAGTTGAAATGTACACTTCAAAGCATGTACATGCTGGGAATAAAGATGCAATAAGTTCTGACTCAAGTGATAAAATGCATTTACAATGTTTTTGATTACCCAAATTGATAGTGCAATGACTTGACTCCAGTGAAAAGAATTCAGTATAAACTTAATTTTTGTAATGTTGAAAGGAATCCCAAAAGTCAATAAAGAAACTGTCCATTTAGCAAGTGTTCTTTGAGGTTCTACACTATTGTTAATTTTAATTCAAGAACTATTCTTTGAGTACTCATTCTTGCAGGATAAGTTGCAGAAGAAAAATGGTTATTGGCAATATTTATTGAGTGCTTACTATGTGACAGCTATTAAAAGTGCTTATACACATTATCTTATTTATTATTCCTGTAACACTGCATTGTCTCAGTATTGCCCTCAAGAATGCTTAGAGACATTAGTTTACTTGCCACAAATCACCTATCTAATAATTATGAGAACAGGTACCCAATTCTGGACACATATTATTTCAGAGTTTGTGACATTAAACATGAAGGCTAAGGAAGAATCCCATCCCTCAAAATTAAAGAGCTCTCACATGCTTAATTATAAAGGAATGCATATGAATGCTAGAAATATAGTCTATATAAAGTTTGGAGTTCAGAGGAGGCCATAATTAATTCTGCCTGGAGATTTTACACAGGAAGTGACATTTTAATTGGACAAGGTGATATTTTAAAAATGTGATCTAGAAACAAAAAAGAAGGTTCTTGCAGCTACTAGAAATAGTATAAAACAAAACAGTGAGACATAGGCATACATGGCATATTGAAGGTAGTACAACATAAGATAGCAGTAAGTGAGTTGTTGCGGAGTAGAAGGAATGATTGGGAAAATAATAGAAATTAGAAATAAAACAGAGTCATCTTATTTAGATATATAAAATTGCATGGAGTAGAAGTTAGATTTACCGTGTAGGTAAGTAAAGCCTACTGTTTAAAGCACAGTTGATGACTTCAGATCCATGTCTCATATATACCTGATACTTTCTCTTGAAAAATAATATATACATATACACTCTTCAATATATATAACTCGAGAAAACATTGTGAGGTATGTGGGATGTATGCGTGCATGTGTGAGTGTGTGTGTGTGTGTGTGTGTATGTGTGTGTGTGTTTGCAAGGGAATACTCTGGAAAAATAAGGAAAATATGGATGAAAAAGACTGAAGTTCAGAAGACAAGTTAGAAAAATATTTTAGCAATGGAAATAATAAAAGACAAGAAACAGACTGGGAATGGAAATACATGTTTCCTGGAATTCCTGGTGAAGATGTTCGAAATGCAGTTGATAATATGGAATCAGAAGAAATAGAAATTCTATGCTCCTGGAAGTTATAGTGAACATGCACATGTAAAAGTAAGAATTCGGTCAAGAAACAATGTTCCTCATATAACCGATGTATGAAGGAAGACTAAACAGCTAAATGAAACAGAAATAGGAGAAAATAGGAGAGGAATCTGAGGGAAGACTTTGACACAGAAAGGAAAAGGGGAAACGGTAGTCAACAGTGTCAACCAGTTATACAAATGTCAATTATAATTAGGAGAGATGACCATAGATGTGGCTCCTAGAGATCAGTGGCTTCATGTGAGTAGGGTCAGTAACAGAGAAGATGGGGAATATTTAAAGAATGAATAATCATGATGGATGGTTTCCCTTTCCAAAGTATTTGGTGATGAAGGCAAGAATGATCTTACAAACTTTTGGTAATCTGATCAAAAGTCTACTTCAAAGCATCTTTGTCCTTTCTCATCTGTGAAGGGCACATGAATTGTGTATGTCTAAAAGACCATGCCACATTCTAATTTTCAAAATCTGTACTTTAGGATTTTGATAATGTATGCATTTTTTATCAGATTCCTGCTATAGGTCTCCCTTCCAATCTTTTCCTGCCATTGTTCCAGTCCTTAACATTTATATGTGGATTAAGCAAATGTTTATAGTGGAGTACTTCAGAAGAAATCAATCTTATGACTTTGAGGGGCTTTCTGTCATTATGTATAATATTCACTCAGCTCTTCAGAGACAGTATATTCTGAAAAAGCATTGTTGATGGAATGTTAGTGGTTTAAAAGGCTCACGTCTTTTTGAAAATAGCCTGGAATATTTTAATCTGACATTTCTAAATTGTCAGCATGTCTCCTCTTCAGCAAGCCCACAGTGCAGTGATGTTTTGACAAGTTAAGAAAATGCTAAGATGTCACACTACATCGGTGTTTCTGGCTGATGAGGTATTGGTTCTTACTGTAGCATTCGAGGGCCATAATGCACTTTGTATGTTAAATCAATATCTTATAAAACTCCCGTGTAACTGTTGGCTTATTATTTAAAGCAAAGGAAGAACAAATCAATTTCTTTAGTGTCAAGGACATTCTTGACAAAGGGACGAATGGAATGGGCAGGCTGAATGCCATCTGAAAGAGTCCAGTGAAACAGAAAGTTGGGCATTGTTCTTACAGATTCCTTCCAGATCAGTGTGGGCCCTCTGGGATGCTCATGATTTTCTAGTTGCGTTTTCCCAGACTGGAAGCAGGGCAGACCAGCTCGTGATTTTGGGCTATGTCAGGGGATCTTCTCTAGTGACAAAATGACCCATATAGCTTTAAGAAATAGATTTAAATAGCCATGCTTAGGAGTCCCAAGAGTAAACGAAGTTCTAAGTCAATAGGTAAATGAGGTGAAGCAAGATGTGATGCTCCTGAGCAGATCAGCTATAGCTCTTGTAGTGTGTAGTATTAGAGGAGAAAGTGGAAAAGAGGCAGGTAGGGTAGTAGCCCTGATATCATGAGAGATCCAGTTATAGTTAGCATATTAACTTGTAGAGTAAGAAGAAACCTCAGTGATAATCTAGCCCACTGGTTCTCAACCGTGGTAGCATATCATACTCAATAGGGAGTTAAAAATATCCAAAGCTCAGATCTTACCCCATATCAATTAAGTCAGAACCTCTGGAGCTAGTATTTAGTATCATTTTTTTTTCTTTTGGCTAAACCAGTGATTGAATCTAAGGTCTGAGCATGATAGGCAAATGCTTTATCACTGAGCTGTAGCCCCAGCTCCTTGGATGATTTTCCTGTGAAGTCAGGGATAAAAATCACCACTTTAGCTCTCCACTGTTGTGTTTAAAGTGAGGAAACTGAAGTTTAAAGTGGGAAAATGTCTTTTCTTTTAAGCGGTGGTGTTATATATGAGATTAGAACTCAGGTTACTAAGTTAAAGATTGAGAAGGAAGAGAATTTTTAGTAGTGATAAGCATTAATTTCATCTCGATTTCTTATCTTCTTGTATATGTAATCTCATAATGATGTTCCTAGGGCTATAATAACATGAAGACACTGAAGACATACTTTTTCCTTCCCATATGTAAAAATCTTGATCTTCATTCATTCATCATGTACTTTGTGCATCTGATGTGTTAAGTCATATGCTAGATATTATGGGAACTGTTTGTATAGAATACTTCAAACATGGTCTTGGCTTTCAAGGATGCCTGTACCTGGGAGGGCAAACAAAAATGAGGGAGACAAAAGACCATGAATGAGTGTTATCCTCAGGAAACTTACTTAGCTTCCTTAAGGGAGAAGAACTGTGTTTCTTGGTCATGCAGTCTATCCTAGTTGAACTATTAAACATCTGTCTAGCACTTGTCCCAATGATTTAAGATGTTAGTTATGTGTGAGCAGTGTGATGATAATGCTGAGGGGCACTTTAATAGGAAAGGGCCAGGAGGAGTGTCTATCACTCAAAGGTTTGGCACCATAACTGAGAAAGACTTGCTTTATTAGAAAAAATCACAGGTGTGAGAAGATTATTTACCCTATGTTTTGAATTCCAACTCTCCTCATTAGTAGATGCATAACTAGGATAAAACCTTCATAGTCTTTAACTAATATGAAGATAAAAAATGTTGATTACACTCTTACCTCTTTCCCTCAGTAATCTTACCTCGCCTTTGGTCGAACCTATAAGGAAAGGATTCAGCTACAGTAGTAGCCTGTTACTGGCAGAAAAGAAAGTACAAAGCTGCAGTATCCTGGAGATTCCTAAGTGCCCCTGTGACTACCTTAAGGCCGATATAGGCCTATATTTATACATGCTTGTATGAGTTGTTTGAACATAGGGAGTCTGGACTAATTTGATGCCTCTAGAGTACTTTTGCATATCTTCCATGTTGATAATATTTTACCCTAAATGTTTTCTAAATGCATGTGCTGCTATGATACAGATTATGAGAAGAAACTGAATTTTGTTTTCAATTTTTACATTATATATATATATTGGTGATAAAGTGACCTTTTGTGCCATGGTCATTTGTATTTTGGAGTCTATTATTTGTGTGTCTGTGTATGATCTTGGTTTTCAAATCTGCTTATTTCTAAAATAAAATGATAATGTGAATGTAGCAATATATTTTATTATCATTTTTATTCCTTATCATTTCATTTGCAATAACAGGATTTTTGTCAGGATTAATGAAACTAATGAATGTAGAAAAGCTGGGCACATACTAGATGCTCCAGGAATGTTGGCTTCTGTGTACCCCCTGAGGATTTTTAAAGACAGATAATATATCTCTTTGCACATTTGGAGGTATTGAAATGCTCAAATAGTTTTCTTATCTATAATAATATTTTCTCCTTATGCCAAACCATGAGACAGGTAGCAGATCAACATATTTTATATATTAGAAAAATGAAACACAAGGATGTACCTTTCTTGATGTTACCAAGAGAGTTAGTAGAATCAAACTTTCCAAGTTCAGAGACAGGATTTTCACTGCTTCTGTTTGTCACAAAGAGAGTCCATTTATATTAGCACAAAGTTGACTGTAGTTGTCATATATTTGGAGGAAGAGTGAGTTTGTTACTGAGGCAGAGAAACTGAATCCCGCCCCCCTCAGTGTGGGTGTGTAGAAGAGGGCAGAGGGCATAGTGTTTGCCATGGAGGCCCAAGGATGACTTTAGGAGTCATCTTGGATTGCTCTACCTCCTTTTTGCTTTGCTCTGGGGTTTCCCAGACTCCACCTTCCAGGCTCAGAAGTGCAGACTATGCCATTCTGCCTGGCATTTTTATGTGAGATATGGATTATGAATTCAGATCTTTCTATTTAGGAGGCAGAGTTTTAATCCCTGAGCCACTTCTCCAGCCTCTGAATCCTTCTTAGGCTACAAATAAGGTCAGCAAGCCTAAACCCTGTGTATATTTATTCACATAACACAAGCTTACCACAAGTTTTAGACTGAATCCTCTTTTGAGATACAAATAAAGATGGAAAGTATACAGTCAATGTATATTCACATATAGCATGAGACTACCAAAATTTGAGTCTCACTGGGACTACTGACCCTGTCATTATATTCTTTGCTTATTCATGCCCTTTTAAGGCACTTCTTCAAACTTTCTACATATGAAGACCATGAACTCATTGGGTATGGCCAGTCGTTTCTGATAGGTTTAGTGAGCTCAAGTTAACTCTGCTGTGGGTTGTTTATTCTTTCTTTTTTCATTCGCCACTCAGTAACTGACTCATCACATGCCCCTGAACAGAGGATTTTGTTCTAAACTCAGCACTTGAAGTGAGAGGCTAAGAATACAGACCAGCTCCCTGGGACAAGGCTGCTCAGGTGGACTAGATAATTTCTGCTTTTCAAATGTAAAGAATTTTTCTAGTGAGTCCCAGGAGGCTGAGGATCCCCTGAGGTGATATGACAAGGGACTGGCCCATCATGCTTACAGCCCGTGTATTCTGTCCCCATCTGAGTCTAGGCTGCTTGCCAAGTGCTATTCTGGAAACAGGGCTCAAGTAGTCCATCTTTTGAAGGTCGTGGATGTTCTGCTTCGTGGGAATGAATGGGGGCAGAATGAACAGGCAAACTTACAGTTGCTACTACAGCTTTAATCAAAGTAATGATGGTCTGTGTTCATAGACACTAGTGGTACCTGCTATGCAGTTGCTTTGGCGTTGTGGATGATACTCCTGTGGGAAGGCACAGGAAGAAAATCAGAATAGGTTCCAGGAATAGCCTTTATTGTGCTGGGCATCACCTTATTACTCATTGGATCTTCTGGAGGAATAGATTGGTCAGAATATAGCGTGATGCAGCCAGCAGTGTCTTTTTTGTTTTTAACCAGCTGCTAAGGCAGTATCTGGAGAACAGTCATGTCTTACTGGTCAATTTGGCCAAAGAGTGTTGTGCTTGTTTATTGAATTAATGCATCAAATTACTTGGAATTTCATTAAAGACTGATTTGATGAGGTATGTCTACAATATTATCCTTCCTATATTTGCATTTTTTTCAATATGCAGTCGTTGGATAATGTAAGGTCTACTTCTCCAGCTTTTAAAAGGGGGTAAGTGATGGAAGTTAGGAGTAGGCTCATTTCAAAACATTAGTAAGAAAGGCAAGTTTTTAGATGACCCAGGAAAAATGCAATACCAATTTAGCAACCTTTCTTTGCTTTGGGTAGAATCAGTTAAAAAAAAAAAAAAAAAAAAAAAAGCACCAGTATAAAAGACAAAGCAAAAATCACAGTAAAAAACATGCAGAGCCTTTTAAGAGATGGACACCTGCCTGTGAATGGATGCTGGGCAACAAGAATAGATGATCTTTGATTTAAACATTCTTTGTAAGATGGTTGCTTCTAACCCTTAAACCAACCAAAGTATCTCCTGCCCTACATTTAGAGACAGTCATTTCCACCATGTGATGGAAGGTGTGTTGGTGGCTCCCTTGTTCATGACTATCATCTCCATCAGCCTAATGCTTGCTTTAAAATGTTCTTGTCAGTAATGTTATCCCTGTTAACCAGGCTGCTGTAATTTGAAGGGGCAAGAATTTAGCACATTCTTAGCCATGATCATTATAGTACATAATAGCTCTCAGGTCCCCAGCTATTTCTTTAGGAAGAAGCAAAGGGATACTCAGCAGAGGGATTCAAGATAAAAATTTCTGATGAGATGGAATAGAGAGAAAAAAGGCTGTGCAGATACGATGAGCCATCTGGATTGAATAAAGGCATGGGGAGTCCCAAGCCATTAGTGAGAAACAGAACCTAATCAGGGCCTATACAAATGCTAAGGCATAAACCAGGGAGGAGAAAAATCAATGACAATCTTGGGCTAGGCCTACATAGGCAAGTACACTTGTACAAAAAATCTGTAAACAAATTATTCTTTACAGAGAAGACTCATTACGAAGATAGCAATACTCACTTGGAATCATGGTCATCTGATGTTTTCTTGGTCTGGAACTTAGAACTGTGGACTATATGCTTTTCTTCCGAAACCTCGGTTGTGATCTAGCACAGTGTCTTAGAAAACCAGAACCATCATAGCTCAAATGGTTTGCTTATTAGTTGACAGTTTATAATAAATTGGAAACCCAAAATGCTATTAAATCTACCATCAATTAAGAAAAAGTCACCATTGCCATTTATTTTGTCCTTCCAGGATAGCTGTGCACCCAACTCATTCCTAGGTGCCAGGCATATAAGCTGAGGCCATGGACTGCCCTTCCGAGTTTTACATGCTCTTATATAGCACCTGTTGGGCAGTGTAACTTCAAACCTTTCTAGGAGACATTTTTTTTTATCCTAAAGTATGTTGCTTTTAAGCATTTATCCCTCACAGTTGATAATATTGTATTTGCTTCCCCACACAACGTGATGATATCACAAATTAGCAGTTTGCAATCTGCTGGTGTTGGACCCTGAGACCCTCGCCCTAAAATTCACAAAGCAGGCCGGTTCAGGCCCACAGTATAGCCCTTGCTTGTAGTCATTCAGGCATCCATTGTTTATAGCCATCCAAGCATCCATTGTTAGTCATTGCTTAAAACTATGTACAGCCTTGAGCTTTTTGAAGGTATTTCCCCACCCCTTAAGACCTCCAGCCCTTCAGTTCTGGAAAAGCAAGTTTGCACAAAGGGGAATTCCACCAATGAATGTCACCCAGAATGAACAGCCTGCGGTTAAGCAGGTGGAATGGAACAATCACCAAGAGCCAACTCCACCCGAGCTCTTGCTGACCAATGACTGTAAAGGTCATAGAAAATTCCTCAGCTAAGCAACCCCCTCTACCCCAAGACCCCTTAAAAAACCCCTTGCCCGAGCTGCTCGGGGCCGCTTCAGTCTCTCCTGCGTGAGAGGTTGCTGAAGCTGCCCGGCACGTCGTTAAATAAAACCTCATGCTATTGCAGCGAGAAGGGTCTTGGTCTTTCTCTCAGTGGCCTCGTTCCTGACTGAAAGACGGGGGTCTTTCACTGGTAATAGTGTAGATGAAATTCTCACATATTTGGGACCCATGTAAGAAGGTGTCTTGGTGCACTAGGCCTTAATTTGATTTTAGGCTTCCGGTCAGGTTGATGTTTGTAGGGTTGACATATGCTTAAACAAGTATTGCTACATAGAAACTAATGTGGGGTCCTACAGGATCTCCCTGCTTCAGATCCTCCTTAGATCAGAAATCCTCTCACTACATAGATGCTTTGGAGTTAGAAATATTCTGTTGCTAAGAGACAGCTGTTTAATTGTCAATATGTGACCCTGGTGGGGACTACTTCAACTCATGAATTGGTGCATTGGCCCCAATCAGTTATAATGAAATGACAAGGCAGAGCGATGCCGAAGAGGAAGCCACTGCTTTGAAAGACAGTAGGGTAATGTGGGAAGGTCTGAGAAAAATGAATCTGTTTGGGGCGGGTGGCAACCTGAGGATGCTAGGAAATGTCTGGTTAGCTGTCATAAACGAGGGTATCTTGGGTGCTTTGAAGGGGGAGAATATTTAAAATGGGCAAGGAATGTGTGAAGGATAAGGAGTGTCTGCTTCCTTCCTTTGCCAATGCTGAGGACAGGTAGTTTGTCTTTCTGTTGCTTCTTTCCTCCACTCTCTCCTTTATTATCGGGATGTTCCAGGTTCTTACAGAGCTTTTTCCTTGGCTGCCTTACGAGAGGCCTGGCTCTGGGGACTAGCTGGCTTTCTCAATTCTCCTGACTCATCCTGCAGACTCACTCTCCTCTCCAGTGACCTTCTGAGGGCCCTGAGCTTATGGCCTTAACTTTGCTGGCTCAGGGAGGTCTCTGATGAGGGGGAGTTTGCAGCTGACCTGTGCTGCATTTTTGTTGGCTTTGCAAGATCCTAGCACTGTTTGTTCTGCTGGGGGAAAGGGAGGCATTACAGACATATCTGTGGTCTTGTCAGCACCTTTTGCCCTTTGACAGCATTAGATAGTACCAAAAATCTATGTGCAGACTCAGATAAGAGTCAATTAGGAAGGAAGCACAGTTATCCAGTGGTTCTCCACTAAATAGTTGAAACTAGATCAGTGCTTTAAACCCCACTTGTGCTTTGAGATGGCTTATATAGCTTACTCGAGTGTTTATTCATTTATGCTCTTCATTGTAGTCCCTCCTTACATTTGTGGAAGGAAATCAGGGGGAAAAACTTTGCTTGATTAGGATAATCGTCCCCCCCCACTCTTTTTACTATTTGAAACATCTGCGTTATTCATAGAGTCTTCTTTAATTTTGATATGGCTTATCCATCATTGGTGTGGGTTAAAAGAAGGTGCAAGAGGCTAGTAGTCTTGCCTCTCATCCACTGTCCTTTCCACCCTCACTCTGTCTCTCATAAATTACAATCTTGTTTGTAGGGGTTGCTAGGCCCAGAAGCCTGCACTCTGGATGATACATTAGCAACTGAACAGGCCATTGAGTGACTCCTCCCTTGGGTGATTGAGTTTGCCTCTTGTCTGCAAAACAATGATAGGTCGAGCTCCCTCCTTGGAAGTTGAGAAAATTCCCAGGTCGTTTGGAAAGCTTTTGTTTCTCTAAGAAACTGGCTGGGCTGTTCTCCCTCCCTATCAGTTCTTTCCTGCCTATCAAAAGAGATGTTAATACATGGACCATTGTCCATTCCCTTCTAGCAACAAGGTGACATGCATGTTTAGCATACCTGGCAATATGTCCGCCCCAAGGCAATTGGGTGTCACTCCTGTCTTCTTTTTGTTAACCAAAATGTATGCATTTCACATAGTCCTGTAAAGAATTTGACCCTGCTTCTTGATTATAAAAACCCTGTACTTTTACAATAAAGTTGGCTTGGATGATGGTGGACATCCAAGACCCCCTCTGACCCAAGCCTGAAACTTTTAATTCTTTCCACTCCCACTTCAGATTCCCACGTTTGTAGATTCGGGTTCATGCTGGTTCGTGGGCCCAGACCCTTGTTGATTTCCAAAACTCCATTAGATATAGGAAGAGATACATGTGAATAGGAAGACTGGCAGTTCGCTAGAGTCTGTGCCACCAACTGAAGAGGCTTAAGAGCCAAATGGGAGCATTTATAAGCCAGGAATTGTTCATGGATCTATAGTTAGAAGCCCTCCTCCTCCCTCCACCAATCAACTCCCAGCGCAACAGGACTAATGGCACAAAGGAGGAAGAAATGTTAGGGATGTTAGGAAAGTTACATTCCAGTTAGTGTCATCACGTATTGTCATGCAACTTCTAATGGAAGCGGACACTCCTTATCCTTCACACATTTTTAATCTTCAACTCTCTTGACAAGCTTTTGAGGTAGCAGTAACTGTGGATTTGTGGCCCACCTGTTTTGGACTCTGCTCAGCTTTTTCTTCTTAGAGGGATATGGACATTAATCTGAGGAGAAAATGGTGTGAGCGAGTGTGGTATTTTTCTGTTTGTTCAGTGCTGACTGTTTGATTACTTTCAGGTGCTCTAGAGGTTTGCCTTCATATGTGTTTCTCTTCCTAGAGAGCAGAGGCTGCCTCTGCTTTACTGGCTTGTCCTGAATGTAGTATTGCACAAAGCACAAAGCAGCCTGTGACCAGCTTTGTACCAGCTGCTGGAACTGAGCCTTGGAACTGCAATCCTAAGTTAAATTGGTGCCTGATTTTTCTGGGTAGATAAAGATGACATTGGGTGTCCTTGGAGTGTGATTTAACTTCACCATAATGCAGCTTTCATTAGTTTTGCCGGCCTCTGTGACCAGCTGAATCCCTCTCTCGTCTTACCGAATTCCCACTTTCTGACACACCTAAGCACACCAAGTTTTGTCACTACTCTGCCTAGAGCAGCTTGAAGGCAGGACTTGTTATTTGACTTCTGTGTACCCCAGTGCATGTCAAGTCTTCATTACTGGGACTGAATAGCCACTTCAGTACCCTGTACTTGCCCTTGGATTGCTGACATGGGGGCTTATTAAAGGAAACTGTCCTCAAAAGAGAGTATCTAAAGACAACAGCAAAATTTTCTGCCCACCTCTTGAACTAATGAAGTTGACATCACACTGCTACACCATGGGAGGGAGGAGGAAGAAGGGGTAAAGAGAGAGAGGACGCATATTTTGAACATCATATTTATAATGAAAAATTTGTGTAACTTGTCTCACTTAATCCTGGAAGTGACTCTGTGAAGGTAGGAATAATCCTTTGCAATTACACATGAAGAAAACGAGTCAGAGAGACAAAGGGACGATCCTAAAATCCTACCAAATAGCAAGTGGAAGGGCAAATCTACCCACCTATGGTCTCTGGCTATTCCATGAAGTGACTTCAGAATCGGTGACTTGTTCTATGTATCATTTTCAGACTTTAGTTATATAAGGACAAACATTCCACACTGTATAGGCAACCTGTTTTAGTGTGTGTGTGTGTGTGTGTGTGTGTGTGTATGTGTGTGTGTGTGTGTAGGAGGGACTGATCACATGATGAAGTGCATTAAAATGTAGTCACATGGTAGTTTCTATATTTGAACTTCAATATTTAATTTTTAGTCAGCGAGTTGAGCCATAATGATTTCCCTCAACTGTCACCTTTGCAGAAATCACTGATTCTTCTAGTGTGAACTGCTGGACATGATATCACATTCTCCACATGCACATCAGTTTTTTTTTTCATAGAAAAGGCATATGATCAAATAGATATTGGTAGCTGAATTAAGAAAAAGAAGTTGATTGCTTTCCTTTAAGGTATTCTTGGAGTCCTTAATAGGCTCCTGTGTATTGTGAATGTTCAAGAGATGGTTGAAGTAGACAAAATTATCTCATGGGCACTTTTAATGGTGTGAGAGTGCCATGAAAAGTCAGCATTCATATAATTACTGTTTAATATGGAGGTTATTCTTTTGTTTTTGCTTTAAACTAGATCTCATTTGTAAGGAGAGAAATATAGTTCAAATTCATTGTTTGGGGCTAAATTGATATAAGCTGGTCATAATCAGGGTAAAGCCTTAGTTATAGAATACTTTTATGTGAACCTTGAACTTCATATAGGAAACTTTAATTACAGAAAGAAGGTTGCTAGATATTTTTCATGAATATATTGCAAATCTTTTGTCTGCTATAATGAATAGATATGAATTTATTTTAACTCTCTGTTTGCCAGTAAGTACTTATAAGGTACCTTAGAATCTTATGTTAAGAAGTGTGTTAATATTAATGAACTCAGAGGAGCATTTCTTTCCTTGCATAGTATGAAAATAAATTCAGTTTATCTATGTTTGAGCATTCCATATTCAGAAAATGAGGCTTGAGAGTGTTATCAGAGTGTGCAGGAATTCTAAACTTTACTGTGTTACAAGTGATTTGGGGCACTTGTTAGAATGTAGATTTAAAAGTTATGGTCTCTGGGGTTAGACTTGGGAACTGCTATTTTTAACAATCATTCCAAAGCACTCCAATGAGAAATGCTCACATAATGTTTCTGTTTAGGGAGGCAGTTAAAGCTTGCAGGCAACTGAGGATAGCTGGACTAAATTCTTGTACTAAGAGTGAGATTCATTTGTGTGGAAGAGTTAATTCATCTTCTCAAAAAGTTATATTGGGGGGATTGGAAATGGCTCAGGATGTAAAGGCACCTGTCATGCAGGTCTGGCAGTCTGGATTTGCTCCTTGGAGCTCATGATAGAATAAGAGAACTGACTCAAAAAATTGTCCTCTGACCTTCATGTGCACAACATGGTATGTATACCAACACACACACACACACACACATACACACACACACACACACACACACACACACACACACACACACTTTGATGGATGTGGATTACTTTTTAAATCACTTAGTTTTTAGTATTTGAAAAATTTATTTGGCCTCAAATATTGTATTATGACTTCAACATGCTACCATTCTGCTCTGAAAAGTGAAAGCAGTCAGCATACTATAAAGCTTTGTTTGGATTGACTTTTATGATTAAGATTTTGGATTTTAAGGAAACAATATGGAAGTCAAATATATTCATAAATTATATATGCCCCTTTTGTCTCTTAGACATAGAATAACCTCCATACTAAATGGCAATTACATGAATGCAGACTTTATATGGCACTATCATGCCATTACAGTGGAAAGTGCTTGAACTTTAGCATGAAACCCATCTAGATTAATATTCTAGCTCTGCAACCACTTGTAATATGACCTTGATGAAACTTAACTTCTTGTGCCCTTCTTTCCTTTGTCTATAAAATATGTTTAAAAATAACAGCCCCATAAGGGTGATGAGAACATTAAATGAGGCAACTTACATAAAGCACTTGGCCCAGTTCCTGGCACATGGTAGATGCTTACTAAATGTTCTTGTTCCTTCACAGGGAACAATCAAGGAAATTCTATGCTAAAGTCATTCTATCTGAATAAAAGATCTGAAGAACCGTACATGTCCCCACTTTTGTAGGTTCATGTTTTTAAAATAGGACCAACAGTGGTACTCATGAATGATTTTTGATGACACAATACATTTTAGCAAATAATTGCCATGGTATAAATCCATATTTAATAGTTAATATTGCTAATATTGCTATTACCCAACATTTTCTCTTTAACAGTGCAAAAAAAAAATCAACAACCTAACAGAACAAATGGTGTTACCTTGGATGAGAGACTATCAAGTTGATTTTTTGTTTTTACAAAATGTTATAAGTAATTATTAATTTGTGCCAAAAACCTAAATATAACTTTTGGCACATAATAGTAAACACTTTGTTACTGGCACCATCCCACTTAGAGCTCTTGATGGGTAAATTGGCATTTTTGAAACCTATGTAAGACCTAAATTGTGACAATAGAGTAAAGTTGACCTCTAAAGGTAATGTCATAAAAGTTCTAAAGATGAAGATTATTTTAAGAAAGAAGTTATTATAAACTTCAAAATGAAGTAGTACATTATTACTTTTAAAAAGTCAAAGTTCATGATCTGTGATTAAAGAATAAAAGATTTCAAGTGTACTTGAATTTCAAAAGTATTTAAATTTATCTGTTTTGTTTTTGTTAAAATTCTGCAAGGTTAGAGAAAATAGGTCTCCATCAAGGACTGCAAGTAAGTAATGTGACACCTGGTTAAGTTCACAGACGTTCATTCCTGATCATTTACAACTAAGGGGGTATGATCTCACCAGAAGTGGAGGGCATGTAGTCTGGCAGATAAAAATTAACCATTTTGCAAATGAGTGATTGACCCCTCCCTCACTGTGGTTTCCTACTTTTATTACATCTACCTTTGAATATACTCTTAAAACAAGACTCTAGTTTAACAGCTTTGTATCTCTGGCCAGGGGGTGAAATACAATACCCATCAGGATGGAATGAAGGGCATTGGAAGAGCAGCAAAACTGCAAAAGAAAATCAATGAACCATAATCCAGAACTTCAGAGACTCTATATCAACCACCTAGAACTAGGCCAGCCTAATCTCTCCCCATCCTGAAGCTCAGGGAAATTTGCGGAAGAGGGGGCAGTAAGATCATAAGAGCACAAGGATGGGAGGAGCAATGATATGCGAGATACTCCACAAAAGTTAGGGCCGAAGCAATCTTAATTGGACTTTGCATGCCCTGTGCAATGTCCCATATACTATTGACCCCATAAAGTCTAGCATTTGCTAAAGGCACCAAGATCCTTGGAGGCAAGGAATTGACAGCCATAGTAGTGTTCCTATGCTTAAGGGAAACACAGGAAAGGGTTCAGGGAAATGCCACTGGGTCCTTGTACGTCATCAGAGAGGAGGGCCCAGAGGAGAGTCTGGCATGCACATTAAAGGATTCTCCGGGGAATGGGGGGGCACTGGAGGATGGGGAGGGAGGGGTAAGGGGAGAGGGAGCAGGGGGTTGGGGGGAGGAGGAGGGAGGGAGGGAACTGGTGTTATCTATTAAGTTTGTATGAGCAGAAATAATAATAAAAAATGTTATAAAAAATTCTGCAAGATTTATTCACTTAAAACATCTAAGTTGTTTCTTTTCCCAGAATCCTTGAATTGGTTGTCTTATCAACAGTCATTCATGCCATCTTGCAGAAGATATCTTTTAACTATGTCAAGTCCTTCCGGGGTATTGCTGAATCATCTGTGAAATATAACTTTATGCACAGTATATTTTTAAGTTATAAGCAGATTTTATTTTATTCTAACTCTTAAAAATTGGTAAACTTTATTTTACTTATTTCTAGTAACTTGAATACCCAAGTTTATTAATTTGAATGTTCCATTCCATTAAAATGCTGAATGACAAAACAATATGATAAAATGAGAAATGACTATCAGGAAGATCTTGAAAAGCACTACTGTGGTATGAGTTTTGTGGAGGAGAGAGAGAAGGAGAGAGAAACATATGGGAGAAAAAAGTGTGAGTGGCAGCCATCAGTTGTCATATTTTTATATAAATTCATGCCTTTTGGATTTCTGATAGATTTCTGGGGGCCTGTTGACCCAGCCAGTGACTGTCCCAACTTTGGATAAGCCACTGCATTTTCCTGTTTTGAGAGGGATGGCAGTTAATCATGCTTTGTTGTGCAAGGTCTTTCAAATTAATATATTCTTCGGTGATAAAACAACAAGAAACCAACAAAACCTCAGCTGCTTTTCTTAACACAACTTGTGTTGGAAGTAGCTAAGGACTTTTATCCCCTCTTTTGACTAGTTTCTTTAGCAGGAACAAGTATTGTCCAGTTTATACACTGAAAGTTTGCTTTTTCTTATGTTTTCATTGCCAAGATATATTTCTTGTCTATCACTTGGATTTGGGGATTTCATTGTTGACTTTGAATTTAGATAAAAGAAACTTTCATCTGGAGGATTTTAGGAGGGATCTTTTAAGGTATAGGGAGCCAATCTTTTGCTTTGGAATGTCAAGCCTCCTTTAAACATATCAGGTACAGCACCTAAATTGTGAGTGGAAGAATTTTTTAAAAAGTAAAATATTTTATTGTAAAATTTGTTTTTAAATGTCTTCAAATGAACAAATAGAGGGGCTTGTTAAATCACCACAATCTCTTTCTGAATAACATACAAATTCAGTTCACAAATTCAAATTTGTGAAATATATTATTTGTACTATTTGTTGATGACATTGTTGAATTTGAACTCTTATGGTTGGCCAGGTCTTCACTTGGCTAAAAAAGTGTTGTTCAATTTTCTCAATAGCCAAATTAAATGGAATAGGGAGAAAATGTCTATCAATGTACTTTTTAAAAAACTTACATAAAGAATAAGCAACATGGTGCTGTTCTAGGATGTATTTTATATCTATTTTAAGAAGTCACCATGCAGTATACATGTATTTCAAGTATGTATATGCAGATAAAGAGTGAGATAAAATATAGATTAAACACATAAATTAGAAAAAGCCCAGTATTTTGAAGGTTATACACTTACATCAACTATTAAATTAGAGAAACATTAAAAAGCAGAATAAGATGTTGGAGTCCACTAAAGGATTTCACATGTAGCTCATTGACTCTCAGAGTCACTGAATGTTTGATATAGAAACAAAATTAGATATTATTCTGTTTTAAAGTCCTTATTGTACTAATGACAAGGCTCAAGCTTAAAAGGAAGTAATCAGCGTGACATCATAGGCAGAATAAGATTTTTTTCATCACAGTTTGAAAATAAGAAGAGAATGAAGAAAGTGTAGTATCAGCAGAAAGTGTAGTATCAGCAACTCCAAGGAAAGAAGGAACCTCAAAAATGAGAGAAGAGGGAACAAGGCAGGGCAACAATGGGTATAGAGAAGAAACAAATGTTGTACATTTCCTGTCATGGTTATCTAGGCTTAAATATAAAAATGGACACACACACACATAGATACACACATATATGTATATAAACTCTTCATCAGCCATATATAGCAAATACTATTATCCCCATATTAACGTTAAAGAAACTGAGACTTGAGGGTGTTAAGAGACTTACACAAGGTAACACAGCTTGTTACATGGCATGGTTGAACTGTAAACCCATGCAAAGCTCTCAAGTTGCTGTACATTGTATTAATTTACTATTTTAGTGTCCCCGCCCTTCCTTCCTGTTCTCCATAATTCTCACTCACTGAAGTTCATTTCATTCTTTTTTAGCATTCCATGTCTTTGTGTTTTCTTCCACTTGAAATCTGCTCTCACTATATGATCTATTTCATAGTCACAAGTATCATGACATTAAATTTAGACAGAGTCATCTCCTTTCTGTATTATGTGTTTTGTAGTTATAATGGAAGTCTAGGCCCTCTTATAAAGGTGCTGGGGAATAAGTAAATACTAAATTGCAGGGAGGAAGAGCTCTACATGAGAACTTTTAGTAAGGAGAACCTATTTGGGGACAAAGGTCAGAGGGATCACCCCAATGCTTACATCAGACACCCAGCTGAGCAGTACCTCTTCTGTGACTGTCAAGTTGGTACTACTTCCATTGATTTTATTGAGGCAAAGGTCCTTGAAGGTCTTTAAAGGTCCTTTATATTCCACAGTTTCAAAGAATCTACGATTTGATGGTTTAGAAGTATGAGCAATTATCTAGCAATATGAACTGGGAAAGATTAGGCCCAAAGAAATACATTGTTTCTTGTGGTCTGAGTTGGTCAGCAACATTGTAAATGTGACTAAATCTTTGCTTCATTTGTCTAAATCATCCCTTATGTTTTTTCCTGTCTATATGGAAAATCAATCTTCACTAAGATATGGTGTGGGGAAGGACCAAGTTTATAAAAGATTTGATGTTGGTATCAGTGAGGTGGCCTGAAGAGTGGTAACTTGATATCCCACAAAAGCATGAGCCCCCACAGGAGTAGACAAGCTAGAGTGAAACCGGGGAAGGGTGAGTGGCAGTGGGAAGGAATGGTGAAGGGAAGGAAGGGGATAAGAGGAAGGGGGGATAGAGGAAAGCTGGGATAAATACTCAATATGCTTTTAAAAGTAGAAAAAATAAAAGATTTGATGTTGGAAAAGCCTTCATAGAGTCTTTTCATTTTATTTTATTTCTTTGGTGTGTGTGTGTGTGTGTGTGTGTATATATACAAAAAAGGGAACTTGAGTGTATGCCTGTGGAGGCCCAAGGGTGACATCAAGAGTCATCATGAATATTGTTCCACCTCCTTTTGCTTTGTTCTGGGGTTCCCCAGGCTTTCCTTTCCAGGGCTGGAAATACAAGCCTATCCTATCTACCTGACATTTTTACGTGAGATTTGGCCATCTGAACTTAGGTCTTTTGATTGTAAGGCAAAGGATTTAACTCATGAGCCATTTCCCTATCCAATCTTTTCACTTAAAAAACAAAAAGATCAACGTGAGACCTAGAGAGACTAAGCTTGTGCTAGAACCCAGGACACCTGGCTCTTTGCTTGGGATTATATTAACACACTAGGCTATCCTAACATCTTTCCCCCGTATCTATTTTCATTTAGTTCCTAGGAATGCTGGGAAAGCACAACTGCTAAAGTGAGGTTTAGCAAGGGAAATTACTGTCTTTCTATTCAATTACTTCCCAGTAGCAGACTTTTCTAATTCTCTTTGTATTGGTTGGGCCAGGGATCAATTCAGGGCCTTGTAAATGTGAGCAAATGACCAGCGGCAGGGGAGGTCCAGGTGATCCTTGGCTACATAATGAGTTAGAGGCCAGCTTGGACTACAAAACATGAGACCCTGCCTTGGAAAAAAAAAAAAAAACAAGCAAACAAAACCTGGATACTTCATTAAATCCCTAGGCTTGGGTTGCATCTTTTTTTCTGGCTGAACTGGTTTCCATGCAGCAGAAGGAAGACTGGACTTTAATGCCATTTGGTTGTGTGGTGGCTTGGTTTGCAGTAGCGAAAGCATAGGGGAGTCTGAAGCTGGGTGATCTGACCTGTCCTGTCCTAACAGGAGCCGGTACCTAGTGGTCTGATTTGCATATGGGTTTTGAAGGATTTGCCTCTTTGGTTCTGTCATCAGAACTGTTGGGTAGACCAGTGTACCATGCTGAGGGGATGAACCTGATAACTAGCAACCCACTTCCTAGCTCCAAACTTCCTTTTGACTGTCACCTCATCTTGATTTGCTTGACTCATCTTGCTCTTGCTGACTGTGACTCATGCATGGAGCATGTGCATTTAGCAAGGTGCAATCTTCACTGATGTTTCTAACTTACATAGCAGTTTGAGCATCCTACTGATCAAAATGAAACTAGCTTCCAAAGATGCTAGAATGTGTGATCTTTCCAACATAGTATAGAATGGTGTTGTGGCTAAAAGGGAAGGCTCTGGAGCCAGCCTGTGTTACTCTTTGCTTTTGTCACTTATTGGTCCCGTGATCTTGGACAAGTGATTTAACTCAGTGTGCCCCAGTTTTCTCATTTGTGAAACAGACCCAAATCAGAGGGTTGTTTTGATAACTGAAAGTAAATAAATGTAAATCACTTAGAAGGGTACATGCTACATAATAAGTACTTGGCTGTTAGTACTCTTGATAACTATTCCTAAAAGTGTCTATAAGTGAGTCATAGGAAGAGTAAGTGAATGAAATTGTCTTCTGCAGATACTGAAATGATTTTCCTTCATCGGCTCAGGTGTGCCAACATCTTTGCATTGCCTTTTTCTCTAAATTGAAGTTAAAAATCTGTCTTGCATAGATAATCTTGCATACACATACACCTTCCCTCAAAGAGGGGGAAAGTCCTGTTTCTGCAGTAGAAATGAATGCTGTGCTGAGTACATAGAAAGTGAAGGGCCCTTGTAAATAAAGTAGCAAATTAGCAATGATTTTGCCAGCAGCTTTAAAACAAATGGGTTGAAAGAGAATTCAATAAGTACACGCCTAACTTAGAGCTGCACTTGAATCATTTAGTAAACGTGTCATTTCAGTATTGAAAACAGCATCTAATCAAAACATGTTTATAATTAGACATCACATATAATATCTCTCAAAACTATGTTCCACCAGGTGAGATGCCATTCCCTGGAACACTGAAATCAAATGTTTGTTAGGCCTTTGTTATTATTAAAAAGAACAGGTTGGGGGTACCAAGAGAGGCTCAGATAAATGAAAGTGCTTAATTTTAATTAGAGAGAAAAAGACCAATGCACAATGTGGGTTGCCTATATGGAGAAACTTGTGCCAATAAAACCTGCCTCAAAAGGTATGACTCTATATTAATTTAAATCACACAGACATTGGCACTGTGTTCTTTTATTTTTCATTAACATTTTGATTTAGAACAACAGATTGTTGCAGTGAGGGGACAAGAACTGCAGCCAGTGAGCCATCTGCCGAGCATCTCGCTGACGACTCCACTAGTGAAAAGGAGCTGGTGACTATGGAATGTATGCAAGAGGGACACACACCATTAGCTAAATGACAGGATGAAAGATGGGAAACTTTGCTGGGTCAGAGGAGACAGAGATGGAGAAGGCAAAGCAGAGCCAATTCTGATTGGAATTGAAAAGATCCAAGTACTCGCAGCAGGCCAATGGGCTGGCAATCTAAATAGGGTCTGCTTGTAGGGTGTGCTTTTTTTCCCTCTCTATCTTTGAAATTACAGGTAGGACAAGGAAAAAGGAAAGTGACAGGCTAAACACACAATAATTTGCTATGCATCTCACATGGGATATGTTTCCCAGATCAGTGAAGATTCAACCCTTTAGACACACTACTTGAGACAAATCTTTCTGCAATGAACCTCTCCTGTCCTGTCTTTTTAAGCACAGCAGAGCAGTAGTGGGGGTGGGGAGAGTGGTCTGCCCTGGAGCCAACAATGACAGGGTGGATTGTATGTGAAGAATTTAAAAGCCTGGGTGAGCTTTTTATTATCAATATGCACAGGCTTTTCTAAACAATATCCTCTCCCATCATCCTTTCCCCATGAAGGACTAGTGTAGTGGAATGGACACAATTCAATCTTCTGCTGATATTTCTAAGTCCTTACAGGAAATTTCAACTCCAATACCGAGCTCAACTTAAGGCTATTTGGTTTCTAAAATTTATTTGTCTCTACACTAAATGACTCCAGTCTTCTGGACTTTTGTAGCTGGTGGTTCTGCATATTTCTCCTTCACTGACAGCCGTCACCTTTTTGTATGTCTGCTTTTAGATATGCCCCATTTCAAATTATGCTATCTTCAGTAACATTGTCATTGCCAGCTATGGTGAGAGAAAGAGATAGAAGGCTGTGAAAATAGAAGATTAAAAGCACAATAATCTGTATCTCCTGCATAATAAGGAATGAAGGTGTGCATTGCATTGTATAAAGTTTTTCTTTAAAAGTGGCTAAAATAAAAATAGCACTTTCACTGCCAAAAGATGACTGCTTCAATTTTCTAAAAAATTAGTTTAGAGGGAATTCTTCCCTCCCTCATGAAGCTAGTTAAATGGAGACAATATGGTTAATGGTAAGAGCATAAGATTAGATTTAGGATTGGTCCTATTCCTGCCACTTATTAGGAACAAATTGCTAACTCCCCTTTATTTCACTTTTTTTTTTGCATATGTGTATTTGGTGAACATGTATGCATGCATGTGGGTAGACACATGTATGTGCATGTAGGTACAAGTGCACAGAAATGTGTATGTGTGTGTGTGTGTGTGTGTGTGTGTGTGTGTGTGTGTGTGATTGGGTATGTATACAAGGGTGATATCAGGAATCATCCTCAGTTGCTCTTTCATCTTACTGTTTCGAGACTAGGTCTCTAAACCCAGATCTTGTAGGAAAGCATAGTCTGGCTAGCAGCTTACTGTGAGGATTCCCAGGTTCTACCATCTAGAATTGGAATTGAAGGAAGGTTACCACGCCTTCCTGGGATTTTATGTAGGATCAAGGCAACTGAACTCTGATCCTTTTGCTTGCACAAGAGCTTCAATCACTGAGCCATCTCCCCACTTCTAGCATGCTAACTTCTCTAAGCCTATTTCTTCAAGCATAAAATGGGTATAATATTAATATTTGTCTACCTAACTTCTTGTGTGATAGATTTTTACTAGATTTCATTCATGGAGTGTTGTAATTTGGACCTTGAATGTTGTCTGATGCTCTACATATTGAAGGTTTGGTCACCAGTCTGTGATACTCATAATGTTTAAGTAGTGGGGGACTAGTGGAAGAAGTATATCATTGGTTACATGTCTTCAGAGTGTATTTGGGAGTCCTGGTCCTTTATTGCCTCTCTTTTTGCTTCTTGGATGCTATGAGGTGAACATCCTATATTTTATGCTACAGAAATGCTGCACTATGCTGTCTGCTCCAGAAATGCTATACTGTGTTGTCAAAGGCCCAAAGAAATGGTACTAAGCGACCACAGACTGAAGTTACCAAAACCATCATCTGAAATTAACCTTTCTTCTGTGTAACTTGATGTCACAGTTTGAATATAAATTGTCCTCCATTGGCTAATATATTTGAATACATGGTTCCCAGTTGGTGGCACTGTTTGGGAAAGCTATGGAATCCTTAGGAAGTAGAGCCTTGCTGGAGAAAGTATGTCACTAGAGGCAGGACTTAAGGTTTGATAATCCAACTTCTCCCCTCCCCTCCTCCTGAATATGGCTGCAAGGTAACCTGCTGACCTTCTGGTTCCATTGCCATGTTCCATGCTGCCATGTTTTCTGCACTTGTTATCATGTGTTATCTGACATGATGGAGTCTATCCCCTCTGGAACTATCAGTCCAATAATACTTCCTTTCTCCCTTAACTGCTTGAATCACAGTATTTTATCACACCAACAGAAGAGTAACTGGAACACTTGACTATTTCAAGTATTTTGTTGCGGTAACACAAGTCTGTCTAGGCATATTTAACTTCATTCCTGGATCCCAGTGGACTAGTGGGATCGTTCTTCCAAAGATTCAGTGCTACAAACTCAGAAAGTCAAAGAAGCAAAATTATCTTTAGAAATTCTGTGTAAGCCTAAGAGGAATTATTTAATTAAGGCAGACCTCCAGCAAGCCTTCAGGAGATCCTCTAATGGATATGGAAAGACTCAACCCATAGTGGGTGGAACTACTCAGACAGGTGGATAAGATAGAGGGCTGATTAGGATTTGGCCACTGGCAATCTAGTGTATTTGAAATCAAGCATCCACTCTCATCTGCTCTCTGATCTTGCTGTGGGTAGGGGTTGGCCAATTCCTTCAGCTCCTAATATATCACTCTCCTGGTATTATGGCCTATAACTGAAAGCAAGAGCATGAATAAAAATCTCCTTGTCCTGCTTAAAAAAAAAAAAAAAGAAATTCTGTGTAAGGTTTGCAATGAGGTTTCCAGGTGAAAATTGGTTCTTTATCATATCAGTTCCAATTGTTCCCTTCAATTCTTGAACATGCATCCCTCTAGCATATCACAAGATTTGAGAAATAACTTAATGACTCTTTGTCAGCCTGACTGGCAACTTCATCAACTTTGGTCTCATCTCAACTTTATCTTTTCATTTGATCTCTGTAGGGCAGTTTCTCCTTTCTCAAAAACAGGGGTGGATTCACCTCAAAATTTCCTATTTTCCCATATCCATACTGAGTTTCTTTCATTGCTCTCTCTCTCTCTCTCAATGGAAGTAGCTCCATGAGAATTTGAGAAGGATGGAGATAGTGGCAGCCCCACTAACCTCGTTCTTACCTCACGGCTTCACTTTACACCTTCAACAGAAGAGTGAAATACTGTTTAGCACTACAAATATGAACCATACAAAGGAATCTGTTTTGGGAACTTTGTTCTGTGTTAGTCACCTTGTAGGATTCTCACAGGCCAAGCAGCTCTACGGGGGGCAAAAGTAGCATTAAACTAACTAGCTAGCATGTTTTAGATGGTTATCCAAATGCCAGCCTTCCATAAACAAATCTCATATTGATTTGTGCAGTTTCTAGAATATACCTAAGAAATACGCCTGTTACTTGGGGGAGAAGAATATGAAGCCTTGAGAATCCACATAAATTTCTTTGCCTTAGAGTCATGGTCTTGATTACTACCTCAACATTTATTAGTCTGTTGGTTTTGGGGTGCATATGTGTGTAGCATATGTGTACACATGTACAGAGATTTGCAACTAGTGTCTTTGACTATTGCCCTCTTCCTTATCTTTCATACACACTTCTGTGTGATTTCTGTGCATATGACATGTGTGTATACATTTGTGTGTGTGTATGTGTACACATTCATTTATGTAAATGCAGGTGTGAATTTGCCACATATGTATGGAGATTAGAGGATAGCTTCAGGTGTCAGTCCTCACCTTCCACCTTATATAAACGTCTTTTTGCTTTTGTTAATGTGTCTGTCAGCCAAGCTGGCCTGTGAACTTCTGGGGATACTCCTGTTTCTAACTCCTGCCTTTTTCTTCTATGACATATTTCTCTTCTAGCATGCACGCAACAATTTCATTCTGGGCAAACAGGAGGATTCAGCTTTCTTCCCCCCTCACTCCTAGATTCATTGCAGAATATACTCATGATTCTGAGGGCAGGTATGCTTTCAGGACTCTGAGTCTATCAGAGGATCTGGTTGTCCTCATCAACTTTGTGCTCAGAGATTAACCACATCCTCAAACAGCCTCATTTCCCTTAACAACCTTAGCAGTCATGAATATATCATATCTCTTGCATAGTATTTATGTTTTCTGGGCTAAGGGATTCCATATATTTTTTTTCCTTCCATAGAAAATAGACCTGACTTTGCCTTGCACGGATTTTTTTTTTCAAGATTTCAGACAAGAGCCTTTCATAGTATAACAGTGCTAGTAATCAAGGTCCTTTCCTCTTTCCTTCTACTGTCATGATTTCAGACTTTGACCACTTATTCCAGATTCAAAAAGTCCAATTTTGGCTTACCCACAGCTAGTAAACATTTTAGGTGCAGCTTGTGATTTCTGCAGCATAGTAGACATAGCTTTCTACCAGCATCCTGCACAGCTTCCTAGCCAAAGTCAGTAGTCCCTCTCAGCAGGAGCTATGGGGGATGATAAAGTAAATGACAGCTGCCTTGGGCAAAAAGGATCCCTTTCACCTGGAAGGCAACAGGGGGCCTTTTTGAATGAAAGGAGGAAGTGAACCTGAAAGGAGATGATCCAGGATGCAGTAGCAGCTGGTGAAGACAGCCGAAAATTCAGGAGCTAAGAATAGTGACACCTCATTTGGGTTTATCATATTAATACATTTTGTGCTACATTTCTTAATGACCTGCCTAGTTGGATGGCTTTTTTTGTAACCTGCTATTACAAAATTCTTTTTATATTGTTTCACTCAATAACCTATACTATTGAACTTGAAAAGGTGATCAGGCAGAAGTATTTGCTCTCAGCTCATCTAAAAACTAATATAAAGATAATAGGGTCCACTCCATCTATTTAAGACTACCTAGACATATAAAATTTAGGGGATGTAATAATATCTGAGATGCCATTAGTGATAGAATCTTTCATTGATGTGGATTCCATGAATGCCAGGGCATAAGTAATAATCCTCTGATGTAATCAACTTACTCCAAGCAAACACTGTTAAACAACTGTCAGTTTTGGTTACTTGACCACATCTTCCTAAAATATAGGTGATGAATAGCTGGGGGGATACTTATGATCAAAGAATATTGGTTGCAGTGGATATTGCTGAGGACAGTAGAAGTCTCTTTGGAGTCTCAGCAAGTCTGAGGGCAATTTTCCTAAATGACTGACTCACCCATTACCCTCCTGAGTCCTTACTCTTCCTCATCTGGAATGAGATTAGCATTTTAAAATATCACCTAACTTGAGGGCTAGTGAAGATGGTTCAGTGGGTGAAGGTGCTGGCAATATGATTCTGGCAACCTGAGATTGATCCCCAGATCCCATGAAAAGGTGGAAGGAAAGAATCGATTCCACGAAGTTGATCTCTGATCTTCCCACATGCGATGTGGCATGCATGAACCTTCCTCCATAATATTTAATTATAAAAACAAAAAACTAAAATTTCACTTAAATTCTCCTGGCATAAATTCCAATTAATCAGTTCCTACCTACATCAATTCTAAAAACAACTGGGTTTTTTTTCCTTACTTTCTTTCCAACAAAAGTCACCTCATAAAATGCTGTAATGCTTACTTCCAGAATGTCTTTAGAAAACCAAGAAAAACTACTTCTATGACTGTCTCTGAGAATTGGAGCTTTCTCACTTTTACTCTGACTTTCGATACATGAAGATGTTGGAGTAGACCATCATCTCTGTCTATAATAGTCTACATCGTCAACACCAAGGATTTTCACTTAAAAACATATTTTGAGGCTCAGTACACCATGCCTATTTTCCAACATCATCTACACTTCCAATCCTTCCTTATACAACCACACACTTCCTGTGTTACATATATAGCCATCATACTCAATAGTTAACAAACCACTTTTACATATATTTGCTAATATAATTTTTCATGATATTCATGTAAAGTATTCAAATTGGGCATTATATTTCCCTATTATGTAAACAATGAAAATGAGACCAAGACTAGTAAAGCTACTCATTCATGGGTATAGGTTGTATAGTAACTAAGAAAGTAAAAGAAGCCAGGTTTTCCAACTTCAAGCTAATACCTTATTCCTTGGAGAAGTACAATAATGGCAGCTGATATTTCTTTAGCTGTCACTATATGCCGAATGCTCTTTTTATATATGCAATCATCTGATAGGGTAGATACTAGTATTTTCTTCATTTGTCAGACATAAAACTTAAGTCTTGTTGGGTAAATTTCTTTACCTATGGCTACACAACTAGAAAAAGATGGATCCAAGATTTGAACCCTGGAAATTTGGATTCAGAGCATAACCATTACTTCTGTATCAGTTACAAAATAATTATCCTCCCTTTTTAAAACAAGGAATTGCTTGCTACGTATCCCATGAGCTTAAACTCATGATCTTCCTGCTTCAGTCTTTCAATTGCTGGAATTATAGGCATGTGCCACCCCACCTAGCTACAACATGTATCTTAAAAGAGATTAGGGGTTGAGTTCTTCATTTCTACTGAAAAAATTTGATTATTACAGAAAGGCTAAGGTCAGTAATTTTACTATGTTTTTAAACCTGGGTCAGCATGTAGCTATTATAAAAGTTGAGTCATAATTTTAAACTAGAGAATTGAGAATCAATTAAATACATAAAATTGCATCCACACATACATATAATGCATTTGTATGATCATGGTTTTATATATACAAACATGATATAAGAGAATTATGTTATAGAATAAGCATAAGTAGTGAAAAAATAAATGTCAAATTTTAAAAATTCTTTTTCTTTCTTTCTTTCTTTCTTTCTTTCTTTCTTTCTTTCTTTCTTTCTTTCTTTCTTTCTTTCTTTCCTTTCTTTCTTTCCCTCCCTCCTCTCTCCCTCCCTTTCTTCCTTCCTTCTTTCTTTTTCCAATAGTAAAGATAGAACTAAGGGTTTTGTATATGTTGGGCAAGGGCAGGACCACTGAGCTATCCTTAGCCATAGATTTTACTTTATTTAGCTGAATTTTCTCAACTACAGTTTTGAAGTATTTTTCCTAAAAAATTAATACTAATTTAATTTTACATTTAGAGTTTATGACCACCATAATAAACCTTTCCTACATTTAAAATGTAGGCTAAGACAATATGACTTGTACACATGAAACAACTAGGAGAAAAAGGGATAGCAAAAATAGTGATGTAAAAACCCTCTGGTGTGACTTTAGTACAGATTTCTGCTGGTTAGATTGAAAAACATGGTGAGAGAGATGACATTGAGAAGTTCAGATTCTCATCTTGTTTTTGGTACCAGGGAGTTGCATCATCTTTGGCAAATCTCTTCTTTCTTTTCCTCACTTTCCTCATCCACTAAATGAAGTAGTTGGACTAGAAGTACTTGATATAGATCCAAAAGTATGCAATGCATAAGTGGATTCTGAACCTTTGCTTTGCTCACTGACAGAAAATCAAAGGGTGGTAAAATGGTGATAGCCTACCACTGGGGGCATTAAATGACAGATACCATTCACTATAGCCCCTGAAACTTGTGCTTTGCTGTGTTTCTAATTCATTGTGGATTTATTTTTCCTCTCTGTCACCTATTCAAAACTGACAAGCGTTGTCATTTTCACACAAAGCCACATTAAAAATGAAGAGAAGAAGGACTGTGTTTGGAAGACATCCTACAAGTGTCCAGAGTTAGAACATCTGTTTTGCAATCCCAATTATGCTACCAAATAGTCATTAAAACCTCAGGATAGTCATTTAATTACTTTACTTTTAGTTCCCTCATTTGAAAAAACAGATCATTTATCTATGAGAGAACATAATATTATAATGCATTTTGGGTAATACTGAGAAGAGGTGATAAGGTTGGTGAAGGATGGGTATCTTAGGATATGAAAGATAAAATGTTTCTTTTGATTATCACCCAGATTTCAGTCTTCTGGAGACAACCTGTTGTAAGTCCAGCTCCAGATGACAAGAAGACAGGGGAGGAAAAAATGTCTACATTTCCTGGTGGTCCTCAACAGTATCCTCTCTAGTGAATCTATGCTCATGAAAAAAGATAGTTAACCTTTGCTCCACAGAGAATGAAGGATGAAATGTGGAAAATCACATAAGCAAATTTTCTCTTTTAACCTTTCCAATAGCTCCTTTCTTTGCTGTTTTCGCTGTGATTCAGGCAAGTGCCATCAAAAGGAGAAAAATCCATCTACTCAAACAAATATGCTCTAAACTTTCATCATGCATACATCACCGGCAATTAGAGAATTCTCAAAAACTCATATTCAAACCCAAGAAAACTCATTTGGTAGCACCTTTTTCCTTGTCTGAGTTAAAATTCCAGAGTGCAGTTTTATATTCTCCCATTTAAAACACATTAAAATAGACTTTATATTTCAACAAAGATTATTTTCTTTAAGTCAGCAAATGCTAATGTTATCATGATACGTTCCATGCTGTTTTTGGATAAAGCAGCATATACAGTAATAAATTTATACCCAGTTCTGAGAAAAAGATTCAGGCCTGGTGATACACACACACACATGCACACACATACACACACACAAACACACACACCCTGGCTTTGTGATGTATCTCATGAATCTCTCTCCATGCTTTGCTTTTCCCATGTCAAATGTCTTATATTCAAGGTAGCATTCTGTGTAATGAAAGATTACCCCATTCAGCTTCTGAGCTATAGATTCACAAAAAATATAAGTTGTTTTCCAGGACTTAGAGAGTATTCAGAGAAGGGAAGAATCCCTTCTGTAACTTGTTTGTTGACCAATTCTATGTTTCTTCTTCATTCACCTACCACATCATCACTCTGAATTATTGAACACTTAATACCACACTTCCTGGTAAATGTTTTATATAGATACACTTGCTTTATATTCACAATGTCTATATAAGGTAGTTACTATTATATTCATCCTCATTCTATAGATGAGAAAGTAAGGCTCAGAGGGGTTAACCAGTTTATCCAAGATCATACCATCATTAATAAGGGAACCAAAATGAAAATTTAGGTTGTCTATTTTAGAGCTACTCTTTCCCTTTGAATAGTTCCCAAACTGAGTAGGAGAAACAAACAGCTTTCAATTAGGCAAGGATTAAATAAGTACCCTTTACTTCCAAAAGTAAGGAGGAAAACCTGAAGAGCAACAAAGGCTGGACATTTCTAGGTCTCTAGATCTACAGAAAGTGCAACTTTCTTCACTGTCTTTGTCTCCTTATGTTCTATCATTCTACAAATTGCATAAAGAAGATTAGAGACCGTGAATTGGTTCTTTCAGAAGACAGGAGACCAAAGGATATCATGAATAGCTATTGGACAAAGTGGATGAAAGACTTGTTTAGTGAAGGGTTGTGTAGAAGTAGGTCCCTGGCTTTCATCTTCTTGATGGCAAAAGACAAAAATGAACTATCAAGTGGTTAGTGACACCAAGAAGTGGATATAACCAGGATAAAATACATGACACACAAATGTGTGTGGAGGATTGTGCCCAATAGGGGAGAATGAGCAGTATGAAATGTCGTTCTCCCCAGTTCCTTGGGCTCTTGACTTAAGGGTCCAGAAAGAATGCTCACTCACTAATGTCTCTGCAGTGCTCAAGGGAATGAAATTGCTTCTACCAGGGAGACCCTTAAGCAATTTTTTTCTGCTTTTCTTCATGTTTTACAGTGGGGCAGCCCTATTTGAAGAGAAGCTTCACTGTGCACCTGGGCCAAGTGCTTTCTTCTGACTCGCTCTCAAAGGGCACGCTTGTGTCTGTTGGGCCTTTGGGAAGTCAGAATGGCTGCATGTATACTGTTTGGACAATTAATTGTCTTAAAAATACCTAGAAAATTACTCAGATTGTGACTGGAAGCAAATTGAGTCAGAGAGATGAATGCTTACTGTCTTAGACTTTAGAGAAATGTGCAGCTCAGGGTTTTTGATGATAGAATGAGTTAAACTAGATGGGCAAACTTTGATATATGGATGAGAGATGTTTGAGGATAGGTTGGTGGGTTGAAAATATGAGGGGGTGTTGTGATGGGTTTCTTGGCAGACAAAAAAAAATCTTTGGTTTGAAGAAGAACTGAGAACTGTAGAAAGGCTCAGAGGAACAGCTGTTCAGGAAGGAAATCTGATTTTTAAAGTGACGAGATTTCAGTTTTCAAATGAAACTGAGTTTCTGTTTTTAGGATGAAAACTTCAAAAGAACTTGAATAATGATGATACTGATAATAGCCAATGAGGGCCAGGCACAATTATAAGTGTATAAATTCATATACATGAATTTGTAATTTAATTAAAATTTCCATTTATTATTATGCCAACTTGTGATGAGGTCAAATAGCTTGCTCCAGGTCTCATAGGTAATAAATGGAGGAGTTGGGATGAGAAAGGGTAAGTCATACTGGTTGGAGACACTATCCACTCAATTCATGGATTTGATATTTTGATCATAGAGCTTTATAGAAGCAGAAATAGAGTTTTCTAGATACAGAAGAATTGGAAGAACTCCATTTCAAATGTTCTTTACTCAGTAGGAAATTAAATGAGATGGTAAGAGTTAGTCTTAGGCTGTTAATGATGGAAATCTCAGACCTTCCAGAAGGGCCTCCCCACATGAATGACAGAATATAGAACCAGAGATATAGAAGCTTGCTGATGGTCATCCAGACAGTTAATGTCAGATCTGAGATTGGCACACAGATCTACAACTTGACCCAGTGCTCATTCCAATAAACCCCCATTTTCTCTATAGCTTTTACCTTTTCCAAAACCAAAAAAACATGAAATGTGAAAGCTTAATTCTTTGTAAATGTTATAAGATGTTAACCTAAATTATATGGCATATAGGTGATTAGATTGGCTTAATTTATACCTTAGGTAATCTCTCACTGAAAAACAGTACAGGAGTGATTATACAGCATTTAAAAAAGTTCTAATCAAGAACTAACTCTATAAGTATCCAAAAAATTGCCTCTAACTCCAAATACTTTGTTAATTAATATTAAATTTATCATTGGTGAAATTAGTAGTGTCAAACATTTGTAGATGGCTACACAAGTGACAAAGTCTGTTCTCCAGCTTAAAAAAATAAGATATAAGATTCTAATAAGTTCTATAGTATTTTCTTTAGAAATGCTGCCATAGGCTCTATTTGTAAATTTTCCTGTGGACAATCACTAAGAGATTTTTTAATTAGTTGAACCCTGCCACGAGTTTTCTTTTCTGCCACAAGAGAACCTTCATACAAACTTCTGTAACAGGGTAGTCTTTGTATTCTTTCTGCCTCCTCTTTTGTGATGTTCCCTGATCCTTGAGGAGAGAGAAAGCTAGAGGTTTCTTCTGGTACTGAATGTTCCACACTCATCTATTCTCTGCCAAACCAACATTTATTTCATAAAGAAGCTTCTGTAATGAATATTGAGAACTGTAGTAATCAATTTAAAAATAAATATTTAGAAGATAGTTTGATACAATGTCTGTTTAGCAAAACAATGGCAATAGGTTCTATTCTAGGGTTTATAAACTCTCTATCCGTGGGTTTTTAGTATAGTTTACAGTTCAAGGCATGGGTTCCCTCCTGTGTAGTGGGCCTTAAATCCAATTGTTGAGAAGTTGGTTATACTCATGACATTCATACCACTATTGCACCAATGTCTCAGGCTCAGGCAGAAGAATCTATCATTGCAATGTTCACGGGTGTGTGCAGGGAATCATAGTAACACAAGTTGTTGAGAATATGTGATGGTTGAAGGATCAGTCCTCAGTATGGCATATATAGTGCTGATAAAAGCTCAAGGACCACTGCAGAAAACAGCAATCATGAACCAATAATAAAGGTGGTTACTGACAGGATCCCTACAATGAACTTACCCGGTGAATGATGAGCTATGAACTGAGAAGAAACTAATGGGCTCTACAATGTACTGATGAACAATGGGCCACAGACTCAGGGAGAAGTAAAAAAAAACAATCCAGTATGTACCCATGAGGATTTGCCAAGTGATAGCTCTATCTATACCCAGGACCACACAATGGGCCATGGTTAAGCCTGTGGGACACAAACAAAACAAAAGGATATGAAAATACGAGGAAGAATTGCAGAGAAGGAGTAGCAGTATGTGTGGGTGGGAGGGATATGAGAGGCTAGGGAGGGAAGGTGATAAAGGTAGAGGAAAAAAGAATGAATGTATTACATACATGTACGAAAGAACAAAATTCATCAATAAAGAAAACTGGGGGAAAATCCACTGCTAGACTATCCACAAGGATAGGGAACTCCACTTTCCTGAGTCTATAGCTGAACTTTGCTGAATTTAAGAATTGACTAATTGTTTTATGCCTGTTTCCAATTTTGATGAGAGACTTTTTTATATTTAGTAATGGGCTATGGTGAAAAGACTTAAAGCTTTCACTCTATAGCAGGTTATTGACATCTAGTCAATAGCACCTACTGATGTTCAATGGCTAAGTTTCCTTAGGTTAGTCTTGCCATTTTGGACCTTGACCTTGAGTTGGTAAGCCTTGTTCTTGGATTACAAGAAAAGAAAAGAACTCACTCTAGGTGATTACTGACAAATTCTTGCTTAATCCATTGTCTCCTGTTTATGTGTCAGGAATGTATATTTATGATAAATTAAGCAGAGCCCTTCAGAAGGACGACTTCTGATCTATCAAACATGTATAAATGGCCTGGTACCACCATTTTGATGCTATCATAGGCCTGATGAAAGGTTAAGGTTGAGTTGGCATTGAGCCAAGGGAAGAAGCTACATAAATAGAATATGTATGCAGGATCACAAATATGTATGTAACATGCACAGAAGACAGATTGTTCTATCATAAAGCTATACCTTGATGTTTTGCAAAGAGAAGTCAAAATTAGGTGTTTTTCTTCTGAGATCATTTCTCTCTGCTGTTTTTAGTTGCTACACTCACCATTAACAGAGTTTTCCCAAATGGTAATTTAGCTACTAAAGCGAGTATATATTAATGTGGTATAAAGGCCAGAAACATGCACCATCCATACCCAATCACATCAGGTACTGTTATGTGTGCTTTTTTTTAAATTTTCTAGGGGGCTGAAAATTTTATTTATAAGTCTTCAGCTAGAGACATGAAATCTTCAGGTTGTCCCAAACCTTGCAATTCTCTATTGAAGGTATCTGGTCCAATGCCATGTATGTGATCTGTATGGCCCCTATAATCATTCTAATTGAATCAGGTACAGAAGAGGGAAATTCTCTTGGCTCCACTATATAGCCAACTGTGTGACCTCAAGATAGTTTAGAGATTTTGAAACATCTGATTCCTGATTTTTGTAAAATGGAGATGAGACTTCCTCCCTTCTAGCATTGTGATGATTCCATGGGTTATGTCATAAAGTACTTGGCATGATGCTTTCCATGTGGTACAGTTTCAGCAAATGGCAGTTATAATTATGTCAGCTCTGCCTTTAAATTTGTTGGTAGTAAAGACAGGGAGAAGGATACAATGAATACTTTGTGAATTGATTGCGACACATCTGTTTTAATAAGTGAACTAGCATTTGCTAAGACATCTAGTTTATAGCATTGCTAAGGAGTAATCATTTGAGAACAACAAAGATGGGAATATATGTTGGTAAAGATGGGAAGATATATTGGTGAAAATGAAAATCATCCCCTCATTTTTACTCATCATCTCAGAGTGGTTATGTTTTGTGTCCCTTGTGGACTATGAGGCTAGTTCTTAGTTATGTCAAGTCCTAGGTTTACAGCCTGAAAGCCAAACTTGCTAATGACTGATTACATAAGCCAATAGCATCTCATATACACAGAGAAGCAGCCAAAGTGTAAGTACCTGACAGAATACCTGATGCTTAGTGGGTGCTCAATAGAAGCTTACTTTGAATTTGCATATCTGTTTATAGTACCAGGGCTTATTAAATTTGTGATTATCCAATTGAATGTACATTAGTTAGTATCACCCAAAAAACTTGTTAAACAGGCTTATTCTTCTTATATTTTCTAATTCAATACATCTGGAGTGTGACACGGGGATTCATATTTAATGAGCACTTCTGGTGCTTCTAACTTGAATGGTCCAATTCAAGAAACAGTATTTTTTAAGAGAGAAAAGAAGATTTATTTAGCTTATGGTTCCGGAGGGGAGAAGGCATGACGGGAGAATTTGAAGTGACTCAGGTCACAGCAATTATCGTGGAGGTACAGTAAGTAAGAGCAAACTACAAGTAAGTCTGAGTTATCAAAAGCTCAAGGCCTGCTCCCTCTGATTTATCTTCCTCCAGTGAGGCTCCACATCCTAAGGTGCCATGACCTTCCCCAACATTAACATCAACAAGAATTTAAACACATGAGCCTTGAGGTACAACTCACATTCAAATCATGACAGTGAGCTACCTAATACACTTTCTTCTTAAGTTAACCTACATTTTTTGTGACTTGCAACTAGTAATTGTGACTGACAAATAGAGCAAGATCTTTTAAATTATTTTTCAAGTCTAATTCTATATGATGCTTTTGTTTCTTACACCCAAGTTAATGACGCCATGGGGTGAATATTTTATTCTCTCAAATACTCATTAAATTTGGAATCTTGAAAAAGCCTAATGCATACTAAGAAAGTAGAAAGGTGGCTTACTAAGGGGTCAAGTGTTGGGTACTTTGGTCAAAAGAAACAATACTTTAAAATTTTTTATTATTATTATTATTTATTCAACTGTGCGCATGTGCGTGTGTATGCGCGCGTGCGCGTCTATGTGTGTGTAGAACCACGGACGAATTCGCGAACCACCATGGACGCCTCCACCTCCTTCTGCCCCCGGATTCACAGGCTCCGCCCTACCAGGACCAGAAGCGCAGGCCGCCCCCCGCTTCCGCCTGGCGTCTATACGTGGGATCTGGGAACCGAACTCAGGACCTTCCGCCTGCAAGAAGCCACCTCTCCAGCCCAAAAGAAACAATATTTTAAACTAACCAACAAGTAGCTTTAGAAATTGCAATAACGTAAAAGGGGTATTTGAGAATCTGTAACAGGTTCTGAGTAACTACAAATATAAGTGGTCTTTCTGTCTTAAATTTCTAATTCACCTACACAGAAAGCAATTCCAGTATTTCTAGCAATATACTTACCCTGTGTGGGCTGGATTCTCATCTCTTCTTGTATCATCCATTGCCAATATTCTGACCACTATAGGTTAGACTGCAAAGATAAGGGCCCTGGTTGCAGTGAGTAACTGGCAAGTTTTATCAGTTAATCATGGATAAATAAAAGGGGACTATTATCATAACAATTTTTAAGAGCTTTAAAAAATACTCTCCACTTTTCACTGTGAATTAATTTTACTTCTGAAAATTTCCCATAGTAACCACAGAGAATCCTGAGATTACAGTATTCTAAACAACCACGCACAGAGGAGGCAGCAGACACACTACAACAGAACATAGTCAAAAGCAACTAAAATAATTAAAGACATCTAATGAATAAAGGACCAAAATTTTCCATGGAGGTCAAATGTTGAAAAATGACATAGAATGTAATTTAGGCACCTTCACACCTCATTAAGGATTTCTAGCACGTTGTAAATGTCCACTGCCCATTTGTTGTGCAACTTCTTTGGGCAGGAAGGTGTCTCATTCTGTGTTACTTTACCTGTCCTAAATATCTCCTTCTCAGGATTCTGCAAGGTAATGAATGGATGGTAATCTCAGAAAAGGATTCTGGTTGAAATATTACTAGTCTGTAAGTATTAACTCATTCCTTTCCAAAGAGCATACTTGCAGCTTAGCATAAACAGATAAAATTTTCTGTTTCTGTTTCTGTTGCATAAACAGATAAAATTCACAGTTGAATTTCTGACTAATGGCAAATTCTAGGAGGTATAATAGTTGAGGGAGGCTTGGTGTCATCTGCAGTTCTCAAATGATACTTGGTAATCTTTCAATGTCTTCCTTAAAATCACTTCTTAGCTCAGATATGTAATATGCGGTTGACTAGGACAAGCCTTGGAGTTAGAATCAAAATTTTTAGTTTCTTCTGGGGCAAAGTAAAATTAGAGTTGTGAGTATTTCCTGTTTAAGAGAAGTCAGACAGCTGCAAAGCAGATGTTACATGTCTCCTTCTGGCATGTCTTGACCCAGAGAAGCAAACTGGAAAGAGAGTTTGAACCACAAGCCAACCTTAGATCCCTTGAGCATGTTGTTTCTAAAAAGTGCACTTTGGCTCATGGCAAGAAGCCAAGACACTGTCATCCTAACTCATGAGCTACTTCTTCTCCTAGCTTGCCCTTTAGTTCCCTCCTCCACATCCCTACAAAATCGTATTCAAAGAAAACGCTCTTATCAGGCAATCTGATCATTCCACCCACCTGGATGAAATGTACACAAGGTTTTTGGGAATATGGTAGAAACACCATGAAAATCAGAATGAACCAAATGTATCTCATACATAACTTTCCTTAGAAAGTGAGAAGGTACCAAACTGAGTAAACTTATCAGAAATGGATCTTCCTTTGGTCAATATTGTCTCTCTGCTTTGGATTCTTCTTTCTCAAAGTGAGATTTTAGGACCCTCAGTGTTAATATTGCATAGGAACATGCTAAAAATGCAGTCTTGGGCCTGTGTCAGACTTTTTAATCAGAATCTTTATTTTAACAAGATCCCCAGGTGAACAGTGTTCAATTCTATACTGAATTGTGTCACATAGGGTTCAAATATCATTACCACTGTGTTTTCTGTCCTGATTTTTATCCACGCTCTTTTGACTTTCTAAACCAGGACAAATGACATGTTGAAGATAATTGCCTAAAGAGCTAGTGGCAATTGAGAACCCAGTAGCAGAGAGGTCCACACAGGAGGATCTAGACATTTATTTCTCTCACCAATATTCAATGGACATCTGGAAAAGAATATGCTGGTCATTTCTACTGGGAAAGAAGCCAGTATAAATGCTTGAGCCAATGCAATAGATAGGTGGAGGGTATGAGAACATTTCAAATAGACTCCAAGTACATTCAGAGCTTCCATTACTGATGGTGAAGATCAAAGTTTCTTCACAAAACATGTCATTCCACATGCCATCTCAGAGAATGGAAGCTTTCAGTATGAGATTCAGCATCTCTACCATCCTTCTGTTATGATCATCCACTGGTGCAGTGTATTTCCTGCTGTTTGCTCCATAGTGCCAGAACTTACAATAGTGTTTTTGATAAAAATGAATCCTTGTAAACTTTGGCTGCTTCCCCAAACTAACCCAAAGGCTAGTAAGTTTTGCAAGGAGAAGTTGAACTTATGCTTTTGGTGTACTTATACCCAACCTACTATGTGCAGATACCTTTCCTCTACGAAAAACTTCCATACCAAAAAGGCCTGACTTTGGGTTTGGAAAAAAACAGCCTCTCTGAGCATCATATCCTGTGATTCTTTCATTTGAATATTTTTGCTTGATGTGATGATTCATTCCCACAGTCACTGGTTTTAAAGTCAATATTCCCATTAGGTGCTTTAATCCTTTGTCACACCATTTCTGGCTACATTCTAATATTAACTAAAAAGGTATTGACCTCAAAGTGGTAGTTAATCCTTGAGGAAAAAAAAAACCCAAACAAAGATATCTTAATAAAAAGAAAGATTTAAATTCTAAGAAATCTAGTGTTGGAAATAGTTTACAGGTAAGGATAGTGTGGAGAAACTGGTCAGTATATGCATGGTTAAAGATTTACAAAAGGGCATGTGCTGGACAGCTAGAGGAAGTGGAGAAAATAATGGCAATAGGAGAAGAAGAAAAATGAGGAAGATAGATTCTGTCCACATTAACCTATAGCTAAAGATCGAAGATTACTTTTGGGGTCAGCTTCTCTGGCACTGGTTCTTCATGTGGGATGAGGCTATTTAAGTTCTATCTGAATCACAGACATTTCTTGAGCAGCTCTCAGGAAGGAAAGGGTTCTTTTTGTGACTGAACAACTCCCTCAGCTTTGCTAAAGAATACCTGTGGGTCCCTACCAGAAGCATTGATGGCGCTCTTCTGGACAATTCATTTAATTAGACTCAAAGTATCAAAGCCAAAGGGATGAAGTCAAACTTGATTTTCTTGACCTTCATAGGAGATAGAAAGTTACAGGAAATGTCTTTCAAAATATAGTTGCAGGCCCCACCTAAGAAATGCAAAAGTACATCATTTGGATAAGAATGTTTATTCCCCTCCCCAAAGAAATAAATTCCATCTTCTAAAATCCTAGTCATCTTTTAAAAATCCACATTGTCTTTTGATCCTTGAACCAATTGTGTAACAATGGCAATGTCTCTTGTCCACAAATGAAGGCAAATAATAATACCCCAGCAACTTCATTTATTTTTCAATCTTTTCAAATGAAACTAGCCAATCACCTCTGACTGCTCACAACAATGAAAATTTAAAGATGTCCCAGGAGCCAAAAACATGCAATAAAAATCTCAAGCAGCTTCCACTTGTCTCACACAATTTTAGGGACTAGGAAGAGAATACAAAATGAAGACAATTTCTATACAGACAAAAGTCAAAGGGATATGGAGCACTAGTCTCATTTGGTCAGGGGGACGGAGAGAGAAAGAAAAATCATGGTATATTTTTCAGTAAGCAGACAGAAAACAGAATAATTTTCTTCGCTCTTTTTTTCTCAAACACTTTCTTCTCTCCCTACCTCCATTTAGTAGATCAATAGGAAGCTGCCTGTATGAGGCATAATACACTTTGCAGGAAGCTCACCTTTACAGCCTGCTGATTGCTATCTATTTTTATGGTCAAAATGAACAGCATCACCCGCCCTCTTCCATTACAAAACACAGATTAAGAAAAAAAAGCGATAATAAAACTTGCGAGAAGGTGACTTAAATCTTTGCTTGGCACTACTGACGCTTCGTGCTTCAGTGGACTAAGCCAGCTGGCCAGAGGGACTAAGAAGTGAGCTAAGCCAAAGATCTTACTGAAGATTGGCCAGCAGACAGAATAGAAGAGGCAGAGCCTCAAAAGTGCACAGATCCTGGTGTGATGGAGGGAGGTTGAGCCAGAGCAAATTTTGGTTAGTCTGTGATCTATTGGAGCCTGCAGCTACTCTAATTTTAAAGCTTACATTGAAAAGACAAACACTCAAACCAGACCAAAATAAACAAAACTAATCACACAACAACAACAGAACGAAAATGCACTAAATTGCAGGACATGAGAATAAGGGGAACATTCCCTTCCCGAGTGGACATAAACTGTTAAGCAGATCCTTCCTGGCAATTAGAGTAATTAGATAATTAAATTGTGACTCTGGAGGCAAGAGACAGAAACCTGTCCCGGCTAAGTGAACTTGGTAGCAAAATACATTCAGTTATAGAAGAAGCAAGTTCTCAGTTAGCAGGTATATAGCAATCACTTGTAAAAATTAATAGAAGAAAAATTTCCAGCTGAGAGGTTAGGTTTAGCCTACAAAAGGGATTTTGCCTGAGGCTCCATTAGAGCTTGCACTCCTAAGTCTGACTCTCAGTCCTCCTTTCAACACTGAGCTTCTATCAACAGAATTGTATTTCAGCCAATGTGTCTAGAGCACAATTCCGTGGTAAATAACCTTTAAGGTTACATTTGCCTTTTCCTTGCTTCTTGCAAACAGTGTGTAATCCACGAGCACATTTGTTGGCCGTAAAGGTGTACAACAGCAATTTTTGCAATGACAGTGCGGAGAGGGAATATGAGATCTGTGTGCTAATGAGCTGACACTGCAGAGACTGGGGCGGTGTAGTGTAGAGCAAGACACAGAAGGGGACTTCACGGGAATCGTCAGTGTTTCCTGAGGAGCCGGGATGCCATAGGACCTAGTATTTCCAAATCCTTGTAAGCCTGAAAATCATCAAATCAATTTTTAAATACTATATATGCAATTTACAACTTACAAAATGTATTTGCTTCTCTTTTCATATATTCTTGGAGTGTGTGTGTGTTTCTCTGTGTGTGTGAGTGTATGACTGCCTATCTAGGTTTACTAAGCTGAAAAAAAAAATCATACCATCTTTTTCTCTAGGTTTATCTAGCTAAGTTGAGAAATGAGGCAGCAAACTATTAATTCTTATGAATGAGAATATGTGCACTAAATCAGATTTTTTTTTATAAACTTCAATGTACTTCTCAGCTGAGATCCCAAATGAACCACCTCTCAAAGCCAGGGAGACTTTTATCGGCCTCTTAAGGGACAAAATGAAGTTGGAGTCTGTCTTCAGCAAACCTCTTGGGGCTTGTGCAAAAAACTTGGTTGTTAGTAAAGAAGAGTCTTTAAATAACTGGTGCCTGAGATGCATTGCAATGACGTCTTCTGAATGCATTGTAGAGAGCAAGGGGATAATGCAGATGGGGAGCAATGTTAGTTTATTCCTTAATATTTGTGTTTACCTGAATGCTTATGCCCTAGGAAGCATAGGCCTGTCTCAGAATTGAAAGTGCAGAAAAAAAATCATGAGACAGGATGCTGGGGGGGGGTAGGGTTGAAATGAGGAATTCTGTATGCTAACCGGGCACAGTTTCATTATTTTTTGTTACCACATTCCATATTGAACTAGATAGGAGTGGTGCATGACCAGATTTGGATTTACCTGAAGTTTTCTCAAATTCACCCTAGATTTCTTCAGAAGGGAAGGCCATAGAATACAGAGATTTATCTTTGTACAATTAGATATTTCACTTGCAGGAATGGAATCTGGAGTTATCTGCTAGATTCCAGTGGTAAATTAAATTTGTATGATCATATCTGACATATTTGAGCCATGCTTCCACAGGATAAAGAACAGCCAAGGTCAGGGGAAAAAATTAGACTCTTCAAGGCTTCTGTTCCCTTGCACATCACTGGTTTCCATATTCACAAGCTGTGGTTGAACTAGCCATGTATCTCACATTAAACCACTGAACAGAAACTGCCAGGAGAGAGCTTTGAGATCTGGTATCCATACCATGATTGTGACATTCAGATGTGACTAGTTAGGGAAATAGAAAGGATAATAGCTATCCTCCTCTGTCTTCTGAGCTAGCTTTAAAGTCTGAGAGTGCAACAGCTGTGTACACATCCCTTGTTTATAGATATATACAATGTGTGTCTATGCATACACACATGTGTATTTGATATAACTAAGGAGAACATCTCCTTTGATTTTGTTTTCCTTGATGTTTAATCCTTTCTCTTGCACTCTCAATGCATGGTCATAACCCAGTAACAGTACTGTAGATTTAGGGTGAAGGATTTTAATCAATAGCTTTTCTTTTCCCACAGCTGATCTTTTATTGCCCTCAGAGGTAAGGCAGTATGACAACTCAACATCAATGATTTATTACCCACACTCAAGGATGATTTTCTGACTGTTCTTTGAGTAGGGTTCTGATAACCCTAGACTGTCAGTTGTCAATCTCGCATGGCTATGAGAACAGGACCAAAAGTCTTGGAAATTAATCATCCCTGAGAAGTCAAATGGCTTTCTTAACCTAATGCTCATCAGTGGAAAGAAAGTAAAGGGGAAGGAAATAAGTACTATTCATGGTTAATGACCTTGTTAGTTTCATGCATTTGATGTTCAGTGTGTTCTAATTGATAATTGGGAAGCTAAATTTGAGATTCAGCCTCTTGAGGAGATTGCAGTGCTGCTGGATTAAGAGTCAGGCATGCATTGTAAATGCTGTGGAGATAGGCTTGGATTACAGAAATAACATACAAAGTACAGCTAGATGTTTTGTGAACTTTCACGCTTATTTAGAATTAATAAATTTCTATTTTTGTCAATGTCAGAAAGCCAAAGAATGTCAAATATAGAGTATATCAGAACATGTTCATAAAAGAATCTGCACCTTCAGTTAAAATTTTTTTAAAGCTGATAAAACATCAAATTTCTTGAAAAGTACTTCACCCTCTTCCCGGCAGTCCAAGTCTCCAAACCCAAAGGCTTTTAGGAAGCCTTTTATAGAAACATTTTTTTAGAGATTACATATCTTTTGACACAGAAGGATTTGAAGACAGTCTTATACAAAACTTAACTCTACCAAAGATAAATACAGTTTGTCAAAAAGAAACTTCAAATTTCAAACTACGCCAGCTATAGAAACAATACATACTTTGGCTTCATTGTTGTAAAACTTTTAGAGACATAAGCTAGATAAAAAACTCAGTGTTTCTCATAAAACAATCAATTCAAGTAAAAAACAAACACAACCTAGTGTCCAACAGGCTATTAACCACTTGTGTTCTTGTGATTTTACTTTTTATAATGTCCTCTTTCCCAAGGAATAACCAAGGTATAACCAAGACTTTCAGAAATGGCTTTGGGGGCTGATAAGATTTCTCTTTTACATTTTCAGTTTTCCTACTGCAAGCCTCTTTTCCCAACCAACTTCTTGTTCTAAATTAAGAACTGTGATGTCCTTAACAATTGTGTGTGTGTGTGTGTGTGTGTGTGTGTGTGTGTGTGTGTGTATAACACTAAGAGTGGCAGTACTATCTTTCCAAAAATTCACCTGAGCTCTTTCTCCCCTCTTCCTTTCAACTTGACAGGCATTCATCACTTGCATTCAGTTTGTAGTTTTATCAGTTCTTATCAAAGCTCTCTTCGTAGGAAAGGTGATAGTCTAGGGCAGAAAGATGAATCCTAGCCCGATCTGTCTCTCAAGGTCACTTGTTTGCAGGCTTCTCATATGTGGTTCCTATGTGTAGGACAATTGTCAAATCCAGCTCATTCCTAGCACCGGCTTTCACCCTCAAGTAATGCATATCCTGAATTGACTCAATCAAGAAGCTGCTGTTGCTTCTTTTTAAAATCTTATTTAAAGAAATTTCTCTGAACAACCATGCTATTTTCTTTCTTTCTTTTCTCCAAACAAAAAAGGATGTGGGGGTGGGAATGCCTGGTTAGCAGGGAGGAAAGTGAAAGTTTTATATCAAACATAATTCACCACAGAGTTTTGCCTACTGCTTTCAGCCCTGCAACACAATCTTCCAAGGTTGATTTATGCAACATCAACCCAGGTTTGACTATAGCCTCAAACTCAAAACGTCTATTGAGGAATTCCCCCCCCAACCCAGCACACACACACACTTACACACACCCACACACCACACACACACACCAGGCATCACAAGCATAACGAAAACGAGGCACCCCAAGGTCCCACAAGGAGTAAAAGCATATCTACTTACAAGCATTAGTCACAGAAAAACTATTGGAGGAATCCAAGTGATCTACGTGGTAATTCAAATGGAAGGGTTTCTCAGTGGTGTTCTGGTTGGTGTTGTATAACTGCACGGCAAAGCGGAAAGCGCTGTGTTCCTGCACTGTGTTCCTCATGAAAAGTCCACCTATAAGCAAAGGCAATCGAGATTTGGCTTGTGTCTTCTGACCCCAGGATGAATTAGAAATTGGGGGAATATTAGATATCAGATACTTCTCTGTATTCCTGGGAAACTCGACTGAGGACAGATTTTTTTTTTTCAACCTGTATATCTTTCAAGACTTGTAAACTCAGATTTCTCACTAGGGAGAAACCTAGTTTCTCTACACGGAAGAGACTGAAGAGAAGGGAGAAAGAAGACAGGGAAGAGGGGGCTGCTTTAGGGTCAAATGGTGAAACAAATAATGTGGCCCCACTTCAGCTCACCCCTCCTTCATCTTTTCCTGGGGTACAGGGGTACGGTGGGAAGAAAAACAATTTGATTCCTCTGGCTGTCCCATCCCAATCCCCACTCCCTATTCCCCACCCTGCTCCATGATAGTACAGGGGATTAGTTCAGTAAAGGCAACAATTTTAACTTCTCTATTTGTCAATACACACAGAAGAGGATAGAACTCCCTTCAGGCTCCCCTGAGCCTGGCTCCAGACAGACACAGAGGCAATTCATGAATCTGTGGTCTGCGTGACTTAGCCGCTTGCACGGCTCCTTGTTTCACCCTGCCTTCTACCCCATCCTCCATTGACCTGGCTATTTCCTGGATCTGGGGGATTCAAAGTGGGTTCCTTTTCCTATATCACTAGCCTATGTCCCCCGAGAAAGAGACACGGGACAGGGCGCCCCGAGCCCGGGTTCGGGTTCCGCGTCCTGGCACGGTCAGACAGGCAGGGCAACTTCCAGCAGCTGCACGCAGGCCACGGCAAAGTCCAGAGCAGCGAGCTGCAAAGCCACGACTCTTCACCCCCCACAGCATCCCAACCTCTGCTTGGCTCCCTGGCTCCGGTCAGCGAGAAAAACCTGCCCGTCCACCCGCATTGGCCCCGGGAGACTCGGGTCTCCTCTGATCCTCGCCAGACTAGCTAGCTTCTTGGGGTCTAGATCCCCACGATCTCTGCCCGGTTCCCACTTCCAGTCAGTCACTGTCCCCAGTCCCCAAGCCATGCAGGACAGGAACCCGCCACTTGGGCAGCCCCATCAGGGAAGGGGTCTCAGACGCAGGAGAGCTGGCCCTTCCGGCTGGCTCTTCCGAGCTTACCTATGCTGATGGTGTTGGGGAATCCTCCGTGAGAATGACCCAAAAGCCCCAGGACTAAAAAGAAGACCGCCCGGAGCACGCTTTGCCCCATTTTCTTCTGCCTGGCCATGCTACGCCTAAAACGAAGCTGACAAGAGCATGGGCGCAACTCGGGAGTCGTCAAAATAATAATAGAAAAAGCAAAAGAATTCGCCGGCTCTTCCACCCCCTCCCCTCAACTTGCTCTCGCTCACTCTTCCTTTCCTCCCCACACTAGTCCTCCTCTGCTGCCGCCTCCTCCTCGTCTCCTCTCTCGACTCTTCTCTCTCTCTCTCTCTCTCTCTCTCTCTCTCTCTCTCTCTCTCTCTCTCTCTCTCTCTCCTAGGATCTCTCACACCCCCTCCCCGCCCCCACCTCACTTCTGTCTTCACACCAATCTGGAAGGCAGGTTCATTGGCTGCAAGCTGGATTCGCCAAAGAGATTTCTCTCCCTATGAGAGAGGAGAAAGGAGAGAGGAGAGAGGACAGGAGAGCAGAGAAAACAGAGAGAGAGAGAGAGAGAGAGAGAGAGAGAGAGAGAGAGAGAGAGAGAGAAACACTGAAAAAAATGAGAGAGATAAAGAAATCAGAAAGAAATTATAAAGAAGACCCAAGCACCCCCCACCCCAGAAGATGGTGGGTCTAAAGAGGGGGTAAAGAAGAAAAAAGCTAAAAGGCTCAGAGCCGGTGAATTGGGTTCTCCCAATTGGGCCGGTAGGGGGATATTGATCAAAGTTGATCTGACGTGGAATTAAAGCCGCACACCGCTTAGATCCACTGCAAACTGCAGCTCCGGACTGCAAAGCCTAGGCGCTGGCATTTGTCAACACCCGAGATGGGATCAACAGAAACACCCCAGTCCTCACATGGAGAAGGCTTTCAAGCTGCAACCTGTCCTTCTTTAAAAAGAAAAAGAAAAACTAACAAACATCTGCATTCCTATGTGTGTCTTAAAGGTGAGGGATCTTGGGGGTCAGTTAGTGGTTACTCTTGAGTCTTTTGTGAACAGACTCGGAGAAGCAGTTCCCATCACAATGCGCCCTAAGATGCTGCGCATGCCTGGTCTCTGCCGCTCAGCTTTATACAGCAGAGATCCGAGGGCATGTGAACAACCCCCACCCCCACCTCCGCAGTTTTGGGAGGTGTGTCCTTCCCACTAACCAAGTGCTGAGACAGGTTTGCCAGTGGCGGGGGCCGTGACTAGTTGACTGCTTTAGAGGGTGTAGGAAAATAGTATGTGCATGGAGGTGGGAGCTAAAAGGTTAATGAAAAGGACGCACAGTCCCGCCGACCAAGGAGAGAAGTGTGGGAGTGAGCTGGGATGGGGGTGGGGATAGAAAGTTAAGGAAGGAGAAAACGGCCCCTAGCTGATTTGCTTCCTTAGTATTGCCTGTGGATGTAGCAGCCAAGCCCTGCTGCCCAACTACCCAATGACTGTCCACCCAAACCTTTCTCTGCACTAAGGGAGTGTGTGGGGAGAACTCCAGGAACTCATATAGACCAGCCTGGATTTGGGATGATAAAAATCTTGCTGTGGATGGCCCCCTCGACAGCATCTTGTATAGGATCCTATGTGCTTTTTCTTAGTCTCCATTTCCTCTGGTGAGAAACCATCTTCTGTCTCCCAAATCTTTCCTCTTATCCCATGATACTCTGTAAATCACACATTTATGGTCCCTATGTCTCCTATTTTTCTCTTCTTATGCTCTCCTCCAGGTCTAAGAGGATAATGTTCCTTTATGCCCATGTCCAGTGACAGTGAGTGTCCATGTGGGGCTAGGAATAAGGAATAGGGGGACTTACACTCACTACAACTCAGGGACTTTGATTTTAGCAAGGTATAGACTGGTGCCTAGAACATTGTGCTGAAACGCCTTTGACAAACAGAAAAGTGTTTTTTGGCTTTTCCCACATTGTTGTCAATTCCTGCACAGAAGTCTTTGGTCTTTGTTGTGATGGCCCATGGTAAGGGATGAAGGAAAATCTTGGGACTCTGGAAGAGAGCTTCTTCCAGAGAAAGGAGCATACAAGAAAAGCTGTTACCAGAAACAAAGCTGTTTCTCCATAAAGGTAGAGAAGATTGAGTCATTCCTGAACATGGGCTCAGGGCATGGGTACAGGTTCCAATTTAGATTCCATCATATATAGGCAGTGTGGGACCTTCAACAATTTTGTGAGTCCAATTTTCTTGTCTTCAAAATGGGAACATTAATTTTTCTTTCTTTATAAGGGGATTGTGAGGATTAAGTAAAATAATGAATGCAGAAGCATCTAACAGAGTTTCTGACTCACTGAAGAATCAATAAATGTTAATTTCCAAATTCCTTCTTTCTCTTCTTGCAAAATTGCCCTCTTCTCTAAAGTTCCTTCAGTTGTCATCTGCCCTTCTCCTCATCATCCCCTCAGCTTCAGTCTTGGCTACCAAGTCTTTGCCAATGTTTTCCATCAAAAGCTACCTACCTACTGTGGCTCCCCAAGAGCCCCAAGAGATAAGAAAGAATGTGGCAGATGAATCTTCACTGAAGTTCTAGTGGCAGGCAGTGACACTGCAATATTAAAAATACCACTTTTACAGAATCTCTTGCCTATGCCAGGCACTCTATGTCCTTCCTTTTAGATAACATAGTTAGCATTTTATTGAAATCTCCAATACTTTGAGTCACAAGAATAACTCCAATGAGTAGGTTTCAGTTTTCATTTCAGATAGATAATATATTTTTGTGAGGATGGGGGAGTGGCTTTCAGCACATCTCACTTCACTCCTGAAGTCAGCTAGGTCTCTATTTATGCTTGGGTAGCCATGAGAAGAGGTGGAAGATGAGATTTGTGGCCATTTTCACTGCCATTTTATTTGAAGAATATTAAGAGTGGATTGGTATAAAATATGAGAGGAAGGAGGACATTCCCGGGTCTCTACACTTGAAAAGCATTGAAATCGTTATCCTACATGATTCCTATCTTTTCTGTTTTCTTCTCCCTTACCAACTATGCTTTCTACTTTCTTTCATCTAGTGCCACTATATCAACTTTTAACTCTCAGTGGCAGCTGCTGGCAGAATTGGTCTAGTTTCATCTGAGCCAACAGGGGCACAGTGGTAGACGAAGCATATTGCCGTTGGTTGAAAAGCCTGTATTACACATGCAAATTCTTTAGCTCTATCGATCCCTCACCCAAGAGAGCAGTGAGATAGTTTTTGAAGCTCATCTCTCATTTTGCAGTACTGGGCTAGAGATCATACTAGCAGCTTCACAGCTACAAATGTCACAGTTCCTCTGTGGTAAAAACTATCCCCAAAAGATTCAGAATTACCTTCTTGCCTTATGATCTGTGGTTTATAATATTAAATGAGCTGATAAAAGAGTTTAAATAGTTATGCTTTTATTGAAATGTGAAAATAGTATTTCTCTTCACAAGAGTCATGCTTCATTAAGGTTTGGGTTAGATGCACTTGGATAAGCAGAAAGAAATGTTGACTGGTGAAGTTTGGTGAGGGGAATCTATACATCGAACCTCATGCTTGCTACTTAATTCCTCACGAATAAAGAAAATAGCAGTGGAAATCATCCTGATTCAATGAAAAGTAACTTCTATACCTTTTAAAGATAATAAAACCAAGGTTGTTTTCCCCTTGCCTGATGGGAAGATAATTTCCTTGTCATCTGACTGGAATATTCGATTTCTTCAACAAACACTTATTGACCACCTGCTCTATGGCAGGCTACGCTAAACACCAGGGATATAAGGAAGCAAGACACAATGTCTGCTTTCAATGATTTCAAGTTTAGAGCAGATGCATTCACTGGCAATGACAATGCAATATGATAAGTGATCCGAAAATGGTAAGCACAGGTTCCATGGCAGCACAAAGGAGAATATTTGAATGTCAGAATCAAGATACTCCTTTTATCCTAGATACAGTCCCAAACCATTAAAAAGCAGAGATGGAACAAAGTGAATTTTCAGCTCTTGTCTTGCTGTTATGTTCTATCATCCCACAATTCCATGAACTGTGATTGCTTTAAGGTCTGAAAAACTGTCCAATTTTAGCCTGGACTATAATCAAATAATTAAGCTTAACTACAGCTGTTTTTAGGGCTATATCTTGTATTTCTACTCCCAAATTTTTTTTTCAGAAGAGAGTTCAGTCATATCCACATCTTCATTCAGGTTAGATATTAGACACACCATCTTTTTTGTGTATTATTCCATCTTCTCTATGGTATGTCCCCTTTAGAAACCTTTTTGGAATTTGTTAGTGTGGAGTGGGCCTTATTGTGACTGAGCACATCAACAGTGATTGAGATTTAGACACAGCCGAAGTCAAAATTTCTCTTGCTTGAAGTATATGTGTAAATCCAGTAGGACCTATGAATTGGCTATAGCTAGGTGATGCTAGGCTTAGTCTTGAATTACCAGGATCAGTCATCATGATGTGTATGGGGGAGGGGTCATAATTATATCCTAGCGATAGAACCTGAATTGGGGTTTAATGCGCCCAGAAGTAGAAGTCTTTCAAGTTTCCTAAAAAAGGTAGCCATACCAAGGTGAGCAGTGGCCAAGGGAACCATTATTCATCAAAATATTTTTAGACTAGATTGCTTATTATGTGCAATGAGAGTTTAGAAAGCAAGTTTTGCCTTGAAAACATCTTTAGGAGCTCTTGTGATGCAAAAGTATTTGGAGGTGATCTTTTACTTTTAATATCCTTCATCTACCACCTTCCTCCATGCACTAAGCACTTTTACAGTTCCTTCTTTAAATGCCATCAGTGCCAGTGACAATGCTTTGACTCTTTCGTCTCCTTTATCAGCTAGGATACTTCATGCTACAGGCAAGAACAAATCCTCTAAACCTAGCACAAACAATAAAAGAGACACATTGTTTCATACACCTGGAAGGGCAAGAGGTAAGGCTGGCTTCAGAATTGATTCAACAATTTCATCTAAGATCTACTTTCTTTCCCACCTCCTTCCTCTTGCTGGGTAAATGGGTGTTAACATTTATTGAATTCATATCGTATCACATCATCTTGTATTGGCTCAAACTAAATCACATGACTAGTCATGATCCAATTCTATGGCTAGGGTATGCTAGGCTTAGTTTTGAATTACCAGGATCAATCACCATAATGTGTGTGGGGGAGGGGTCATGATTATATCCTAGCCATAGGACTTAGTGTAAGATTGCTTCTCTTTCTGCACCAGATCATGTGATTGACACACATTTGGTGGGAAAAGTATGGAAGCTTGGAAACAACCCATAATCTCCTAAAATCCATACTGTTATTGATCTGCTACCCAAAAATTGTGTATAATAATTTTATTCTTTAAGTATTTAGGGCATCAACTGAGTCGCTGAACTGATCATGTATTTGGTCTGTTATAGTTCAATGGCTGAGTAGTTAGATCCTTCTGTTTCTTTAGTAATTCTGTCTCCTAAAGTCAGTGCAACATGCATGTGCCTGAATATATCATTTTGTTCATTGGAGAATTATGTTATGTTGAGATTCCAAGGTGAGAAATTAATATAGAAATAATTTGTTTCAGGAAGTGTAGATGTCAGTAGAAGTCTAAGGTATCACTCCAAAGACTATGAAACTGAATAACCAGAAAGGTTAGGTGAGCAGTACAAGGAAATACAGGCAAGTGATCAGGAATGAATTTTCTTATCTCGCTGGGGTTTTGTCCATCAGACCAGAGTTGCCTTCCTGCTGTGAAGCTGAGAATATGAAAGAACTGAATTATAACAAAGATATTCTATTGGGAAGGATACATTTTAGCAAGTAATTATCCTCTGGTGGGTTCTGAATGGGCTTGAAATCTGCAAGTGGAAGTCATATGGCTATGGGACTTCCATGTCTGTAAAGGTGACATTCTTGTAAACTGCAACGTCTCTCTGATGGGAGGTGTTAATTTATTGTGAATCATTCCAGGTTACCTCCTAGAGATGTTATTGTTGACATTTTTCTTAAGATGCACCTTTTTTTACCCCTTTAGGAAAGTTAGAAACTTTCATGGTAAAACATCATGGGAAGTCAGACCTCTCAGCCCCAATGGTGTAATCTTACAGACCTACTTGGAATAAGTTTGCATTTCTAGGAGATGTGTAAGTTTTAGAAATGTGGAATTCTGGGTGCTCTGTGTTTAAGGAGTTATTCTTTATACTGAACCAGAAACAGTTTCATTTTTGAATAGTCATAAAAATTAGTAATTGACTGTGGATTCTGAAGCACACACACCTGGATGTAGGAACTGAGCACCATAAGATCCCATGAAGCAAATAGATTTTTTTTTTCTCTCTGCTCAAGGTGTGTGTCTATGTGGCAATGGTGGTAACAAGGATGGGAGTGTGGATATTCGGTCAAATGACTTCTGTAATCATCTTTTATGAATCTACATGTTCATCACAATGTCACTATTGGCCACTTGTTTTCCTACCTTTTACGTTGTCCATGTGACTTACTTTGGCCAATGGGAAATGTGGGCAAACATGACAGTGAGTGAACTGATTTCAGCTTTTGTCCTAAGAAACTTCTTGTATTCCTGTTTGTCATCTTCACCTTTGACCAGTGTCATGAAATGAACAGATGCAAGCTAGTTTGCTGTCCAATCATGGAGAAAGATCTGTGGAATAGAGCCTACAGCTCTACTGGCCTACAGCGAAAGGCAGATCCATCTGTGCTACCGACGCTTATAGCAGAGTTGCACAGACAAGCCTAGTCTAAGTCATCTGTAGATGGGTGAGGGATGGTAAATAATTGTGGACCTAAGCCACTAAAGTTTGGACACCTTGTTGCAGAACAATAACTGACTGACACAGCAGGGCTCTGACAGTGATGTGTTTCTGTTTGCAATCTAAGGCTTGCACAACCATGCAGCCTTATTTGCTCCACATTATTCAACAAACCCATTGTCCTGGCACAATTCTGAATAGTGACTTCTCTCACTTAAAATGATCACAGCTTGGTTGATTATAGGTGTGATCTGTCAAGCTGAGGCAATGTGGAACTCCTGTAGTTGCTTTAAGGGTCACGTGGAGGTCTTGCTGTCTGCTGGTTTACCACTTCTGTCTCTTAATTTCTGCTTTTCTGATCATTCAGCTGGGGAGCTGATTTTAGTTATCTGGAGAAAAAGGTAATTTTAAACACTTCTTTAGAGGTAGGAAGTTCTGGCTTTCTTGTTTTGAAAGAGAATTCAGAGTCTTTAGAGGAATGAAAAGATAACTGGAAGCAGTTGAATTTTAGGAGACTTGCCTGTAGCTAATACTTAAGGAGGAATTGAAATTGCTGATTATCTGAAACTTTAATCTATTATAATCTGTGTGCTGTGGGCATCTTCTGTTGAATCTGTATGACATCAATTTCATAAGCATTATAGTATTTTGAGGCAAAGAAAAAAGCATATTAACCATTCTATATTGTTCTGAGTGATTACTTACAAAGTTGAAGTCAGTGATTCATTTTGGAAAACATATATACGCTAGGTGTAGTGGCACATGCTTGTTATCCTAGCACTTGAACTAGAGGCAGGAGGATTGTTGCAAGTCTGAGGCCAGTCTGGTATACATGGTATTTTCTACACCACCCAGAGATGCATAGAAAGATCCTGTCTCAAAAAACAAAAAAAAACTAAACCTCAAATAAACAAAAATCCTAAAGTATCAATAATAAAATAAAGCCAAACAAACAAACAAGCTATGCAGGCTCTAGTTTAAGAAAATCCCATGCTAATCCAGTCTGACAAAATTGTCAAATTCAAGCTTGTTTTATAGTGTACCGAAAGAGTTGCCAAATGTTTTCTTTAGGTCATAAACTAATCTTGTGTAATGGTTACCGTCATATGTGATCTGTTCTTTCAAAAAGCAAGGGATAATGTTCAGATTGCTTTATTTAATCATCATATCTAGATGAAAGAAGGTTGCAAGTGTCTGCTAGGTAGAGGCATAAATGTGACTTAGCCCCTGACAAAGTACGAGGCAACCCCCTCCTTGATACTGAGTGAAGAACAACCTAGCCCTGAATGCCAATGGTGCCATTGCTGAGGAATCCAATTCCCATATGCGCACACCAGAAAAAAAAATTTTTTTATGTATATTACATTCTATACATTCTGTTTCTTTTTTTTAAAAATCTTTTTTTTTATTTCAGCTCATACAAACTTATTAGGTACACCAGTTCCCTCCCTTCCTCCTCCTCCCCCCGTACCCCCTGCTCCCCCTCCCCACCCCTCTCCCTCCCCATCCCCAGTGCCTCCCACCCCAATTCCCAGAGAGTCCTTTCTTGTGCATGTCTGATTTTCCTCTGGGCCCTCCTCTCCGATGACGTACAAGGACCCAGTGGCCTTTCCCTGAACCCTTTCCAGTGTTCCCCTTAGGTATAGGAACACTGCTGTGGCTGCCAATCCTTTACCTCCAAAGCTCTTGGTGCCTTTAGCAGATGCTAGACTTTGTGAGGTCAATAGTGTGTTGGACAACGTGCAGGGCATGCAAAGTCCAATTATGATTGCTTCAGCCCTAACTAGTATAGAGTATCTTATATATCATTGCTCCTCCCATCCTTTTGCTCTTACACTCTTACCGCCCCCTCTTCCGCAAATTTCCCTGAGCTTCAAGATGGGGAGAGACTAAGCTGGCCTAGTTCTAGGTGGTTGATATAGAGTCTCTGAAGTTCTGGATTGTGGTTTGTTGATTTTCTTTTGCAGTTTTGCTGCTCCTGCAATGCCCTTCACTCCATCCTGGTGGGCATTGTATGTTACCCCCTGGCCAGAGACAAAAAGCTGTTAGAGTCTTGTGATAAAAGGACATTCAATAGTAGATGTAATAAAAGTGGGAAACCACAGTGAGGGAGGGGTCTATCACCCATTTGCAAAATGGTTACTTTTTATCTGCCAGACTATATGCCCTCCTCTTCTGGTGAGATCACACCCCCTCAGTAGTAAATGATCAGGAACAAAAGTCTGTGAACTTAATCAGATGTCTCATTACTTATTTGGGTCCTTGGTGGAGGCCTATTTTCCCTGCTGTAACATGGTCCCTTCTCTCCTTGTTTCTGGTGTGGCCCTCCTACCCCATCCCTCCTGTTCATAATCCTTGCAATTACTGTCTCTAGGTGGGCTGGGTGGGTTTGGTACTAGGAGCCACCTATTAGGGAGTACATATGGCGGTTAATTTTCTGGGTCTGGGATACTTCACTTAATATAATTGTTTCTAATGACATCCATTTCCCAGCAAATTCCAGTAATTCATCATTTTTGATGGCTGAGTAGTACTCCATTGTATAGATGTACCACAGTTTCCTTATCCACTCATCAACTGTTGGACATTTGGGCTGATTCAATGACTTTGCTATTGTAAACAGTGCTGCTATGAACATGGTCGTGCTTGGGCTATCGAGGTGAACCTCTGCTGTATGGGGGGTTATTCCCAAAAGTGGGATAGCAGGGTCATATGGCATTTCAATCTTTAATTTTTTTAAGAATCTCCAGACAGCTCGCCAGAGTGGCTGTATGAGCCTGCATTCCCACCAGCAATGTAGGAGAGTTCCCCTCTCTCCACATCCTCTCCAACATTTGTTGTTGTTTGTATTGTGGATTTTTGCCATCCTGACCGGGGTGAGATGATATCTCAGGGAAGTTTTGATTTGGATTTCCCTGATGGCGAAAGAAGTGGAGCATTTTTTCAGATATTTGTTAGACATTTTAATTTCATCCCTGGTAAAGTTTCTTTTAAGTTCCAGGGCCCATTTTTTAATTGGGCCATTGGTTTCCTTGGTGTTTAGTTTTCTAAGTTCTTTGGGCACTCTGGACAGCAGAGTTCTATCAGATGTGTGGTTAGTGAAGATTTTCTCCCATTCTGTGGGTTGCCTTTGAGCTCGCTTTACAAACTCTTTATCTGAACAGAAGCTCTTTAATTTCACAAGATCCCAACTGTTGAGAGTTGGTAGCAGTGACTGTGCCATTGGATGTCTGTTTAGGAAATGTTGGCCTAGCCCAATCAGCTCGAGGGAGTTCCCTATCCTTTCAACTATGGTTTTTATAGTCTCTGGCCTGATATCAAGGTCCTTGATCCATTTGGAATTAAATCTTGTACATGGTGACAAGTACGGGTCCAGCTTTAATCTTCTGCATGTGGAGATCCAGTTTTGCCAGCACCATTTGTTGAAGATGCTGTTCCTTTTCCATTGGATTCTTTGGGCCCCTTTGTCAAAGACCAAATGGCTGTAACTTTGTGGGCTTATATCTGGGTCTTCAATCCTTATCCATTGATCTGTGTGTCTATTTTGGAGCCAGTACCAGGCTGTCTTTATAACTATGGATTTGTAGTATAGACTTAGGTTTGGTATGGTAATACCTCCAGCTGTGTTTTTGTTACTCAGGATTGTTTTTGCTATCTTGGGTCTTTTGTGCCTCCATATGAACTTTGAGATTATTTGGTCAACTTCTTTGAAGAATTGCTTTGGGATTTTGATTGGTATAGCATTGAATCTGTATATTGCCTTTGGTAGGATGGTCATTTTTACGATGTTGATTCTGCCAATCCAGGAACAAGGGAGGTCTTTCCACCTTCTGGTGTCTTCTGCTATTTCTTTCTTTAGGGTTTTAAAGTTTTCATTGTAAAGGTCTTTTACCTCCTTAGTTAGGTTTATACCAAGGTATTTCATTTTTTTAGGGGCTATAGTAAATGGGATTGTTTCTCTCAAGGCTTTTTCACTTCTTTCATTCTGGGCATATAGGAAGGCCTCTGATTTTTGCACATTTATTTTGTATCCTGCCACCCTGCTGAACTTCTCAATTAGTTCCAGGAGCTTCCTGGTGGAGTTTCTGGGATCGCTCAGGTATAAGATCATGTCATCTGCAAATAGGGATAGCTTGACTTCTTCCTTGCCGATTTGAATCCCTCTTTTGTCCCTTTCTTGTCTTATGGCTTCAGCTAAGACTTCAAGTACCATATTGAATAGAAGTACACCAGAAAAAATTTTAAAGCAGCATTTCACACACACACACACACATTATATAGATATGTATATATACATATCTATATATATAAATGTATTTTATTAAAAAATCTGTAAACCTTGGGCTGGAGAGGTGGCTCAGGGGTTAAGTCTCCGCCTTGCAGGCTGAGTTCGGATCCCAGATCCCATGTATAGACGCCAGGCGGAAGCGGGGCGGCCTGAGCTTCTGGTCCTGGTAGGGTGGAGCCTGTGAATCCCGGGGCAGAAGGAGATGGAGGAGTCCGTGGTGGTTCGCGAATTCGTCCGTGGTTCTACACATACACAGACACACGCACGCACAGACACACACACACACGCGCGCGCACATACACACGCACATGCACACAGTTGAATAAATAATAAAAAAACAGTCTTTAAAAAAAAATCTGTAAACCTTGATTCTAATCATAGCTCTACATGATTACTATGAATGTGGCCTCCAACAAAAACAAAACTTTCTACGCCTCTGTGTATCTGGAAAGAATTAGAGACAGAAGGAGAAAGAAGGGAGAAAGAAGAGGAGAGAAAGGAAACAGAAAGATAATTGATACTGTCCAGTTAGTACTGTGGCATTGAAGCTGTTAAATCTGTGTGCCCTGTGTCATGGATTTTGCAGGAAATATGAGCTTTCTGAAGGTAGTTACTGCTTCTCTTTGTGGAGACATCACACCACAATAGTTTGTGGGTGAAGAACTGAGGCACGAAAATATACCTGCCACTTTCCCAAATGCAGTACAGAAGTCTTTCTACACATTTTGATATCCTAAATGCCATTACTAGTTATTGCTACTTTAAGGAATGCCATTGTTGTTTATTGCTTGTTTTAGTTTAGAGAAAATATGAATGAAGAAGAAATGTACAAATATCTCTATAGTGACTTGCAAAGCACCAGTTAGGCAGGAAGCTCTTTCCTGTGACATTTAGATGGTGTCAAATGTAGAAAGTGAGATAGCTGGGTGTGGTGTCGCATATCTACAATGCCTGGAATCCTAGCACTCTTCAGGCAAAGGCTGCTGCAAAGTCTTCTGCATAATGAGTTTGAGCCCAAGTAGGATTACATCTTGAGACATTTTCATACACAAAAATGGGAATAACAAATACTTAGGAATGAGACTTAGACTCCAAGACCCACTCAGTGTTTAACATAGTGTTTAGAAACTACTCAGTTCAGACATCACTGAATATGTAATTTGTGGGGCACAGAGCAAAATGAAAAAGGTGGATGGACCCAAACATCCTTATGAATTCCACAACATACGCAGCACAGGATTAAGCCAATCACAGACCCTTCTAGCAGAGACACAGATAGCCCTCATTAGGACAGTGCCAGCTCTAGAGGAGATTGGGCTGGTGTGGAGAATCCCTCATTTGCCTTGGCTTTTCAGTTCCCCAGAGGGGGAGGCAAGCTTATTCACCAAGCGTCCCCAGTGTCCAAAGGAACAAGGGGCTTCCTCTAGGGAGTCTCAACAGTTCCTCACTACTTCTCTCAGATTCCCTTGGAGGGTAGCCCCAGTCCCAAGAGAAATTGCCTGTTACAGAGGCAGAGGAAAGGCATTGGAACTTTGTGTATTTTGGCAAGAGGCCAGTCAGAGGTGATCTTACTGATCTTATGTGCCCAGGAGAGTGGGGGAAAATCGTTCTATATCCAAATTCACTACACCGGAAAAGTTCCTCTGAGGAAATGCTTCTAAAACCAATCCAAACCAAACCAAAGCAAAAACAGCCTTTCTCCCTCAGAGTTGCAATGAAATGCTTCATAGCATTGCCAAATTTTGCTAATAAAGAGAAAGCAATGGCTCCTACTAATTCTGTATTTCCTTTACTTACATTTCTTGTATATTTAGATTTCCTAATGATGATGTTAACTAGAAGATAATGAAGACAATGATCATGATGACAACGACAATAATAGCTAATATTTATTTTTTAGCTAATGACAGGTATTTCATTAAGTGATTTAAAAGTATGATCTCATTGAATTCTTATAGTAAACTACCCTTTGAAGTATTCTCATATTCCCATGTTCAAAGCAAATCGAAATTAGAAGAGTTTCATACAAGTATGAAAAGAAAGAGACTCTGAAAAGCATCTATCAAACAAGGAATGTTAAATGGAAAGTAGTTACACAGTTCCATTATTAACAAGCTAGAATATGAATTGATTTTCCCTTTATTTAGGATGCTTTCCTTATTGTATACTCTTGTGCACACAAAATTTATTTTTAAATGCTTTGTACAGTGCTTAGTAACTAGAGGAGTTTCAATAAAGATGTGTTGAATGAATTAATAAATGAAGGGTTCTATGAGCTCATTCAAGATCTAATTTTTCTTAAGAAGTTTTTTGTATCTGGGTGTGGTGGTGCATTTCTGTAACTCTAGTCCTTGGGAGGCAGACGCAACAGAAGGATTTTGAGTTTTAGACTAGTTTGACCTGCATAGTGATTTGTAGTCTAGCCTGGGCTATATAACAAGACTCTATCACAAAAAAGTGAAAAACAAACAAACAAACAAATAAAAAGTTTCCTAAAAGTATTCTATAGTCTTTTGTCATGAATTATACCACAAAAGTTTTGAGAAACAAAATTTTGTGGTTTGAAATATAGACATCTTCATATGAGGGAAATCCTTTTTCTAACAGTTCATGCTTCTGATATGGCTATCAGCTAAGGCATTATTACCACCATCATGTGGCAGTTTCCAATAATTGCAGACAAATTACCCAAGTATAAAGCCACAGTGACCATAGTTATTAAACCTCACATTTCTCTGTCAATAAATTATTTGTCATTTGTTTTATATACTTGAGTAACAAATCAAAATGACAAACTTTTTTGCCTTTTCTTTCAGGTTACTTCAAAATCCTTTTTGAATTGGAAACAGTGCTTTTATTTATTTTTTTTAACATTTTTTATTATTATTACCGCTCATACAAACTTAATAGGTACACCGGTTCCCTCCTTCCCCCCCCCCCCGAATCCCTTGCTCTCCCTCCCTTCACCCCTCCCTCTGTATCCCCCAGTGCCTCCCCCCCAATCCCCGGAGAATCCTTTAATTTGCATGCCAGACTCTCCTCTGGGCCCTCCTCTCTGATGACCTACAAGGACCCAGTGGCATTTCCCTGAACCCTTTCTTGTGTTCCCCTTAAGCATAGGAACATTACTGTGGCTGTCAATCCCTTGCCTCCAAGGATCTTGGTGCCTTTAGCAAATGCTGGAAACAGTGCTTTTAATAAGTGTGTGAAACAATGGAATATCTACATTTCCACAACCATCCACATTTTAAAAATATAATTATTTTATTAACCTTCTAACCTACCAAAATCTTAGTATTGGCAATTTGCTGAAAATATATACTTTACTAGCTGGATATCTAATAATTTCATTTATTTTGGGTTCTAAACTCCACCAGGGAAAAGATTCTTTTGTTTCAAATTATTTGTTAGATAATATAACGTTTGCAGACTATCATAACATATATTGTGGCGAGAATCAAGCAACACTGGCAAAGTAGTTTAATAAATGATTGCTGATTATGGTAATACCTGTTCTTCAAATAGCTCTTTTCATATACAGTTTAGACAAAAGAACAAAAAATGCAATCTTATCGGATTATTGTGAAAGACATGGGTTTATACCTGAAGTTTCTTTGTTCTATTTATCGCTATAATCCCAGCACAGAGAGCAATGTCTGGAACATAATAGATGCTAAATATTCTTTTTTAAATCAATTAATGGGTGTTTGAATTAGATAAAAAGATCCATTGATGTTCTATTTGCATTATGGTTAATTCATCAACAAAAAATCTCAAGGAGAAAAAATAATCTGATTATATGGATGGACTAAGAGAAGAGAGACCAAATGCCTTTCTGTCTGGGCAATTAGATTTGGCAAACCATTGTGAGTAGAGTGTCTATATGTTTTACCTAAATGTCTCCCAAAATGCAGGGAATAATGGAGAAGATTGGGGGTTGAAGCTAGATGTTTAGGGAGGAGGAGGGAGAAGAGAATGCTTCTGCATCTTTCTTTCTTGTCAACACTTACATGAAAATGGTTGATGTCGCACAATGTACTTGGAGGAAGACAGCACTTGTATTTTTAAGGGACATATGATAGTTGAGAAGAATCTAAGGTTTGAGTTAGGCTATTATTTCCTGTTCCTCAAGAACATAGAAATTGGCTGACTCTGTCTGTAGCTGGCTGCAGCATGATAAGAGGCTGAGTTTTAAATGCCGACAAAGTGGAAATGGACATCAGCAATTTGCTTCTATACATCATAATGTGGGAAAGTCTCACTTTGTGCAATGGGCATTCATTTACAAATTTGAGTGGCAAAGAATTAGGTATACTGAGTGCCATTTTAAATTCAGGATAGATGTTTGCTACTTAAGGAGCTCTAAAAATGGGCTATTTCTCCATTTTTATGGTTTTCTGAGTGTTCTAAAATAAAGAATAGATTTCTATATTTCAAAGGGAAGTTTCATAGACTAAGATGTAGGGTTAGGATATATATATTTTTAACTTCTCTGCTGCCAAAGCTTAAATATGACTTTGTCAAATCCCTAATATTCCAATCTGCTATCGTTTCATAATACCCTTCTGAAATATGATCACATATTTGCTAGTTTAACTTGAAGCATGCATATTATTGCCCTCCACAGCCTAAATCACTATGATTACTTTGAAGCCTTAGTTGTACAACACAAATTATAAATTTCATGTTAGAGGGAAAGAATTATTGTGTGAGTTACTGTTTTTCAAATACTGTTGATGTGATGTGTCAGTCATGTGTTGAGTGCTTTAACACACTAGTTCATTCAATGCTAATGCTTCCCCTTTAAGACAGGTACTATTACTGTTTCAATATTATAGCTGAGGAATCTGAGGCACAAAAGAGATGAAGTGACTTGCCCAAAGGCCACACAGCTCTAAAATCATTTTCTGAAAGTTACTGTGTCTTCCTATTTCCATATCATGATGTGTGTGTGTGTGTGTACACATGTATGTGCAGGCATGAATGCATGCTTGTTCATGTGTATTGGCATTCCAACTACTTTGTCTTTTTAAAGGGCAGGAGGCAGATAACTGTCTTTGTCATTATCTACTCAACCACTATTTTAGAGTGTTTTGTCTTTTTAAGTATCTTTCTTCCCATATGAAGGGGGGTAGACCCCATCTGTGGGTCTACCCAAGGCCAGGACCACTTGGTCTGCCACAGAAACCTGAACCCCTGCCAGAACAGATGATTCAGAGGGAACCCAGGAAATCATTGAAACAGATGGACAGAAAGGTGGGAGAGATTGAGATGGATTGATGAAAGGAGGAGAGAGAGGAAGGGAAGCAGAGAGGGTGGGGATATAGGTGGAAGGAGGGGTGTAGGGATTATTGCTCATTGTGCTTGTAAAGCTAGGGATAAAATAAAATAAAATATATTTAAAAAGTATCTGTCGTCCCTATTTATTGTTTTTTAGGGGAATGGAATACTATTTATGTATCCTAGAAAATATTTACTGAACTGTAACCAAATGTTCTGATAGAGTTAATTTTACTGTTTGAGAGGGACTGAGAGGCTATGTATAGTGGTTCATTTGTTTTCTTCCAGCAGAACCATAGGGGAGTGTTGTGAGCAAGAGCCACTATCAGATGTCAGGTTTTCCCACTAGTGACTAATATTCAGGCATTTCTAACCTGTTGACATTGAAACATGCATCATCTACAAGCTTTACATTTGTAGTTGTCAAGATGTTACCAAATGGTGTAACCTGCCAGACTCAAAGTTTACATTTATAAACCAAGTGATTAAGGTATTAAAATAATCACCCTACAACAAATTCTCAATGTTTTTACCAAGTTTTTGGACTGCATTTACGGCTATCTTGGGGTGCATGTGGTATGTGAGCTTCTGGTTGGCTTTCTTTTGGATCTCCCTATTCTCATCCTTACAATGGGGATGTTAATAGTACCTCATGTGTCATAAAGCTATTGAGAGCAAGGATGATGTCTGACCTCTAATAAAATTCTAGTTACATTATTATTATTGTTATCAGCTCTAGGCATAACAGCATATTTTAGCCTAGTTTTCTGGGAGACATCTTTGGGTTCTAAAGGCACTGAGAGAGATCACTTTGCTAAATTGGAGAAAGCAGTAGAGGCTGTATTTGCAGAATCTGTCAGCATTTGAGTTTGTTTAGCACTGGCGAGCCATGGCTTCCTGTTTTGAAAACAAAGGAAAAAATGTAATTTTCATGTGAGGAAACACCTTTAAGGAATCATAAAAACACTCAGAGGCCTTATTAGACTGAAAGCAGCTTTTACAGAGCAATGCTGTGGTGATTGAAAGGAAACATTTTCAATCACAAGAATTAGATTACCTTTAATGGGGAAACAGGGTTGAGCATGGCAGAGACTGCTGGAACTGCAGCGAAGGGAGAAGGACTAAGCAGGAAAAGCAAGAGGCTTGCCAAAAGGCTAGGAGACTGCGTTGTGCCAGTCCAGAAGCCACTTGCTAAATGAAATCTGCAGTCATTCTTACCCACTGCAGCTCTGCAGTAATGAAAGCATTTTTGATTAGCCTTGTTGATTACCTGCTCTCTACGCACACAGCAGAAGATAGAATAACAGAGTCTGAGGTTTTTGGTTAATACTTTAGAGGCAAAAGGGTGTGGGAGGTCTTTGGTTATCTTTTCCATTTTTCTCTCTTCAACTGCTCCTCAGTGTGCAATGAGATAACAGTGTATTTTTCCCCCCTGAGGGCAACCAAGGCAAAAGCCTTATACCCACTCACATCAGTCCTGCTGCAGAGAGAGAAAAAAACGCAGTGCTAGAAGGACAAGCAGTTATATCAAATCCCCCATCTACTCTATTTGAGTTTTTTTAGCATTTTAACTCATCCCCCTCAACCACAGGAGATGAATGTTTTTGCATATATTGAAAAATAAATTATGCTTCTGATTTCCTAGATACATTGCAGAGTATTTACCAAGAGATGAGAATTAGGTGGAGAAATAGGTTTTAGACTCAGAAGGCAGTGTCTCTAAAGATTTAGTGCAATTTGAATGGGAACACGAACTTTGGGACAGGAAAAACACAAGTTATCAATTTTAGAACAATTTCCTCTCTGGTGCTATAAGACGAGAACTGGAATTCAATGTTTATTATCAAATGAATCTTTCTTTTTAACACATCAGTATAGCAGTTTCATATTGCATTTTCTCTGTGCAGAAGCTATTAATTTTTTTTTGTGTGTGGGGTGTATTGTCGTTGTTCTGAGCTTGGCATTGTAATAGGGGTTGATTCCTTTCTGAGAAATTGCAGGCTAAATTTTTGGCCAGACTCATCAATGAATGTCAGCCCAGTTTGAAGCTGAGTGACCCCATCTAGAGCAAATACTGTTTTGCTTTTGGATGAAGGGCAGGATAACTAGACGTACAGATCAAATCTTAACCCTGTGTCTTTAGGTATAGTGAGTGATTGTTTCCTTTGTCTCAGTGTGATTTTCAGGATTTCTAATGCTTCCACTTCCTTCCATTAACATCCTGATTTCCTGCTGATAGATCCAGAACCAAACCTCAAAACCAGAGGCCTCACCTGACAAGTCTCACCAGGGATCCCACCCTAAAGCCTGATAAATTTGAAATAAAACAGGTCTTCACCAGAGACCCCACCAAGAATGTATCTGATGACTGATGTAACCCAATTTCCACTGGAGGGAAAACTGCTGTTCCCTCTCTGGAGTTTCCCACCCTTACTTCTCAAGCATCTTCCTCTCTTTTTCCTAACACTTGCCTTGTACTTTTTGAAATTCTCATCTCTGCCCATTCCTCTATCAAAATGGCACTGCTGCCTTTTCTTGTATTCTTCTGTATTCTTCTTCCCATTATTTCTACATCATGTAGCATGGATAGCTTCTCGGAACATGAATCAACAAGTTTGGCAATTCTGAGTATGTTAACCTGAGACCTGATGGGAATGAGTAGTTCAGTGGAATATTAATCGAATTATATGACACCATATTTTATATAAAATACTTATGTCATTTGTTACCCACTCTGGGATACTTTTGAATTTATATGGGGGCACAGTACTGACTTTGAAAGAGAGCACAATTAATAATTAAGCTGGGATATTAGCCAAATTACACACTCTAGGACATTTCATCACCTGGGTCAAACATGTTTTAATCCAGGTTAATTTTTCCAAATATCACTACTTAGACTAGCACTTTGAGATGTATACCTTTCTGGTCTGTTTATTCCACTTCTTTATCTGCTATTTACACAGCTATTATCACCTACTGCCAGTGTTTTTCTCTAGTCTCAGTTTCACAGATGAAGAGACAGATAAGAGGTTAATACTATCTACCCTGCCCTCAAGTTTCTAGCAGAAGTAAACACTCAGCCAGCAATACTCTGTCCATTTGTAATCTAGAGGATAAATTGGCAATTTCTGAGTCTTTCCTTGCTTTCCTTTCTGATATATTCCTCAACTGTTTTATCTTCTCTCTTTTGCTATGAGTGCCTGTGATTTCTGCCTTGTCCAGAATTGTCTTCATTTTCCCACATTCATTGACTTTGATCTCTTCTCTACAGTATTTTAATCCCCCATGAATTTACTTTTTTGAGCATAAGTCAATCTAGGAAAATATATTTGTTTTTCTAGGCCATATATCTGCATTTAAATGATGGACTTCGGAGACATAACTGTTAGTTTAATGAAACAGTGACAAGATTGGGGATTCAGGAACATTGGAAAATTAGGGTTTCTCTTTTGAATAGAAGTTACCACATTTCAGTATAACCTGACTAGTATCAAATTGGACTTGTCTTGGTCATAGGATTCAAAGCTGAATATATCTTTTGTCAAAAATACTGTCTCCATCTGGATGACATGCTCTATGGGATTATGCTATCATCTTAGATTTATTTGAATTTGTGAATAAGTAGTATAAAATCTCTTAAGAGTTAAAGTTGCTGAAAGAGTAAAAGAAAAGTCAAATAATCCAGATTTATGCTTGATCTGCTCCAGGCAGGAACATGCACTAACTTTAAAGTGGTAGAAGTCTGGAAATGATTGTCTTCTCTAGGGAGCAGAATTGCCTATTGTCTCCTAGGGATGATGAAGCATTGATTGCTTGGACGATGCTTTTAGCTCTAAAATTCCTAGCCCTTTATTTTAGAATTTTCCCATGAAGATTCCTTTGGTTTCAATGGTACGATGTTAGGTTATATAGTATATGCCAAGAAATAAATTGCATTTGTCATCTGAAACTGATTTCCCAAAGAGAAATTTTCCAAATTTCCAAATGCCTCATGCTTTATACTAAAGCAACTGGTTTTTAATCTGGCATGCAGATTGCTTAGAAGTCTTCATTGTTGCAACATTCTAAAAACACACAAAAAGCTGTAAAAACTACAACTTTTTTAGGCGCATGTAGGAAAATGAGGTCTCAGGGAAAATTGCTATGAGAAACTATAATCTGTAGTAGTAGAAACCTAGGAGTTGAAAGCTCAATGGAAAACTGTGCTTAAGGACGGGAAAATCTAGTAAGTGGTAAATTACTGGAGGTCCTGTGTAGGCAAGTATAAGAGTTAAAAATTTAAGGAACACTTAATTATTGGGTGCCTCCACAATTTTGTGAGTTTTATCAGCACATAGTCAGTGTGAGGAAAGGAAGTACATGATTTCAGTTATGTGCTGCTGTCCTGTATTATGTAAAGGGGAACTCTGTGAAAGAACTGCTAAAGTTCCCCATAGGCACACAAGCTCCCCATGAGTCTGGGACCTAATGGTAGGACTATGAAATGCCTCTTCCCCTACATAGCATGCAACTATATTAGTAAAGGTCCCTTCTTTACTATTCTTTTTACCAGGTACATCATGTCTAGCTTTCAACAAAACAGAATTAAAATGCATATTGAAAGGCAAAATGTAAATTTAAAGAGACTGAGAAAGCAGCACCAGACTCAGATATACCAAGAATATTGGAAGATCAAATCATAAATTAAAAATAAAATTTAGAGTTAATACACGAAAAGTTTTAGTGTGAATTTAGGCATCATGTAAGAACAGTTGGATAATGTAAGCAGAGAGATGGAAATTCTAATAAACAATGAACCAGAAATGCTAAAGATGAAAAAGCACTAAGAAAAATGAAGAATGCTTCTAGTGGGCTCATTTTTATTAGCGTGCATACATTTGGAAAGAATTTCTGTACAGGTGGATATAAAAATATGATTTATCAAAATGTGCATTACCCAAGAAAGGACTCTGGGAATTGGGGCGGGAGGCACGGGGGGATGGGGAGGGAGGGGTGAGGGGAGGGGGAGCAGGGGGCTGGGGGGGGGAGGAAGAGGGAGGGAGGGAACTGGTGTACCTATTAAGTTTGTATGAGCTGAAATAATAATAAAAATGTATTATAAAAAATGTGCATTACCATGTAACATGAAAGCAGAAAATACTCTTCCAGGCATGGGAAAGCAAAATGCTTCCTTTTTGTATTGGAAGGTGGTTATTATAGAAAATCACAACTGACCAAAGTGCAAAAAAATAAGTGACTGAAAATTGTTCAGCCTTAAGCAGGGCATCTAAACTACAACCCACTACCCCGAGACTCAAGGAACATCTTGAAAGAGGGGGGGTAATATTGTATGAGCAAGGAGGGGGACAGAGGATAAGCCCTTATCTTATTGTCTATTATTATCTTATTGGCATGACAGGGATGTTCCATTCTGAATTCACTGCAACTATGTATACTTCTGTAAGAACTGCAGAGAATTTGTTCTATCAACATTTCATCATTGAAGAGGAAAGATCTCAAGAGGCTTCACACTTCTCTGAGAGACTGATGAGGACTAATGATGGGAAGGAAATAGAAGATATTTTCTTTTATGGTATACCCACTGATATATAATTTATGCTCCAACAAATATTCAGGCATATGCTACAAAGGGCAACTCAGATGAATCTCAGTGGGCTACATGTGAACAGACATGAACAGAGTCTGGCAGGAGAGAAGGCTAGTAATGAGAAAAGAAAGGGTAGGATTGGGAATTAAAGTTTGAAAATATCATAAATTTACTATATCCATGCATGAAAATCTAAAAGAATAATAAAAAAGAGAAGATGTTGAAGTGGGGAGAAGGGCAATATATATTTAAAAAAAACCCAGACCCATTACATTTGAAAAAAATACCATAATGAAATTTAATTCTTTATATGCTAAGAAAAAACAAAACTAAAACATATGAATTCATACCAAAGTCCTTTATTCATATATTATAAAATGGTAGAACAAATATTTTAAATAAGTGCTATTCCTGCTAGGATTTATTAAATTAATAAATCATTAACATGACATTAAAGTTAAGGTATTACTTTTATAAGAGCGAAATACATTTACACAGTGAAGGCTATGTTCAGAGAGAAATTCATAGCATTGAATTTCTTCTTTCACTTAGTTTATTTATATTCTTTTAGGGCTTTCACTCATGAATGCAACTAATATGTGTTATTTTCACTCCTTCCCCAATCTCAGCTCTCTACTTTTTCCTATTACAAGCCTTCTTCTTCCCTACCAGTCTTCTTCCTACTCCTTCTGTGCATTTGTGGAATGCCGGTATTGGCAAATGCCTGAGCACTTACTGAAGTGTGGATCATATATATCAGTGGTTATACTGCTGAGGAAAGCAGCTCTCCTTTCTCCCAATATAATATTAACCCTAATCAGTCTTTTCAGTGAAATGCTTCCATAGCGAAATGCTGATAGGCTAAATTCTGGGAAAGTCTTATGAAAGTACACATAGCTGCAACAAGTTCATGGATGTCACAATCATGTCTTGTCCAGAAGACATTGTCTGGATACACTCTTCCCCCATTTGAGAGTCTTATATTCTTACCATCAACTCTTCTGTGATGTTCCCTGAACTTTGGGTAGTGGGTAATTGAGGTGTCCTGTTTAGGGCAGAGTAGTCCATTGATACTTATCTCTGCTTTTTGGTCAGTTGTGATTCTCTGGATTAAATACTTTTCTTTGCAAATGGAAGTTCTAGTTCAAGTACTTTAATCTATGGGTATAATGATAAATGTTTAGAAAACAGTTTGGTATCAAGTTCTTATAGCTAAACCTTAATAATTTGTTCTCTCCTAGGGTCTGTGTCCTCTCTTCCCATAAGTTATTGACCTGGTTAGCAGTGTATTTATTTCTTCTTAAAAGATGATCTAAAAAGCAATTATTAAGTTTCCATCTTAGGAAACAGGAAATGAATGACAAATTAAATACAAAGTCAGTTGAGGAATACACAGAAATTAGAGCAGAATCAAAGGAGAAAATTCATAGAGAAAACAAATGAATCCTGAAGGTGATTCATGTTAAAGATGAACAAAATCAGTATTACTCTAGTCAAGATATTAAAAAAAAGAATTGCTAATATCAGAAATGAAAGATGTGGTATTATTACAGAACCTGTAATAAAATAATAATATGCATAACTCTGTGCCCACAAATTTGATAGCCTAGATGAAATGGAGCTGCTATTTGCTTGACTTAATCTGCTAAAATTTTCCCCCAAAGAAAACTATTCTCTAAATAGCTTTTGAAGACATTTGAACCAATACGAATTACCTGCTCAAAAAGAAAGCAGTGGTCTAAGAGGGCTCACCAGTGACTCCTACCAAACATTTAAGAAATCAAACCAATTGTATACAATATCTTCCAGACGACTGAAGAAGTGTATAGCATGCATCTACATTTTATGAGAGCAACATTCCCCTAATACAAAATCCTCACAAAGCATTTGAGTAAAAGACTGCAATGCAAAGTCTGAGGGCTGATATTGTCTATTTTGTAATATTGCTGTGATCTTCATGAAAGAATAGACAAATAGATAATTTGAATACACTACAGGGCTATGTAAAACATTTTTTTAGAAGATTAAGGTAGAGTTTATTAGAGGAGAGAAAGGTTGGAACTCATGGACTCCAGACGTGGAGTGCCATAAGGGGCTAGGGAGTCCAATGTAAAACATTTTTATTAGGAATTGCCAAAATTTGGAGTCAACCTCTGCATCAGTGAGTGACTGGATAACCTGTGTCCAGACAATGAAATATTATCTAGCAAAAAATGAAATGAGTTATCAAGAAATGACAAGACATGGAGGAAGCTTAACTCCATATTAGTCAGTAAAACAGATCAATCTGAAAAATTGCTATAAGATTCTAAACATATGACATTCTGGAAAAAGAAAAAAAAAGGGAAATGGTGGCAAGATCATCGATTTCCAGTGGTTTGTGGGTGTTGAAGAGATGAATAACCAGAGAACACAGTAATTTAAGGGTAGTGAAACTCTTATGAGTGGAATACTGATAGTAGGAGAAGTTGTGTGTGTGGGATAAGGGGAGGCAGTGTATAGAAGCATCGTGTACCTTCTATGTAATTTTGATATGAACTACAACTGCTGTATGAATTCTCTTGATTAAAAACTACATACTCATTGTTTAACACTTGAAGGAATGTGTAGAAATAGAATCGAGAACCCATTTGTTCTTAGTTTATGTCTTAATTAGTCTGTGTTCTTTCTCCTCACCTTTTTCATTCTTTTCCTCCTCCCTGTCTCTTCTATTTCTTTTTCGATTTTTGTGTGCACACACACACGCACACACACACACACACACACACACACATGTAACAGTTTTATACAATGAAAGTTCTTTTTCCTGCTCAGGCTGAATAGCCAACATAATATAATCAGGGAGACTGGTCATTACAGTCACTCGGTGGTCTAGAAAGACAGAAAAATCTTCTCAAGTCATACGTTCATGATCCTTAAGGCAGGACAATCTATGAACAATCCAGTTATTTATCAGATACCTGAATATGCACAAATTTCTTTTTTTTTTTTTATTGAGTGAATCTGGACCCGTTTACTGAAACTTTTGTGACAGCTTTTATACAGAAAATTTGGGGGTAAAGACACATATTCTCCAGCAGAAATCACTTTCAGGAAGGACATTTTTTCTAAAACCCAAGCCATTGTTTGAGGGTAGAGGCACTTAACAAAACCATTCTCCCAGTATTTCCAATTCTATCTAATCTGTAATGCTCCACCAAATAGCCATGGGGCTGAGCCCACATAGTTGTCATTGTTTTAACAGAGACTGCATTTTTAAAATACACAGAGGAGGATTGAGCTCCTTTTGATTTCAACAATTAACTATAGGTGGGCCCAACAACCCATAAGTCCCAGTGTGAGCTTTTGCTGTTGTCCTGTCCGGGTTGGTCCTCTCAGTCAGGCGGTTGACATGGGCATCAGGCATGGCACCAGGCATGACAGCAAGTTCTAGCTTGGGAAGTTGCATGCAGCTCATGTAGTACAGGCCTGCCTGGCCCGTTCCTCCTACATATACATCCTTTTTGGCAGCCAATGGGAGCCAGAGTTCTTTTTTTGCTCTGATCTTGTTGACCGCTTCAGAGATCTTGTTGACCGCTTCAGAGGGAGTCCAGCATAATGGACTGATGCCTGTCTTAGGCCGGATACCAACCGAATATGCACAAATTTGATACTCTATAAAGTGTTCTACATCTTACTTGTAGACTCAATAAACTTTTTAAAAATAATATATTTAGAGCTGGAGCGATGGCTCAGAAGTTAAGCTGTTGCCTTACAAACAAAAGGACCTAGTTTGGATCTCAGATTCCATGTAAAAATGTTAGTGACCTATACTTCCAGTCCTGGAAAGTGGAGCCTGGGAAACCAAAGAGCAAAGCAATAAGGAGGTAGAACAGTCCAAAATAATTCCTGAAGTAACCCTTGCACCTCCACAGGAACACATGGCTCTTCACTCCGCCAACTGACACATGCAAAAAAGAAATAGTATTTATAAGCTAATGTTCCCTGAAATTAAATCTTTTGTAACATACTTTTTTTAATAACAATTTTTTTTATTATTTATTCAATTGTGCGTGTATGTGTGTGTTCGTGTGTGTTTGTATGTGTGTGTATATGTATGCACGTGTGTATGTGTAGAACCACGGACGAATTCGGGAACCACCATGGACGCCTCCATCTCCTTGTTTACTTTGCCCCGGGATTCACAGGCTCCGCCCTACCACGACCGGAAACGCAGGCCGCCTCCCCTTCCGCCTGGCATCGTCTATACGTGGGGTCTAGGATCCGAACTCAGGACCTTCCTCCTGCAAGGCAGAGGCTTATCCCCTGAGCCACCTCTCCAGCTCCTATAACATGCTTTTAAATAGTCATGTGTACATAATTTATTGTGTATGATTTATGACTTTTTATTTATTTTTTAATGGGCTAGGCAAACATTATGCTATTGTACAGCAGCCCTAGTCCTGCAGCATGTCATTTAATCTTTTATTTTTAGCTGTTAAAGCTTTCTCCAGTGTTTTACTAAGCCAAGATAGGTTGTAGTATAGTCCTATTGACATACATCTTTGTTCTTATTTGTAATTTTTGTGAGGAAAATTTCTGAATATGGTATTTCAGAGTCAAAAGATATCCAGACTGTTAACAGCTTTTGCTACTGTATTGCTGAATTTCTTTATCAATTCATACTCCTGCAAGCAGGGCATGAGAGTGTACGCATCTCTGAATCTCACTAGTTCTGATTGGAATCTGTTTTCATAACATTGCTAATTTTCTCAGCAGCAGTTGTATGGGTTTTACTTGTATTTCGCTTGTTTAATGGTGAGTCTGAGCATTTTTATATGGTTTTGGACATCCTCATTTTGTGCATTACCTATTTGTGTCCTATGTACTTGTTTTTCTGTTAATGCACCAGTATCAATAATTCATTCCTGTTCAGCCCCCACTCACAATTATGCTTCTTTTTTCTCTTACCCTTTTGAGTTTAAAAAGTCTAATAGTAACTTAGGCAACAAAATATGCTAGATAGTTAGATTCCAAAATAGTAGCAATAATCATCTTGAAATTTTTAACAATACCTTTTAGTAACTGTGCAGAGTCTTAAAAAAAACCTGTTGTACATTCATCTATGCTAATTTATATTATCATTTGTAGCAAAAAATAACATCACTTCATGGTTAGAACTAAAGTACATATGTTAAAAAGCCGAAAACAGTATTAGAATCAGTTAGACCTAGTAGTTATAACTATACTCAGGTGGTACTTTCAGCCCCTTGCAGGGCAAATGTATTGCACAACTCCAAGTGGCATCATTCACATAGGAGGAAGCTGCCTTGCCTACTGGGTAAGGTTATACATATCCAGAAAAGCACTCATGAAGAAAGCTTTTTGTGTTCTGATAGACACATGGAATGTACAACAGGAATTATTAAGCAGAAATGTAGACCCTAGAAACTATTAGGTTTGAAGATAGGAAACTCCAAGTTGAACTCCAGATGAATAAAATACTGAGAGTTGGTTAAGGTAGTTGGCATCTTTGTGACATGCTGGTCTGGCAAGTAAGGATCATCCCTCTCTCAGCCATTATGTAGAAATGGTGTGGCCTGGTGTTGGTGCATGCTCTCCCATAAAGCTGGACTACAGACTGTAACTGGACTATCAGTAAGAAAATAAATCCCTTGTTTCTTTAAGCCATTTGATGGTCATTTATCAGCAACCATGCAGGTGAACTGCAACAAACAGTAAATGTTTATTATATATATGGATATATGGGGAATTTTTATTTCCTTTTCTTGTGCAGAGTTGGGGCAGAATTCAGTACCTCATCCATTGTATACAAATGTTCTACCACTGATCTACTGCCCCCATTCATTTAAAAAATGAACAAATTCAAATAGATTTATTATTTGAGGTAATTATAAATAGTTAAGGTTATTGAAAGTATCTTTTTAAATATTTTTTATTCTGTAGTTTTAAAATTTTTTTCTTAGTGTTTCATACATGAATATAATGAATTTATAATATTTTCACCTTTAATCCCCAATCCCATGTCTCCCCTTCTTCCTATTATAAGCTTTCTTCTTCACTGCCAGTTTCCCTCCTATTTTCATGTCTTTTCATATGTTTGGTCTACTGAGTTTTATCAGGGTTCGCTTTGATGGCATGTACCTGAGTACTTTCTAGAATATGGATCATACATCAGTGGGTATGCCATTGAGGAACACAACTTCCCTTCCTCACATCAACATTAACCCTCATCAGACTCTCAGGGAGTGTGAGACCTCTTGTGACCTTTCCCTTTCTGAGGTGAAGTGCTGATAAGACAAATCCTGTGTAGGTCTTATGGAAATATGTACAGCTGTAATGAATTCATGGATGTAACAGCTCAGTCATGCCCAGAAGATAATGTCTGACCATATTCCTGCTCCCCTTTAGGCTCTTGCAATCTTTCTGCTCCCTCTTCCATCATGTTCCCTGAGTCTTGAGATGGGGGTGGTGGCTTAGATGTCCTGTTTAGGGCCAAACAATCAACAGTCACTTATTTTTCTACACTTCGAATAGCTATGATTTTCTGTAATAAACACCTTGTACAAGGAATCTTCTAGAATGAGTATTGAGTACTACTCTAGTCTACGTGTATAATGACAAATGTTTGAAAGGAAGTTTGTATAGTGTCTTTGCAGCTAAATCTTAGTAACTTGCACACCTACCCTACACATACACACTGGACCTATGTCCTCCTTTTTCATAGGTTTTTATTTTGTCTTCTAAGACAAGGAATGTGATCTCTGCTAAAAAGTGGGTCTTAAATATAACTAGAAAGCTGTTGATTGCCCTCTTGACAGTTACATCACTATTGCACTGCTGGTTGGTTGCCTCTTGCTAGGATGGTTATTATTGCAGCTTTCATGGATTGATGAGACTGTTGATTTCTTCTCTACCCAGCAGTCTGCATAATACTTTCTGGTACTATGAATGCTATATAGCAGGGAGGAAACTTCCAGATCGGTTCCAGCTGTTTTTTTCTATTTTTAAATCTGTATCCTGTGATCAACATGCTGCATCCTCAGCAATAGGGTCTTACTGTCAGTTTCTGGGGATCAACCAAGAGCAATGACAAAAGCTGATACTGTTTGGGAGGACGATTTAAAAACTCTTCGACAAACAGCTTATTAGGAGGTATCATGTACCTAGAAAGAGGAATATTGCTTAATTGCCTATGGGTTCTAGCAGGAGTATCATAAAGTCTTTCTCATTTTGTATAATCTTCCTCTCTCTGGGTTCCCTTGCATAGGGTATGTTTGTTTTCACAGTTTTTTAAACAATTTTTTAAATACTAATAATATAGGAGTCTTCTATGTGGCTCTATTTTATAAACTTAGTGCTTAATACTTACAATTCAGCCCTTTCTATAACCTATCCCATCATCTTTACAGTTTAAGCATTTCCCCCCTTTCCATCCTGCTGCATATGGTCTTTTATGGTTCCTCCTTTAATGTCTTCACCCTATCCTTCCCTCTCACTCCCACTTAATGATCCCTTTCAAATTTTCTGACTGTTTCAGAAATTCCAAATTAAAGACATCAACCATAATTTCAATCAGCATATAAGAGAGATTATGTGACACTTGTTTTTCTTTGTCTGAAATATCTTGCTCAATATATCTGGAATTCCACTATTTACAAGAAAATTCTCTAATCTCATTTTTTTTGGCTGAATAGTATTACTCTGTGTACATGTATCACATTTTCATTGCTGATTCTTCTGTCGATGGTTATTTTGGCTGATTCCATTTCTTTGCCCTTATGAACATAGCTTCAGTGAACAGGGATGCAGAACTGTCTAATAAAATGTAGAGCGCTTAAGGAATATTCCCAGAAATGGTATAGTTGCATCGTATGGTACTTCTATTTTTGGCTTTCTGAGGAACCACTATACTGATTTCCAAAATTGCTGTACCACTTTATATTTCCCACCCTTTTAAAACATTTTTAATATATTTTTATTACTTTTTTCTACTTTTACAAGCAGATTGAGTATTTATCCCAGCTTCCCTCTATCCCCCCTCCCTCTCATTCCCTCCCTTCTCTTATATATTCCCTCTCTCATCCTGCCATTCTTTCTCCTGTATACTTCTATGGAACTCAGGGTTCACTCTGGCTTGTCTACTCCTGTGGGTGTTCAGGCCTCTGTAGTATAACCAATTACGTATTTTCAGGCCACCCTACTGATATGTGCATTTCCCTTCACTCATCCAGCTTTAGACTCAAAGGTTTTCACTGTGAGTTCCCATTCTATGGGTATAATAACAGCTACGTACAGAGCAATTTGATTTATTGTCTTCCTACTTATAGGTTTATTGGCTGTCTTCCCTATAGATCTGTTTCCTTCCCTTTTTTATGTTCTTGTTCTAGTTTACAGTAACAGCAATGGGTACCCTTCTGACAATCAGAAAACTGCTGGTTGTCTCCTTGGCACTCATGCCACTATTACATTGGTCTTGTTGCCATGGTGATTTATATTGCAACTTACAGATCTTATGCCCTTGATGGGGTTTATGATTATTTTCCCATGCCTAGCAGTTTCTACAGTATTCCTTGGTACTGCATAAGCTATTCAGCAGTGAGAAAGTCCTCAGATGAGTTCCAGTTGAAATATTTAGCCCATGTACTGTGATCCATTTGTGTTGCATCTTCAGTAATAGGATCTTAACTATCAGTTCTTGGAGAGCAACCAAGAATAATGGCAAAAGCCTATAATGTTTGGGGGTCTTTAAGACCTCTCTGACCAACATTTTATTAGGAAGTGCCACATTTCTGTTACTTCTAGTATAATTTTGTACCTGGGTTCTGAGTGGATCAGCTCAAGGTTTTTATGTTATTTTTCCCCTGTTTTCCTCACTTTATGCTCCTCTGCATAGGCACTGCACATTCTTTTTTTTTTTATTAAAAATGTAATTATACATTTTAAAATTTTTTACCAGTTACCTCCCTCCCCCCTCCTCCCCCCGAACCCCCTCCTCCCCTCCTTTCCCTCCCCATCCCCCAGTGCCTCCCCCCCAATTCCCAGAGGTCCTTTTTGTGTACGCCTGACTCTCCACTGGGTCCTCCTCTCCGATGCATATAAGGACCCGTGGCATTTCCATAAGCCCTTTCTCTTGTTCCCTTAAGCATAGGAGCACTACTATGGCTGTCAATCCCTTGCCTCCAGGGATCTCGGTGCCCTTAACAGATGCTAGACTTTATGAGGGCAACAGTGCGCTGGACATTCGCAGGGCATGCAAAGTCCCTTATGATTGCTTTGGCCCCAACTATTGTTGAGAATCTTGCAAATCGTTGTTCTCCCATCCTTTTGCTCTTACAATCTTACCGCCCCCTCTTCCGCAAATGTCCCTGAGCTCCAGGATGGGGATAGATTAGGCTGGCCTAGTTCTATGTGATTGATATAGAGTCTCTGAAGTTCTGGATTGTGGTGTGTTGATTTTCTTTTGCAGTTTTGATGTTCCTGCAATGCTCTTCACTCCATCCTGCTGGGCACTGTATGTCACCCCTGGCCAGAGACAAAAAGCTGTTAAACTGGAGTCTTTTTATAATAGAACATTCAAGGGTAGATGTAATAAAAATAGGAAACCTCAGTGAGGGAGGGGTCCATCACCCATATGCAAAATGATTACTTTTTTATCTGCCTGCTATACGCCTCCCCTTCTGGTGAGATCAGGAAAGAAGTCTGTGAACTTAACAGGTTTTATTACTACTTGCAGACTGATGGAAGCTATTTGTTGCCTGTAAAATGGTCCCTCTCTCCTTTTTATTGTGTGGCCCTCCTACCCATCTCTCTTGTTCATCTGCCAGACTATATGCCTCCTCTTCTGGTGAGATCACCCCCTAGTAGTAAATGTCAGGAAAAAAAGTTGGAACTAACAGATGTTATTACTATTTGGTCTTTGAGAGCGAGGCCTCATTTTATGTATAATCCCTGCTGTACATGGTCCCTTCTCTCTTGTTTCTGGTGTGGCCATCCTACCCCATCCCTCCTGTTCATAATCCTTGCAATTACTGTCTCTAGGTGGGCTGGGTGGGTTTGGTACTAGGAGCCACCTATTAGGGAGTACTACGGCGCTTAATTTTCTGGGTCTGGGATACTTCACTTAATATAATTGTTTCTAATGACATCCATTTCCCGGCAAATTCCAGTGTTCATCATTTTTGATGGCTGAGTAGTACTCCATTGTATAGTGTACCACGTTTCCTTATCCACTCATCAACTGTTGGACATTTGGGCTGATTCCATGACTTTGCTTGTTAAACAGTGCTGCTATGAACGTCGTGCTTGTGCTATCGAGGTGACCTCTGCTGTATGGGGGGTTATTCCCAAAAGTGGAATAGCAGGCTGTATGGCATTTCAATCTTTAATTTCTTTAAGAATCTCCAGACAGCTCGCCAGAGTGGCTGTATGAGCCTGCATTCCCACCCGCAATGTAGGAGAGTTCCCCTCTCTCCACATCCTCTCCAGCATTTGTCGTTGTTTTGTATTGTGGATTTTTGCCATCCTGACCGGGGTGAGATGATATCTCAGGGAGTTTTGATTTGCATTTCCCTGATGGCTAAGGAAGTGGAGCATTTTTTAAGATATTTGTTAGACATTTTAATTTCATCCCTGGTAAATTTTCTTTAAGTTCCCGGGCCCATTTTTTAATTGGGCCATTGATTTCCTTGGTGTTTAGTTTTCTAAGTTCTTTGTGCATTCTGGACGCAGAGCTCTATCAGATGTGTGGTTAGTGAAGATTTTCTCCCATTCTGTGGGTTGTTTGAGCTCGCTTTACAAACTCTTTATCTGAACAGAAGCTCTTTAATTTCACAAGATCCCAACTGTTGAGAGTTGGTGCAGGACTGTGCCATTGGATGTCTGTTTAGGAATGTTGGCCTAGCCCAATCAGCTCGAGGGAGTTCCCTATCCTTTCAACTATGGTTTTTAAGTCTCTGGCCTTAATCAGGTCCTTGATCCATTTGGAATTAAGTCTTGTACATGGTGACAAGTATGGGTCCGGCTTTAATCTTCTGCATGTGGAGATCCAGTTTTGCCAGCATCATTTGTTGAAGATGCTGTTCTTTTTCCATTGGATTCTTTGGGCCCCTTTGTCAAAGACCAAATGGCTGTTTTTTGTGGGCTTATATCTGGTCTTCAACCCTATCCATTGTCTGTGTGTCTATTTTGGAGCCAGTCACCAGGCTGTCTTTATAACTATGGATTTGTAGTATAGACTAATGTTTGGTATGGTAATACCTCCAGCAGTGTTTTGTTTACTCAGGATTGTCTTTGCTATCCTGGGTCTTTTGTGCCGCCATTGAATTTGAGATTATTTGGTCAACTTCTTTAAAGAACAGCTTTGGGATTTTTTTGGTATAGCATTGATCTTATATGCCTTGGTAGGATGGTCATTTTCAATGTTGATTCTACCAATCCAGGAAATGGGAGTCTTTCCACCTTCTGGTGTCTTCTGCTATTTCTTTTCTTAGGGTTTTAAAGTTTTCATTGTAAAGGTCTTTTACCTCCTTGGTTAGGTTTATACCAAGGTGTTTCATTTTTTTAGGGGCTATAGTAAATGGGATTGTTTCTCTTAAGGCTTTTTCACTTCTTTCATTCTGGCATTAGGAAGGCCTCTGATTTTTGCACATTTATTTTGTATTCTGCCACCCTGTGAACTTCTCAATTAGTTCCAGGAGCTTCCTGGTGGAGTTTTTGGGATCACTCAGGTATTATCTGTCATCTGCAAATAGGGATAGTTGACTTCTTCCTTGCCATTGAATCCCTCTTATGTCCCTTTCTTGTCTTATGCTTCAGCCAAGACTTCAAGTACAAAATGAATAGAAGTGGTGAGAGTGGACAGCCTGTCTGTTCCTGATCGAAGTGGAAATGCTTCCAATTGTTCCCCATTGAGTAATCCTTGCTGTGGGCTTGTTGTATAGAGCTTTTTATATTGATAAGTTCCTTCCATTCCTACGTCTCTAGCGTTTTGATCATAAAAGGCTGTTGGATTTTGTCAAAGGCTTTTTCTGTCTTCATCTATCGAGAGTATCATGTGGTCTTAGCTTTGGACTTTTACATGATGAATTACATTTATTGATTTGCGTATGTTGAACCAACCTTGTGTGCCGGGATGAAGCCTACTTGGTCCCCGTGATGATCTTTTTGATATGTTTTTGAATCCGATTTGCTAAGACTTTGTTGAGATCTTTGCATCTGTGTTCATCAGAGAGATCGGCCTATAGTTTTCTTTTTTAAGTGAATCTTATTATTGGTTTTGGGATTAAAAGAATATTAGCTTCATAGAAGGATTTGGTAGTGTTCTTTCCTTTGCTATTTGATGGAACAGTTTAGGAGTATTGGTGTTATTAACTCCTTAATGTCTGGTAGAATTCTGTCTAATCCATCGGCCCAGGACATTTTTTGGTGGGAAGATTCGAGATTACTTCTTCAATTTCCTTATGTTATAGGACTATTTAAATAATTCCAACTTCCTGATTCAAATTAGGTAGGTTGTGTTACTTAGAAATTCATCCCTTCTTTTGTGTTGTCAAACTTCACAGAGTAAAGTTTTTGAATATGATGTATAATTCTCTGGATTTCTTGGTATCGTGTGTAACTCCATGTTCATTTCTATTTTGTTAATTGGGTTTTCTCTCTCTTGCTTTTGGTTATTTAGCTAGGGGTGTATCAATCTTATTGATTTTTTCAAGAACCCGCTTTTTGACTGGTTGATTTTTTCTATTGTTTTCTTAATCTCGATTTCAGATATTTCTCCCCTTATTTTGCTAATCTCCTCTCTTCTACTACTTTTGGGATCGATTGCTCTAGTTTTTCTAAAGCTTTAAGCTGCATGGTTAAGTTGTTTATTTCTGATGTTTCCCATTTTTTTGACGTGGCATTAAGAGCTATGAACTACCTCTTAGAACAGCTTCATTGTGTCCCAGAGATTTGGTAAGTTGTATTTTCATTATCATCCTTTCAGGAAATCTTGAATTTCCTTTTAATTTTTCCTGAATCCAGTTCTCATTCAGCATCATAGTGTAAGTTTCCAGGAGTTAGTGTATTTCTCTTGTGTTGTGTTGTGGAGTCCAGCTTTAGGCCGGTGGTCTGACAGAGCACAGGTTAGAATTTCAACTTTTTGTACATGTGTAGATTCGTTTTGTGGCCCAGTATGTGATCTATTTTGGAGAAATGTCCAGTGTGCTGCTGAGAAAAATGTGTATTCTTTGTGCGTGGGTGAAAGTTCGATAGAGATCTGTAAGGTCCATTCTTTAGGGTTTGATTAAGGTCCAAAGTGTCTCTGTTAACTTTTGACCTGTTGACTATCCATGTTGAGAGGGAGGTGTTGAAGTCCCCAGAATTATCGTTTGGGGGTTGATTTCTTGCTTTAGACGCTGTAGGGTTTTTCTTATGAATGTGGAGGGGCCCGTATTGGGTGCATAATGTTCAGTATGTGTAGTCTTCCTGGTGAATTGTACCTGTGACTAAAATGGTATCCATCTGTGCTCTTATAATTTTCTTTGGTTTGAAGTCCACTTTGTCTGATATCATAATGGCTACCCTGCCTGTTTTCTGCTTCCATTGCTTGTAGAATTGTTGACCAGCCTTTATTTTTAGAGCGGCCTATCTTGTGGTGGATGGGTGTTCCGGCAGGCAGCAGATTGATGGATTGTGATTTTTAATCCAAGTTTGTAATCTGTGTCTCTTGATCGGTGAGTAATTCCATTACATTTAGTGTTATAATGGCAAACATTTTGATTCCAGACATTATTATGTTTAGTAGTTTTTATAAGTATATTGCTTACTTTTTAATGGTGTTATACTTGCCTTCTGCTCTCCTGGATATGCCTGTTTTTTTTTCTTCAAGCTTGAGTATCATTCTAGCATTTTTGAAGGCCTGATTGGTGGACAGTATACCCTTCAAGTTGTCTTTGTGCTGGAAGATTTTTCTTTCTCCTCGATCATGACTGATAGTTTTTGCAGGGTAAATCAGCCTAGGTTGACATTTTTGCTCATTCAATACTTGAAGTATTCTCCAAGCTCTTCTTGCTTTTAGTGTTTCCTTGAGAAGTCATTTGTTATTTAATAGGTTTACCTTAAAGTGACTTGTTTTTCCTCCCTTGAAGCTCTCACCACAGTCTTTATCTTAATGTGGAGTTTTTGACTATTATTTGCCGTGGGGAGCTTCTGTTTTTTGGTCATATCGTTTGGGGTGCGGAATGCCTCTTGTAGATGATGGGCCTCTCTTTTTTAGATGAGGAAAGTTTTCCTGATGATCATTGAAAAATTTCCTCAGGGTGGTATTTTGAGATTCTTGCTCTGGTATTCCATGAATACGCATGTTGGGCTTCTTCAGGGTGTCCCATATCTCCTGGATATTTCTCTCAAGCATCTTTTTGGCTTAACATCTCTTCCATTGAGCTGGTTAATATCCCACTTATCTCTCAAGATCTGAAATTCTGTTTTCTGCTTCCTTAGTTCTGCTGATAGACTCTCTGTGGAGTTCTGGGTTGAAGATAACTTGTCTTTTAGCTCAGTTTAACTCTGCTTGAGTCTGCTTTAATGCTCTATGCCAGTTTTTGATTCTTGCACTGTTTTTCTACATCCTCCATGTGTCTGTTGTGTTCCTCCTCAAAGCGATTGATTCGATTATTTAATTCCTCCCGGATTTCGGATTTCCTTTCATAGTATTGAACATGGTAATGATACTATTTTGAAGGTCGTTATCCTGGGTCAGGCTTTCTTGGCCATTTTCCATGAGTTTGTTCTGGTTGGAGTCTAACATTATGGGATTAATTCCTTCACTTCAGTGGGAGATTTGTTTACTTGAGTGTTGTGTCTCATGGATTTGCACTTTGACTTTGGCATTGTCGTTTTAACTCCTAAGATCTTTTAATTTCTGTGCATTTTTCACTAAACTGAATTATTTGGCCTGGGGCTCTGGGGGTGGTCAGGGACCGAGCTTACCTGTGTCGAGGTGAGGTGAGGCTGGTCTGGACCGTGCCTGCACGTCCCGGGCGGCGGAGTGGAGGGGAAGGGGGGATGGGGTGTCTGCGGGGCACTATTTAAACCCGGGGCATCCGAGGGCGGGGCCGGGCGCAGAGGGGGTGCCCTCTCCTCCTCCCAGGCCCTGCGCATGGCTCCGGCTGGATGGCGGGGGGAGCTGGGTCCACTCGGGCGGCCTGGGGCTCTGGGGCGGGCAGGGACCGAGCTTACCTGGTTCACGGTGCGGTGAGGCCCGGCTGGACTGCGCGCACACGTCCCGGGAGGTGGAGTGGAGGGGAAGAAAGATGGAAAATGACAATGAAGGCACTCAAATGAAACGTGTATCATGTCACACAGGTAAAGGTCAGAGGGCAACTTTTGGTAATCAGTTTTCTCCTTTTATCATGTGGATTCCAGGGATTGAACTCACAATAGATTCGTTGGTAGAAGCTTTATCTCATGAGATACCTGTCTATAACCATGCATGGTAATTATATTTCAAGTGCATTTGCATTCATGGACCTCAAAGCCCTTCATAGAAACAGCTTTACGTTTTCTGTGAAAGTCTCTTTGTCTGTTCCCAGCATGAGATTCCTGGGGAAATATGGTCAGATTTACTGCATGCCAGTGGAGGGAGTTGTTTCCCAGAAAGAGATTTGACACAACTCTGACAGCTTTCAGGAGAGATTAGAACAAGTCAGTAGAGTGAGGATCCACAGGCTGAGCAGGACTTGTTAGCTAAGAATAATTCATATGCCTTATTTACACCTAAATCTGATGTTAAAAGTTCATGAATGGACATTGTGACAACACCGAATAAATCTATTCTCTGTTGTGGAATACATTTCCCTTTTTCAGTTTTTCACTGTTGAGAGAGAGAGAAAAGGAAAGAGAAAAAGAGAAAAAAAGAGGACACAGTGTTGACTAGAATGTAAGATACATACTCTTTGGTACAAAATCAATATATATTTCCTTCATTTTCATCAAAGAGAATTTATTTTTCCCTGTATCAATGCTAGATTTTTTCTAAATTCTCCAATTCTACTGTTCAGCCTCCTGCTGATCAGTGTCACAGGTAATAAAGACAGGTGGCTCAAGGCTCAAAGCTCAAGATCCATATACCATGAAAGCTTGGGTCAAAGAGAAGATCCTGTTTCTGCACAGTGTATGGTTTGCAGTCATCTTACATGTCTGATTCTACTAAATTCTCTCTCAACATATCTGGGCTCCAGGATACACACCAAGATTCTGGCTTTACTGGTGATTGTGAGCTCAGAGTCATTTAATTAGACTTGGATATATACACATGGTCTTAGCTGAGCAATTCCCAGGGAAAGAGGCACATTGTGGAACTTTCTGAGATATGCTGCACGTTGCCATCCTTAGCAGCTTCTAGTCATGAAAGAAATGTATCTTACAGACTGTTCAGGAGAACTTGCCTCGCCAAGTGAGTCAAATTCAAGGAAAGGCCTGGGCAATGCTCTGGATCCTGACCATGCGCCATCACAGAAGAAAAAGCATGAGCACTTCCCTTCCTTGCCAGTTCACCATCTACAACTAATTAGGAGAAACACCTGGGAGTTTAAGTCAAGGACCATCAGGCCTACAGCCTGCTATTTGCATAGTCCTGCTTAGAAACCACAAATGGCTCAGAGATGCTTTTAAGAGATGCGCTTCTGTGAAGACATGTGGGCTTAGAAGAGAACAGACAACAGGATGGATTCTCCAATTCTACTGTTCAGCCTCCTGCTGATCAGTGTCACAGGTAATAAAGACAGGAGGCTCAATGCTCAATGCTCAAGATCCATGTCTCATGAAAGCTTGGGTCAAAGAGAAGATGCTGTTTCCTTTGTCTTTTCTGCACAGTGTCTGGTATGCAGTCATCTCACATGTCTCTTCTACTAACTTCTCTCTCCTTTCATGTCTAGTGTCCCATGGAGACATTGTGCTCACTCAGTCTCCAGCATCCTTGGCGGCTTCTCCAGGGGAGAAGGTCACCATCACCTGCTTGGCCAGCTCAAGTGTACACACCAGTTACTTGCACTGGTAACAACAGAAGCCGGGATCCTCTTCTAGACTCCTGATTTACGGCACATCCAACCTGACTTATGACGTCCCAAGTCGCTTCAGTGGCAGTGGGTCTGGGACCTCTTACTCTCTGTCAATCAGCAGCATGGAGGCTGAAGATGCGGCGACATATTTCTGTCAGCAGTATGATAGTTATCCATCCACACAGTGCTACAGACTGGAACAAAAACTGCTTCCACTCAGCGGGGCCCAGCTGCTTCCCCCTCAGAGAATGAAACTTAGTCAAGGGTTTGATTGGCATGTGACAGAATCACAAATATTTCTGCTATGAGCCCAAGGATGAATTTCATGAAGGGGCTGAATTCGCTTACAAAGAGAAGTGTACAGATGGAAAAAGATAAGGTGACAAAGGTGCAGAGGTTTCTGGGAATCCTCATTTCCAGAATTACTTACTATATAATGAAGAGCAATGACAAGGAATCAAGATTCACAAGTCAGTCATCAGATGTTAGCTGTGTCTCGATAGTGAAGAAGGATGGAATGAAGAAATTTTCTGCCATCTTTCCCATGAAATGCTGAGAGCATAATCCAATTGCTTTCTTTGGAGAATATTCATCACTGTGGAAGGAGGTGCATCTAATTAACAAACACAAATATTAGAAGGTTATGAAAGCTTCAAATTATGACCCAGTGCTTTTATTCTTCTCATTTCATCTCCATTCATTCTCCATCTTCTCCTGAAAAGCAGACACACTGATAAATATTTAAAAATGATTTTCAAACATTTCAAACATTGGCATCTTCAAACAAAGACTGAAAGGGACTTATGTCTGCTCTTGGATATGATGCCAGAACATAGCTGTTCTCTCCTCAGCAGTCTTATTATCTATCCATTACTTAGCGTGAAATGAGGGCATGTATTAAGGAAATCTTTTTCATTGAATGACTCCTCCAGTGGAAAAGGAAGAGGGGGTTGGAGTATGTAATAAAAAGTGAAACCACAGCAACTCATTGTATGTATATGTGAAACTAAATGAATAAAAACAGTTAAATTAAAAATATGAAAATAAACAAAGCCAGAGGCATGAACATGGAAAGAGATTTTTAAAGAAGGGTCTGTTTGGTATAAGTTGGAGGCAAAAGAAGGTGGACTAAACAGGTGAAATATGTAATACACATACGTGGAATTATCAAAGATCAAAATCTACTAATAAATACTGAATTAAATTAAAGAAGTCGTGAAAGGGAAATAAACAGTAAATTTAGTCAACAAATCCATGAATACACTTGATTAAGAGTTAGACTTGGGGGCTGGAGAGGTTGCTCAGGGGTTAAGCCTCTGCCTTGCAGGCAGAAGGTCCTGAGTTCGATCCTAGACCCCAGGTATAGATGCCGGGAGGAAGCGGGGGCAGCCTGCATTTCTGGTCCTGGTAGGGCGGAGTCTGTGAATGCCGGGACAGAGTAAACAAGGAGGAGGTGGAGGTGGTCCATGGTGGTTCCCGAATTCGTCCGTGGTTCTACACACACACACACACACACACACACACACACACACACACACGTACACATGCACAATTGAATAAATAAATTAAATAAAAGAGTTAGACATGGAGTCAGGACCTAAAGACAACATAAAAAAACAGATTCATGAAATAAAAAATATGGCATAAAAACTTATGACTAGAACATACAAGATCCCTGGGACTATGGAAAATCCAACATAGTCAATGAGTGTGTACAGGCACATGCTAAATGCAGAGAAAATGCATGGAATGAAATGATAACTGATACTCTTCCAAATTTATAATAGAGATGGACTTTCAGTTCCAAGAATTTTCAAGAATGTTAGTTTTGGAGAAAATTTACTTTCACTAGAAATGTTAATTAATACATATTGTACATTTCTCCAAATCTAGGCTTAGACTCCGGAGACATCCTTCTTAATTATATGGAGAAACAATGACTTATGATGATATTCATTCCTCCAAAGAGCAAATGGTGCCTTTCTAATGAGCTAAGATATGTAAATAAAAAGTACGGCCACTTGTAATAACTATAGAGGTCAATTTCTTCTACATTAGAAATAATTAGGTAACTACCTCCCTGTTCAGATATGCACACACAGATTCATCTATCTACATTTCTAGCTAAAAAGACAGTAATTGAAATGGTTATCACTAATTGCATTCTAAAATGCCCACTTTTCAGAAATATTTATCTACATATAAGTAGTTTCTCTTCCTAGAAATGAATAGAATGGCTCTTACTTCAGTCTTCATCAGCATCTCCTATACCTCACTTGCAAACACCTCCCACACAGAACCACACAGCTTCTGCACTCTGAAGCTCCTTTGTGACCATCGCTGTCTCTGTGCACCCACAGGGGTGTCAGCCCCATGCAGTGTGAGTCTGACTCAGACACCAAGGACCCTAAGTGGTTTCTTCCTGCTGCCCCTCTGTGAGATGGTCAGAGTCAATGTTTCTGATGATCCCATGTTCTGGACCTCACTATGTGGTTATAAGTGCCCATGAAGACCTTCCACTTTCATTCCCACATGCTTCCTGACCAAAGATATTGCAAAAATGATGCTTTCTTGGGAACCAAGAGAGTTTTGACAGTGATAACATCATGCAGGTTCACACAGCACTGTAGACTGAAAGGTATGAATGAATTGTTGACAGTGAGAGATGTTTATGTCTAAAGACCATGGCTTGTGTTAAGACCAGATGGAGACCAGACACATAGTTGGGAGTATCTGGAAAACACAAGGCCGAGAAGACAACAAGAGAAGACTATAAGGGAAGCTCATCCTTCTGACATGGATTTTTCCTCTGGAAATAAAATGACACCATCTTGCATTTTGAACCCAGTCTGTCACAGGGAGTTTATTGTGTAGCCACTTGAATCTATGTATCTTGAAAAGTGGCTCATGAGAATCAAACATAAACCCCTCATAAGTCTTAGGAAGTTGTTGAAGCTAACAGAAGTCCCAGGCTTCCTACCAACATCAAGGTAAGAAAAGCACTAAGTAATTTCTGAGGAGTAAAATATTCCTTGACCAGCTTAGACGGTTAGAGGAGATGCCTTAGAAAGCCATGCTGGATGCAAATTGTGCAGAGGTCCAAGGTTTCAGGTTGCATAAACTAGGCTGGGCTGAGCCTTATGGTGATATAGCTGCCTCTGAGTCACTTCATTCCCATAAGTAACCTACACCCATATTTCTGAACATATCCCCAATAACCTCATTGTTTTACCAGTGTGACAATGGTATGAATGTTACTTTGGCTTCTTATCAGAAGTAAATAGAACTTTGGGTGATGTCTCCCCAGTTAAGCATCACACAACACATGGGAAGGTAGGAAATCCCTAAAGTTGACCATGATGGAAGGAAGAGGGCAGGATGATCATAAGTGGAATTATTCAGATTGCTTAGCCGCGATCACTGATTAGTGAAGGTAGATCCTGCCCTTCCTTACAGATCATTAATTTTTCTTTAATGTGGTTGTTTAATTTTTTTTCATTTTACAAGTGTATAAAAGGAATGAAGTAGGAATCTGAAATTGTTGATAGTAATGTTGACAGGCAGTCATGAAGACATCAGTGAATGCTCTTGATGTTTTAAGATTGTGCAATAATGAATAACCACTTTCCTAAATGGAGCAGAATAAAAACATGTAGTACAACTGGAATTGATCAAAACAACATGCTATACTAAGGAAATGACATTAATGCTGCTTTTCAGCCCCCAGAGAGCTACATATTCTTTGTAGGTAAACCCCTTCTTTCATGCTTTGGTTAAACCTGGACCCTTTCTGAGTTTCTGAGATGACTGCCCAGGCATTCAACCACACCCAACCCTTCAGCTGTATATAGTCCTGCAGCTGTGCCAAGCCCTGCCCAACCCCTAATGATCTGCATGTGACCACAACACAGCCCTCTACCCTGAGGGACTCTTAGCAGGCTTTCAACAGCTGTGGAGATGTTAGTTCTAGTCCTGAGCCAAGATGGACATGAGCATCAACACTCAGCTCCTGGTTTTCTGGCTGCTCTGGCTCTTGGGTGAGGAATAAGCACTAGGAGTTGCTTATGCAATGTGGTCAGTGCTGTATGGTCCTCAGGTGGTTTCTTTCATAGCTTGATCAACATAAGGTGGCATCCAGATGACACAGTCCCTGTCAACTGGTGGAAGTCTGGAGGAGGTTATGGGGGAGTATCTGGGGGACCCTCAACTTTCACTTCTGCCCTGGATGGTTTCTGTTATGGTTTGTATCACTGTGGGAGGGAACTCATCATACTGCTGACAGTAATAAGTTGCAACATCTTCAGCCTTCAGGCTGCTGATGGTGAGAGAGAACTGCGTACCAGATCCACTGCCACTGAACCTCGATGGGACACCAGTTTCCAACTCAGATGCATAGTAGATGAGGAGTTTAGGTGCTTCCCCTGGTTTCTGCTGGTACCAGGCTAACCAGCTACTGATGTCCTGACTTGCCTGGCAGGTAATGGTGACTCTGTCTCCAAGAGAGGCAGACAAGGAAGCTGGGGACTGGGTCATCTGGATGTCACATATGGCACCTACAGTTGGAAACACAGAAACAAAGATCACACAACTGATAAGGCTACAAGAAGTCTCCCTGAACAACCAAACAGCATTAGTCATACCTCTCCTTACCTGGAAACCAGAGCAGCAGGAGCCCCAGGAACTGAGCGTGAGTCCTCATGTCACTGCTGTGTCCTGACTGAGACCAACTCCTCTGCAGGATGTGGCCAGCCTTTAAGAAATCCTCAGAGAACTGGGCTGTGCTCTTGGCACATGCAAATCAGGAAGTAGCTTGGCAGATCTTTGCACAACTGCAAGTTGGTTCATCTGCATAATTTAGCAACGGCCAGATGTCCTCAGACAGCTCAGGTCAGACCAGAGCAGCATGGATTTTCTTTCAAAGAAAATGTTCCTGCTTAGAGATCACTTGTCAAATTGAGCTGGTTCTGCACATGCACTGCATTTCATTATTGTATTATATAGAATATTCTTGCTTTTAAATGTCCCACACTAAGTTCTACAATGTGGACCAGACATATTTTTGCCTTACTCTCAAATATTTCCCCAGTGCATGTTTTATTCCCAGAATCCCTGATGCCCCAATCCACAGGTTTCACTGCAACCCACACTGAAAAGATTCATTTCCCTTCCTGGAAGGGGCAACATGTTTGCTTCCCTGTTCCGAAAGTTGGTAATAATCCCACTTCCCAGCATGAAGGTTGACTGTTGGTGTCAGTCCTAAAAATTTAACCAAAAAATCTCTGATGCTTCTTCCACTTCATGAAGTTGGACTAGAATAAGCATGTCATTTTAACACAGCTTCTTTCACCTTCCAATGTGGACTGAAGACCTACAGCTCTCCAGGAATCCCCTGGGCTTTTCAGTGCCACTTTGTTAGGCCTGTGGCCTATGGCCTCCACATCATGTATTTTGAGTGTGTTTCCAGTGCAAGTATGAAAAATTTCCATATTAAATAAACTATGTCTCTGCTATTATTTCCAGAAAATTATTTCCACCTGCAGAACAACTTCAATGCATGAAAACTTTTCCAGTCACTTAAAAAGGGCATCAAACAGTGGAGACTGGATTATAAAACTTTCAGTCATAGGTTTATATTTTCACTTTAATGCTAATGTCATTTTTCATTTGTATACACATGTGCACATGTATGTGCTGCATGTTTTTGCGTGGAGACTGTTTCCATATGCACGTGCAATGGTCACACACTGGTCTAGGAATCATCCTTGATCGCTCTTGCATATTAGTCTGAGACATGGTCTCTAATCAAGCCTAATGTGCACAGATAGGACCAGTCTGCCTAGGCAGCCTCTTCTTGGGATTTCCAGTCTCCTTCTGTGGGTGAATTTACAGGTGGCTACACAACCACAAGCAATTGAAATGGGAATGAGAATCTGAAGTGCAGCCACCTTGTAGGGCCTTCTGTTCTGGCACTGTGACAAAGGACTGTGCCATCTCTCCAGCTTCCTGATTTCATATTACTCACCACTTCCATTTGTTGAAGCTCTATAAAAATCTCTCTACTGTTCATAATAAATATTGGCCTAGACTGAATTTGTATTTGTTTTTTTGGTTCTGAGTATCTTTGTGTCTACATCTTTGCCTAAGAAAGTGTAACATGTGGGGCTAAACAATTTTCTAGTCTTCTTTAATTTTTCCATTTTCTTTTTGGGTGCTTTAGTAGAGCACTGCACATGTCACAGGATGGCTTTGAACTCCTGTCTCTTCCCCTTGTGTGTAGGATTTCACAATGTGCCACTGTGTCCCACAGGGACTATCTGGTTCTGCAGGTACTGTGAGTTTCAGAAACCTGAGTTTGTACAACCTCAACATTGGAGCCACACCACTTCCATCTTACCCTGACCTCCTTTGGACTGAGGCTTCCCTCCTCTGGCCAAGGCAGAAGTGCAACAAATGATCCCTTAACATTTGACTCAGTTCAGATGAAGATTTCTGTTCCTGTCTAGTCTACAATACAGGATCCTCTCACATATTTTGTTGCTTGATTATCCTAATGTCCTGCAATAAACGAGCTGTGTTTAGTGACTTGAAACTGTTGCACATACAACATGGGTAGAGAATGACTGCATCCTGTTCCCAGGGTTCCTGGGCTGCAGTGATGCTATTGCTGAGAATACTTGTCATGTGGAGACTGATGATTCTTCCTCATCCTGGCTGTTTGCAATGTTATGCTCTTTGTGATCCTGTTGCTGAGAATTCCTGATGTTATCAAGATACCCCTGTAGGACACCCAAGGGCCCTGTAAGCCACTGAAACTTCCCCAATATGTAAGATGCTCAGCAGTCAAAAAAAAATCAAATAGAATCCACAGTAACCAGGGAATTCAGATTTTCTCTGTCACTTCCTTTGCCAATTGGACCTAGTTAAAGTTTTTATGTTGACATTCTAAAAATCTGTTGAATTTCTCACACTTGGGTATACATGTGTTTCCTAAGATTTGCAAAGGGATAAGCTATTGTTCATTTAAACAGGTTTTACATACAATGTTCCTTCATGAACATCCACAATGTAAAAATAAATTCCTTTTTACCTAAGTGACTTATTTCAACTGACCAGTATCCCTGCTTAATATAGGTACTTGAAAGGCTGAGGAAAAAAAGTTTATTTGTGTGCTGCAGTTCAAAACCACAGGGGGAAATATATTGCAGTGCTGATACATTGCAGAGATAGAAATGCATAATCAAACATTGTCCTCACTCTTGGGATATTTCCTTTGGTATCCACTCTTCTTTGTCTTTAAACTTTATTTTCTTTACTTCACTTACTTTTTATACTTTCACTTAAGTTATGTGGCATATATACACATATATAAAATTATATGTATGTATATACACAATCACATATACTTCTAAGGGGCTGTTAATGATCTTGATGGTCAGAAAGATACCAAAACAATAATGACTGTAGCAAGGGCACTTGGTTGCCTCCCAGAACTAACCAGTAGCATACCACTGCTGAAGACAATTTACACTGTAGTCACAGGATATGAAGACAGAAGTCCAGAAAGTGACCCAAAGTTAACTTTCAAGATCACTGACATACTTCTGAAAGGGAATAAGCAAGCTGCCTACAGTAAAAAGCCAACAGACTTACGCAGATGGAGAAGACGACGTTTTAGGCACAAGAAAGTGGCCTGAGTATTATGGGATCAGCCAATCACTCTGTCATTGGATGTAGGGGCTGTTCATCATGAGGAAACTCATGACTGACCACTGTCAGCTTGGCTAAGAGCTCTTGACTGGGGAGGGTCTTGGCTAAGGAGGCTGTAGAGGAGAACCCATAACTACCTTGCCAAACAGACATGATAAAATATCACCTTCTGAAGTTGAAGTCAACAGAATCATGTGGTTCTTATGCTGTGTCTTTGAAGACTTTTCTCAATTGAAATTGGTCAACACAAATATCATAAGTGATCTGAGGGTATAAAGAAGGTGGCTGATGAATATTTGAACATTAGAAGAACATGCTACATGACCCTATGCCATACCTGCCTGGACATGACAGAGGATGGAACAGAGAAGTGAAGGCAGACCAGGAAAAGAACTGCAGTCAGTGCCCTGTGGACACAAGCAAGCACAGCCAGACACCCAAGCTCACCACACAAGACCTGCTCAAGGCTGGGTCAATACCATGTACAATGAACAAGGGAGAAATTCAGGTGTCCCGAGCTCCCTGGGAGAAGCTGTTGTAGGTGAAAACTGACCATAAGAAGAGGTCCCTCTACACCAGAGGATTTACTGAAATATTCCTCATGCTGGAGCAGTTGCTCTGTCATACATAGGAAAAGACATGTCTTATGGAACTCAATAAGACACATGGACAGGAATGGACATTGGGAAGGAAAGAATCTCCTTGGAAAAAGATATCGCTCAGTGTGAAGCACAGGGCACAGGTAAGGTAATAGGGGGAAGAAATAAACAAAATCATTGTAATTTTAAACAGCACAAATTAAATAAAACACAATGTGACATAAGTTACATAAATGTTCCAGTGTTTTAGGAAAATGTTGCTTGTGATCAGAGAACTTAAGTCCCTTGTTTCTAGCTCTGAGTGACAAAAAAGGCAGATCAGAGGTGTGAAAACTGATCAGAGTTAAAGGTTTTGCCTGGCAAGCAAAAGAAGCTGAGTATGGATCCCTGATCACACGGTCAAAACTTGGCAGGAAGGGCAGCAGGCTGTACTTCTGGCCCTAGGAGGCAGATCATGAGGAACCCCAGAGCAATAATAAGATTAGAACAAGAAAGTTTGATTTCAGATGTCAACCTTGGGACACCACAAGCAGCCAGACTTAAGTACATTGTTCTACACATGGTCATATCCACACGCACACCAAAAAAAAAAAAAAAAAAAAAAAAAAGACAGGAATAAAGCATGACTGTATCCAGGATAACTCTTCATTCTGAATGAAGCAAGTTCATACATTAGGTCATGTTCCCAGGGCTCCTCTGCTTTCCATGCTCTCATCTCCAGCTGCTCAACTCTTGATGGCATTTGTAGATTTGAGTTAAAGGGCAGTAGTGGTGCCAACTTCCCTTGTGATCTCAAGCAGGACATCTCCTCTAATGAAATAAAATTGATTTCCCCTTATCAAGATTCAGTCTTGGAAATAATACATTGTTTTGGGGAAATAAAAAAAAATTATTGGGAGATCATTGTGTTTCTAAAATAATGTGCATCCTTCACCTAAAACATCCACAGTGCAATCTCCAACATTGCACCTCAAAACGACTAAGATGTGAAAGGACAGGGGAACAGCATCCTTTAGGACACGTTTAAGCTGAGGTCAAGAAACATTCTGTCCCTGTGTGCAGCACGAGCAGGTGTTCTTGTGAGAACCAATCTAAGCTTTTCTGGACTGATTTGCATCTGGGTAACTGGCAAATTTCAAGCTGCCCAAAACATCTTTAAAGGCAGCTATCAGAGCCCAAGAAGCAGCCTCTAGTCCAGCTTTCCAAGATGGTGTCAGCCACTTTCCTGCTCTGGGTGCTGCTGCTCTGGGTTTCAGGTGAGAGGTGCAGGGACCTGCTGGGAACATTCGCTGTGAACATCAGTCACTGTGTTCAAAGCCCCTGAGCACTTGGTCATTGGTTTTATGGCATTTGTAACTGGTTTAATCTTTTCCAATTCCCTCTGAATTTTTGGTTTGTCAGAATGATATCTGTGATTGTAAATTCTGGAATCTCATGAAATAATCTTATATTCATCTGATTTCAGTTTGTCTGTGACAGCAGTGTGTGTGTTTCTCATTCCAGGCTCCACTGGAGACATTGTGCTGACCCAGTCTCCAGCTTCTTTGGCTGTGGCTCTGGGACAGAAGGCCACCATCTCCTGCACGGCCAGCCAGAGTGTTACCAGTACAAGTGGCACTAGTTACATGCACTGGTATCAACAGAAGTCAGAACAGCCTCCCAGACTGTTGATCTATCTAGCATCCAATGAAGCATCTGGGGTCCCTGCCAGATTCAGCGGCAGTGGGTCTGGGACACATTTCACCCTCAGCATCCATCCTATGGAGGCCGATGATGCTGCCACATATTACTGTCAGCAGGGTAAGGAGCGTCCTCTCACAGTGCTTCAGGGCTGAACAAAAACCTCCCGGGCTTGCTGCTCACTGAAGCTCAGCTTCTCAGTATCTCTTCCTCACAGACTTCTCAACAATGAATAACTAGAATAGTAATAAAATGTCCAAACTATGAAACACATTTTTATAAAAAATCACTAAATATTTATTTTGGAACAATTTTGACATATTTAAAATTTTAAATTTTCCTAAGTAAAGAGTTTACAATTTGCACACCAAATGAGATGACGTGGTTGATTATTTTTATACCAATAATTAAATAACTTGAATATGAACACATTTTTGCATTTTTTGAGTTTATTTACATTTTGGTTTTCTAATCCTCGGTCCTGACAATACCACCTTTCACAAACACATAAAGTAAAATATCAGAAACTTCCCAGGTAGGATCCTTTCATGAAATCGAGGAAACTGTCCTAATCACTAAGGAAGATCTTTAAACAAGTTTTTAGAGTATTCATGTCAACAACTGCGAATTAACAGTATCCAGTCATTTTCCACAATAACCCTAAATATGATCATTTATTACACGTTAAGAAATGATGGACCCCCTACCACCCCAGAGCCCCACGCGTCCCGGCAGCGAGCACCCAGGCCGACTCCAGCTTGGCCTGCGCCACAGCCAGGAGGACCCCAGCCCCCTCCGCGCTGCCCTGCCACGCCCCGCCCCGCCAGTTGCCCAAGGTGAGTGAGAGAGAGAGCCCAGCCCCGCCCCCCACCCAGGAGCCGCCCGGCCAGCAGCACAGAGCCCCTGGCTTTGCCCCCAGGGCCCCGCCCCCCTCCACGCAGACCTTCCCAGGTCGCAGGTGAAGAATTCTGCCATCAACATCAGACCCTCTGCCTCTCTGGCCCACCGAGGACCTACGCACGTGGTCCACGGAAGACACACTGCTACTCAGAATTCAATAGAGCCCAAAGGAAATTCAAGCAAAATTCTAAGGAACAAAGGGAGCACAGGCCATACATCTGGACTCCACTACAATCAGTATATCACGTGGGCGAGATTCTTCTCATCCAACCCAAAGATAAGTAAACTTTTTCTTTTCACCTTACTAATCCTTTAAAGTATCAATGCTATAGATCAACTTTCTCATACAGCCACCCCACAACATACAACTCCAGGGAGTACACCACTCACCCCCACATTTCACCAAGATACTAAATCGTAAAAGTGCACTACCAAACTAATATTCACCCCGTGGTAACATAACCTGACTTAACTGATGTACTAACAGCCTAGAAGCCTCATCTAGGATATAATAATAACAATCCACAAACATACCCAATCCAAGGCAAACACTAGTAATAACTGGCAAGTGTAACAATACCAACTAGGTGGATTCAGTGAAAAACACACAGAAACTGAAAGGTCCTAAAAAACAAAACAACAATGTACAAGTCAAAGTGCAGATCCACGAGAAATAAAACCCAGGAAGACCAATCTCCCGCCGAAAAAATCAATCCCATAATGAGGGATTCTGACCAGAACAAATCCACAGAAAATAGCCATGAAAGCCAGACCCAACATAACGACTTTCAGAGTATGATCATTACCATGATTAATGCTATGAAAGAGGAAATCCGAGAAGAGTTAAACAACCGTATCAACCACTTCGAACAGGAACACAACAGGCACTTGGAGGAGCTGAGAAAAACAGTTCAAGAAACAAAAATAGGTATAGAGCAATTAAAACAGTCTCAGGCAGAGTTTAAAATTGAACTAAAAGACAAGATATCTTCAACCCAAAACTCAACAGAGAGTCTTATCAGCAGAAGAAATGAGGCAGAAAATAGAATTTCAGATCTTCTAGACAAAGTGGGAAAATTAACCAGCTCAATGGAAGAAATTGTTAAAGCCAAAAAGATACTGGAGAGGAACTTCAAGCGATATGGGACACCCTGAAGAAGCCTAACATGCACATTCATGGAATACCAGAACAAGGATCCCAAAACACCACACCGGAGGAAATATTTCAATTCATCATAAATGAAAACTTCCCACAACTAAAGAATGAGAGGCCTATCCAATATCCAAATACAAGAGGCATTTCGCACTCCAAACAGATATGACCAAAATAGAAAATTGCCACGGCAAATAATAGTCAAAACACTCCACATTCAAGACAAAGAAAAGGTGCTGAGAACTTCAAGAGAAAAAAAGCATGTCACTTTTAAAGGTAAACCTCTTAGAATAACAAATGACTACTCACTGTAAACAGTAAAAGCAAGAAGAGCTTGGAGAGACATACTTCAAGCATTAAATGAGCAAAAATGCCAACCCGGACTGATATACCCGACAAAACTATCTGTCATGATTGAGGGAGAAAGAAAAGTTTTCCAGCACAAAGTACAACTTGAAGGGATACATGTCTACCAAACCAGGCCTTCAAAAAATCCTAGAAATGATACTGAAGCTTGAGGAAAAGAACAAGCATATCCAGGAGGACAGAAGGGAAGTATAATACCACAAAAACATAAATATCAAACAACATGCTTACAAAGTCTACTAAACATAAAAAATATCCAGAATTAAAAATAATTTCTCCATTATAACATCAAATGTCAACAGTATTAACTCGCCGATTAAGAGACACAGATTACAAACTTGGATTAAAAGCGACAATCCAACAATCTGCTGCCTTCAGGAAACTCATCTCACCACAAAAGATAGGCACATCCTAAGAATGAAAGGCTGGTCCAAAATCTTGCAAGCTAATGGAACCAGGAAACAGGCAGGGGTAGCAATTATGCTTTCAGACAAAGTGGACTTCAAACCAAAGAAAATCATAAGAGACACAGATGGATACTACATTTTAGTCACAGGTAGAATTCACCAGAAAGACTTCACAATTCTGAACTTTTATGCACCCAATACAGGCCACTCCACATTCATTAAGAAAACCCTACAGCGCCTAAAGCAAGAAATCAACCCCCAAACAATAATTCTTGGGGACTTCAACACCGCCCTCTCAACATGGGATAGATCAACAGGTCAAAAGCTTAGCAGAGACACTTTGGAACTTAATCAAACCCTGAAAGAAATGGACCTTACAGATCTCTATCGAACTTTTCACCCACGCACGAAAGAACACACATTTTTGTCAGCAGCACACTGAACTTTGTCCAAAATAGATCACATATTGGGCCACAAAACGAATCTACACATGTACAAAAATTTGAAATTCTAACCTGTGCCCTATCAGATCACCACGGCCTAAAGCTGGACATCTACAACACAACAAACAAGAGAAAATACACTAACTCCTGGAAACTTAACAATATGATGCTGAATGAGAACTGGATTCAGGAAGAAATTAAAGAGGAAAGTCAAGATTTCCTGAAAGTGAACGAAAATGACAATACAACTTACCAAAATCTCTGGGACACAATGAAAGCTGTCCTAAGAGGTAAGTTCATAGCTCTTAATGCCTACATCAAAAAATGGAAACATCGGAAATAAATTACTTAACAATACAGCTTAAGATTTTAGAGAAACTTGAGCAATCTGATCCCAAAAGTAGTAGAAGAGAGGAGATTAGCAAAATAAGGGGAGAAATATCTGAAATCGAGACTAAGAAAATGATAGAAAAAATCAACCATTCAAAAAGCTGGTTCTTTTAAAAAATCAATAAGATTGATGCACCCCTAGCTAAATTAACCAGAAGCAAGAGAGAGAAAACCCAAATTAACAAAATTAGAAATGAACATGGAGTTATCACTACTGATACCCAAGAAATCCAGAAAATTATAACATCATATTTCAAAAACTTATACTCAGTGAAGTTTGATAACACAGAAGAGATGGATGAATTTCTCAGTAAACACAACCTACCTAAATTGAATCAGGAAGTTGTGAATTACTTAAATAGCCCTATAACATATAAGGAAATTGAAGAAGTAATCTCAAATCTTCCCACCAAAAAATGTCCTGGACCAGATGGATTCAGCACAGAATTCTACCAGACATTTAAGGAGTTAATAACACCAATACTCCTTAAACTGTTCCATCAAATAGCAAAGGAAGGAACACTACCAAATTCCTTCTATGAAGCTAATATCATCTTAATCCCAAAACCTAATAAAGATTCATTTAAAAAAGAAAACTATAGGATGAGCTCTCTGATGAACACAGATGCAAAGATTCTCAACAAAGTCTTAGCAAATCGGATTCAAAAACATATCAAAAAGATTATTCATGGGGACCAAGTAGGCTTCATCTCCAGCACACAATGTTGGTTCAACATACGAAAATCAATTAATGTAATTCATCATGTAAGCCAGTCCAAAGACCAAGACCACATGATACTCTTGATAGATGCCGAAACAGCCTTTGACAAGATCCAACGCCTTTTATGTTCAAAACGCTAGAGGCAGTAGGAATGGAAGGAACCTTTATCAATATAATAAAAGCTGTATACAAGAAGCCCACAGCAAGGATTATGCTGAATGGGGAACAATTGGAAGCATTCCCACTTCGATCAGGAACTAGACAAGGCTGTCCACTCTCACCACTTCTATTCAATATTGTACTTGAAGTCTTAGCTGAAGCCATAAGACAAGAAAGGGACATAAGAGGGATTCAAATCGGCAAGGAAGAAGTCAAGCTATCCCTATTTGCAGATGACATGATCTTATACCTGAGTGATCCCAAAAACTCCACCAGGAAGCTCCTGGAACTAACTGAGAAGTTCAGCAGGGTGGCAGGATAGAAAATAAATGTGCAAAAATCAGAGGCCTTCCTATATGCCCAAAATGAAAGAAGTGAAAAATCCTTGAGAGAAACAATCCCATTTACTATAGCCCCTAAAAAATGAAATACCTTGTTATAAACCTAACCAGGGAGGTAAAAGACCTTTACAATGAAAACTTTAAAACCCTGAAGAAAGAAATCGCAGAAGACACCAGAAGGTGGAAAGACCTCCCATGCTCCTGGATTGGCAGAATCAACATCGTAAAAATGACCATCCTACCAAAGGCAATATACAAATTCAATGCTATACCAATTAAAATCCCAAAGCAATTCTTTAAAGAAGTTGACCAAATAATCTCAAAATTCATATGGAGGCACAAAAGACCCAGGATAGCAAAGACAATCCAGAGTAACAAAAATATAGCTGGAGGTATCACCATACCAAACCTTAGTCTATACTAAAAATCCATAGTTATAAAAACAGCCTGGTACTGTCTCCAAAATAGACACACAGATGAATGGATAAGGGTTGAGGACCCAGATATAAGCCCACAAAAATACAGCCATTTGATCTTTGACAAAGGGGCCCAAAGAATCCAATGGAAAAAGAACAGCATCTTCAACCAATGGTGCTGGCAAAACTGGATCTCCACATGCAGAAGATTAAAGCTGGACCCGTACTTGTCACCATGTGGAAGACATAATTCCAAATGGATCAAGGACCTTGATATTAGGCCAGAGACTATAAAAATCATAGTTGAACAGATAGGGAACTCGCTTGAGCTGATTGGGCTAGGCCAACATTTCCTAAACAGACATCCAATGGCACAGTCACTGCTACCAACTCTCAACAGTTGGGATCTTGTGAAATTAAAGAGCTTCTGTTCAGATAAAGAGATTGTAACACGAACTCAAAGGCAACCCACAGAATGGGAGAAAATCTTCACTAACCACATATCTGATAGAGCTCTACTCTCCAGAGTGCACAAAGAACTTAGAAAACTAAACACCAAGGAAACCAATGGCCCAATTAAAAAATGGGCCCTGGAAATTAAAGGAAATTTTACCAGAGATGAAATTGAAATGTCTAACAAATATCTGAAAAAATGCTCCACTTCTTTAGCCATAAGGGAAATGCAAAATAAAACCTCCCTGAGATATCATCTCACCCCGGTCAGGTTGGCAAAAATCCACAATACAAAGAACAAGTGCTGGAGAGGATGTGGAAAGAGGGGAACTCTGCTCCATTGCTGGTGGGAATGCAGGCTCATACAGCCACTCTGGTGAGCCGTCTGGAGATTCTTAAAGAAATTAAAGATTGAAATGCCATATGACCCTGCTATTCCACTTTTGGGAATAACTCCCCATGCAGCAGAGGTTCGCCTTGATAGCACAAGCACGAACATGTTCATAGCAGCACTGTTTACAATAGCAAATCATGGAATCAACCTAAATTTCCAGCAGTTGACGAGTGGATAAGGAAACTGTGGTACATCTATACAATGGAGTACTACTCAGCCATCAAAAATCATGAATTACTGGAATTTGCCAGGAAATGGATGGCATTAGAAACAATTATGTTAAGTGAAGTATCCCAAGAAAGTATCCCAGAAAGTTAAGTGCCGTATATACTCCCTAATAGGTGGCTCCTAGTACCAAACTCACCCAGACCACATTGAGACACTCAATGGTAAACCTATGTAATACTGTAATTGCAAGGATTGTGAACAGGAGGGATGAGGTTGCAGGGCCACACCAGACACAAGGAGAGAGGGGACCATGTTACAGCAGAAAAAATAGGCCTCCAAGGAATGCAAGTAAGTAATGTGACACCTGGTTAAGTTCACAGACGTTTGTTCCTGATCATGTACAACTAAGGGGGTATGATCTCACCAGAATGTGAGGGCATATAGTCTGGCAGATGAAAGGTGATCATTTTGCAAATGGGTGACTGACCCCTCCCTCTACGAGGTTTCCTGCTTTTATTATATATACCCTTGAATGTGCTATTATAACAAGACTCCAGTTTAACAGTTTTTTTGTCTCTGAACAGGGGGTGACATACAGTGCCTATCAGGATGGAGTGAAGGGCATTGCAGGAGCAGCAAAACTGCAAAAGAAAATCAACAAAGCACAATCCAGAACTTCAGAGACTCTATATCAACCACATAGAACTAAGCCAGCCTAATCTCTCCCCATCCTGAAGCTCAGGGACATTTGCGGAAGAGGGGGCGGTAAGATTGTAAGAGCAAAAGGATGGGAGGAGCAATGATCTGAAGATTCTCCACACTAGTTAGGGCTGAAGCAATCATAATAGGACTTTGTATGCCCTGCGCAATGTCCAACACACTATTGACCTCACAAAGTCTAGCATTGGCTAAAGGCACCAAGATCCTTGGTAGGAAGGTATTGACAGCCACAGTAGTGTTCCTATGCTTAAGGGGAACAAAGGAAAGGGTTCAGTGAAATGCCACTGGGTCCTTGCACATCACCAGAGAGGAGGGCCCAGAGGAGATTCAGGGATGCACATTAAAGGACTCTCTGGGAATTGGGGCGGGAGGCACTGGGGGATGGGGAGGAAGGGGTGAGGGGATGGGGATCAGGGGCCTCTGACCAGAGTTTAGAGAACAGAACTCTAGGCAGACAAACATTTGTATTTGGAAGTCATTTTGACATTATGATCATTTGACTTAACAACAGCAGCAGATTCTGCACTAGCATCTCCAACATCCCCAACCAGATTCATTTGCGGGTTGATTTCTTGCTTTATACACTGTAGGGTTTTCTTAATGAACGTCAAGGGGCCCATATTGGGTGGATATATGTTCAGTATTGTGAAGTCTTCCTGGTGAATTGTACCTGTGATTAAAATGTAGTATCCATCTGTGTCTCTTATGATTTTCTTTGGTTTGAAGTCCACTTTGTCTCAACACATAATTGCTACCCCTGCCTGTTTCCTGGTTGATTAGCTTGCAAAATTTTGGACCAGCTTTTCATTTTTAGGATGTACCTATCTTTTGTGGTGAGATGAGTTTCCTGAAGGCAGCGGATTGATGGGTTGTGATTTTTAATCCAAGTTTGTAATCTGTGTCTCTTAATCGGTGAGTTAAGCCCAATGACATTTAATGTTATAATGGAGAAAGTATTTTTATTTCTGGACATTTTTTATGTTTAGTGGATTTTGTGAGCATGTTGTTTGATATTTATATTTTGGTGGTATTATACTTCCCTTCTGTCCTCCTGGATACTCTTGTTCTTTTCTTCAAGCTTGAGTATCATTTCTAGCATTTCTTGAAGGCCTGGTTTGGTAGACATGTATCCCTTCAAGTTGTCTTTGTGGTGGATAACTTTTCATTCTCCCTCAATCATGACAGATAGTTTTGCCGGGTATATCAGTCTGGGTTGGCATATTTGCTCATTTAATACTTGAAATACATCTCTCCAAGCTCTTCTTGCTCTTACTGTTTCCATTGAGTAGTCATTTGTTATTCAAATAGGTTTACCTTTAATAGTGACTTGCTTTTTTTTTCTTGAAGCTCTCAGCACCTTTTCTTTATCTTGAATGTGGAGTGTTTTGATTATTATTTGCCCTGGCGATTTTCTATTTTAGTCATATCTGTTTGGAGTGCGAAATGCCTCTTGTATTTGGATGGGCCTCTCATTCTTTAGTTGTGGGAAGTTTTCACTTATGATGATTTGAAATATTTCCTCAGGTGTAGTATTTTGGGATTCTTGTTCTGGTATTCTATGAATGCACATGTTAGGCTTCTTCAGGGTGTCCCATATCTCTTGAATGTTCCTCTCTAGTATCTTTTTGGCTTTAACAATCTCTTATATTGAACTGGTTAATTCTCCCACTTTGTCTTAAGGTCTGAAATTCTGTTTTCTGCTTCATTTGTTCTGTTGATAAGACTCTCTGTTGAATTTTGGGTTGAAGATAACTTGTCCTTTATTTCAATTTTAAACTCTGCCTGAGACTGTTTTAACTGCTCTATGCCTAGTTTTGTTTCTTGAACTGTTTTTCTCAACTCCTCCAGGTGCCTGTTGTGTTTCTGTTCAAAGTGGTTGATTTGGTTTAACTCTTCTCAGATTTCCTCTTTCATAGTATTAATCATGGTTATGATCATACTCTGAAAGTCATTATGTTAGGTCTGTCTTTCTTGTCTATTTTCTGTGAATTTGTTCTGGTTGGAATCCATCATTATGGGGTTAATTCTTTCTGTGGGAGATTGGTCTTCTTGGGTTTTTTTCTCGTTGATTTGCACTTTGACTTGGGCATTGTTGTTTTGTTTCTTAGGACCTTTCAGTTTCTGTGTGTTTTTCACTGAACTGATTTAATTGGTATTCCTACACTTGCCAGTTATTACTAGTGCTTGCCTTAGATTGGGTATGTTTGTCTCTCGTTATTGTAATTTCCTATATGAGGCTCTTAGGCCATTAGGCTGTTAGTACATGGTAGTGCAGTTTTACAATTTAGTATCTTGGTGATATGTGAGGGTGAGTGGTGTAATCCCTGGAGTTGTATATGTTTTTGGGGTGGCTGTATGGAGAAGTTGATCTACAGCAATTGATACTAGAAAGGATCAGTAAGATGAAAAAAAGGAGGTTTACTTATCTTTGAGCTGGATGTGAGAAATCTTTCCCACGTGATAGGATGATTGTAGCGGACTCCAGATGTATGGCCTTTGTCCCTTAGAGTTTTGCTTGAGTTTCCTTTGGACTGTATTGAATTCTGAGTAGCAGCGTGTCTTTTGTGGATCATGTGAGTAGGTCCCAGGTGTGCCAGAGAGGCAGAGGGTTTGATGTTGATGGCAGAATTCTTCACCTAGGACCTGGGACTTGGCTAAGTGGCCCACCTAAACTCCAGGGATGGAGAAATGTGAACAAGTCCTGTCTGGTCAGGCGGACCAGCAGGTGGGAGGAAGAAAGGGGCTGGGGTCCTGGGCGGGGCCCAGGTAAAGCCTGAGGTCGCCTGGGTGCCGCAAGGACATGGGGGCACCTGGGGAGGATGGGCAGACTCACCTAGGACCTGGTGGGCTGGGGGCAGTGGCAGGGCGGAGGCGCAGAGCAGGAGGACGTTTGCTTGTGTTCTAAGATGCAGCTACTAACCCAGATCTAAGAGATGGGGTCAGTCAATCTTGTGCTATGGGCCCTGCTGCTAGGGTCCCAGGTAAGGTGGACTGAAGTGATGGGAAGATCTCTATGTCTGTTGGACACTGAGTGTTAGCCTCTGGGCTCTGTCATTAGAATTATGATATTGGTAATTCCAATCACCTCCCATATGGTCTGTGACTGTTGTTACAGGGGTCTCATTCCATAGACTTATCTTTAAATGACTTCATAATAGTAGTCTGTGTGTTCATCATTCCAGGCTTCACTGCAGACATAATTCTGACCCAGTCTCCAGCTTCCTTGGCTGTGGCTGTGGGAGAGAAGGCCGCCATCTCCTGCAGGGCCAGCCAGAGTACTAGTATTTATATGCACTGGTATCCACAGAAACCAGGACAGCCTCCCAGACCCCTGACCTATGGAGCATCCAATTGAGCATCTGGGGTCCCAGCCAGGTTCGGTGGCAGTGGGTCTGGGACAGATTTCACCCTCACCATCCACCCCATGGAGGCCGATGATGCTGCCACATATTACTGTCTGCAGAGTATAGAGGTTCCTCCCACAGTGCTCCAGGGCTGAACAAAAAACTCCTGGGCTTGCTGCTCACTGAACTTAGGTCTCTCAATGTCTGTGTTTACACATCTCAACCACAGTCTTTTTGTCTTGTTTGTAAACCTGTTGAAATGGAAAGTTCAAATCAATTAGTATGTTCATCTTTTTCCAGTTTGCTTTAAAGATCAGCAGATTTTATTATTAAATAAAGAACTCCTTCACTGATATGTTCCAAAGAATAACTTCCATACAACAATCTCTTATTTACAGAACGACTTCCGTATAACTGAAACCTTCTGAGTTACTTAAAAAGAGCAACAAACAGTGATGTTGGTCGTCTGAACATTACATATCTGCCAATATTACGATTTCAATGTCTTATTTGTCCATTTCCATGGGTGTATGTTTGTTCAGATGTGTGGGTTGCATACTTCTCCAATGTGTGTTTTTTGAAATCAAGCTCAATCCTTGGATCTGGAAGCAAGTATCTTATCTGCTGAGCTGTCTTGCTAGTATCAAAATACACAGGGTTAAAAATAATATTATTTCTCTTTTTAAAATATTGTATACATTTACCATTAATCTTGATCATGTCCACCAACATTTCCCTGAATCTCTTATCAATATGTTTTGCTCTTAATCTCATGATTTTTCTTTTGCTAAAAAAAATATTGTACTATGAAAATCGTCCAACAAGCATGAAACTTCCAGGTCAGTTCCAGCTGGTGTTTCTTTCTTCTTCTTCTTTTTTTTTTTGGTCTCTGTCCTGTGATCAGAATGTGTTTACCTATAGCAGTAGGGTCTTATTTTCAATTTCTAGAGGGAAACCAAGAGCAATAGAAAGGGCTATGCAAGCTTCAGTTTAAAGCCAGCTTTTCTTTAGTGAGCACATTTTTGGTACTGTAAACTAGAACAAAGTCCTAAGAAAGAGGAGGACATATGCCCTACGGCAAGATGCAAGTTATACAGGTTTAGCAATAAACACATTATACCAAAGTTTCTTTTACACACCATTATACCATATCCTTGGGGACTGCTCAGCATTTAACTTGAAAGAGAGGAATCAAGGAATAAAAATTTGGAAATGGATACTCTATACTAGTTAGGGCTGAAGCAATCATAATTGGACTTTGCATGCCCTGCGCATTGTCCAACACACTGTTGACCTCACAAAGTCTAGCATCTGCTAAAGGCACCAAGATCCTTGGAGGCAAAGGATTGGCAGCCACAGCAGTGTTCCTATACCTAAGGGGAACACGGGAAAGGGTTCGGGAAAGGCCACTGGGTCCTTGTATGTCATCGGAGACGAGGGCCCAGAGGAAAATCAGACATGCACAAGAAAAGACTCTCTGGGAATTGGGGGGCGGGAGGCACTGGGGGATGGGAAGAGAGAGGGGAGGGAGGGGGAGCAGGACCATGAGATTGAGAACTACAGGATTCCAGTCGTCTTGAGCATAATTTACATGCTCTATGTGGTCTCTATGACAGTGTGAGGAACATAGACAGAGGAGAGCTAGAGGCAGAGGGGGCAACATGGGGTGCTAAGCAGGCATGTGAGTAGGGGTCTGAGGGACTCGGGCTCAGAGACCTGGATGTGGGAGGCTAGTGAATCCTGCAGGAAAGAACACCTGTTTGTCATAGATTGGAAGAAGGGAGAATAGACAAGAAAGATGGCCACTATCTTTCATAAAAAGCGACATGGCTCCTTAACCCCTTAGTTACCCCTTTACTCAAAAATCAAGTTTTCACAATATAGAGAGAATTTATTTCATCTTGAACTATCAATAAAAGAGAATCTCAAACCTGCGGCTGAATCTCAAACCAGGGAGGAAATCTGAGTTTGATTTCCTTGAGCCCCTCTGACACAAGTCTCTTTTGCACAGTGACCACCTTGGATAAAACCCTGCAGAATGTCAGTCTGAGCTTCAAATCATCCTGAGGAAGCTGAGTTCAGCCTTTGTGTTCTAACACATAACTCTCCTTCCACACTCTGATTAGAGGCTATTAACCAATATTCAGAGCAAGGAAGACTAAACATGGAAGGGCGTTTTTAAATAATTTAGTAAAAATTAATTTGAAATGATTTCTTGTTAAATTACGTACGGTGCACACTCCTATAATTCCAAAATTTTCAAATCTGAGTCAGGGGGTGACATGAACTTGATTCCAGCCTGGACTGCATGCTTATTTGCGGTCAACCAACGCTAAGTATCATGACTCTATTGGAAAAATGAAAAGAAAATTAATCCTTGTCCATTCTGTCTAATATTCTCAGAGGAATCATCGTTAAGGAATGCTTTACATTTAATTAGATATCATCACATGCATACTTATGTGCATGCATGGATACATATATCTATAGAAGTATATTCAAAAGTAGATAAAAGTATAATATTCATCCATTTATAGACTTTGTAGCCAGTGAGCTAGTTCAGATGGTACAGTGTCTGCTCACAGAAATTTTGGATTCCCCACAAAGATTGTCAAATTTCCCATTTTTTCACATTCAGTAGGACTGTTGGTTCAGCAGTAAAGGATTTTTTTTTTCAAATTCAGTTGACTTGAGTTCATGGAGTGTAATATACTCTGTGTAGGGAAAGATTATTTCTAATGCATGTTTCCATAAACTTTTTGCTCACTCTGGCTGCCTCTTCTCTGCCATTGAGAAGCCTCACACCCAGGTGACCTCTGTGGGGACCATCACTGGCTCAGTGTGAGGGTAGAAAGTTCACACAGTTCAATCTCTGTGTCCTCTGCCTGTGCTGTCCATTTAGGCTCAGCCAGATGGTGTTTGGTTCGCATGAGGCTACGGAGAGAGCCAATTCCTGTGACCCCATGTCTCTGTCTAACAGCAGCACACATAGGCATCCCCAGGGCATGATTGAATCAGGTTAAATTAGTTCCTGAAAGATTTATTTGTATTTTAGTTCCTTCTTTACTTCTGTGTAGAATGATTTCCCCCTTTAGTTCTATAAAACTACCTTCTTTCTTAGAAGAGCTGATGAAGAGACATACACAATTAGCAGGAGCTATGCATGTTTAAACAAGACTTCTACCATGAAGAGGAGCACAGGAGAGATGAGCACTGTGTCCAGCAGGTAGACAACAGACTCTTGAGCATCGTCTACCTCCAAACTGTCTTTTTCCTGGCAACCTAATGCAGGAATTACTATCCTTAATAATGTGAAAAACCTCTGTGCACACAGACACACACACACACACACACACACACACACACACACACACACTTGATCTTCAGAACAAGGTCCATGTGCTTGTTCTAGTTGTGACTTCCTACGTCTGAGCAGCTTGTGGGGTTTACATTCTATGGTTTTGAACCCCAAGTTTCATCATCCCCTGCATTCCTTTCTAGCTCCTTTGCTTCCTCAATTTTGGTGTACCTTAACTGAAATGGCTGGACCAATGTCACTCCACATTCTGAGAAATTCATCATTTCATTCAAGAAAAAGTATTTTATCAACAAATGGACACTATCATAGCCCAAATACAAAGGCTGGATGAAGACCCAATAGGCCTGGAAACGAAGGATCACATTCTGAGAAGTGTGTAACTCTGACCAAGTCTCTCTCTCTCTCTCTCTCTCTCTCTCCCCCCATGTCAATAAAACCAAAAATAGCAGTATCGTCCTCACAGTATGCTTTTATATATAATAAACATGATATATGCAGTATTAGATTGGGCTCTAGGGCAGCTTTTCACTAATAGGCTTGTCTGGGGAAGTTCGTCTATAAAATGGGATCCTTAGCATCCAACATCTTGGTTTCCTACAAGGGCTGGAGTTCCCCAGCATGAGGCAGCCTCTGCTTCAGTAGAACATTACTGGTAGAATAATGCTTCTACTACCTTCATTCCTTGCCACTAAAACTCAGATTCTGAAAGATTGTAGTCATGATTCTACCTCTTTCTGTTAAAACAATACCAGCTTGGCATATGCTGAGTGGCTCCTGCTTGCCTTGATGACTCTTTTGTAATTTTATAACCCAGATAAGTGATATTCTCCACCATTGCTTAGATCGAAGATGAACGGCCACATCGGCCTTGCTCATGTTGAACAGGGGAGACAGGTCTGGGTGCAGAAGAGCCTCCATGGAGCATCTACCAACACCTCCCAGTGCCTGTCAGAAGCTAGCTCCCCCTGGAAACATTACTGGCATCTGGAGCCACCTGAAGGAGCAGGTGGGGATGCACAGCCTTGTGCTTCTGCTTCCCTGCAGGTCTTAGGTTAACATCTGTCTCACTGATGAGTGTAAGTGATGCACTTGTGACAATAACATGTTGCAGGGTACAGGCTGCTGACAGTGAGGATGTAACATGTCCCAGATCCACGGCCACTAAACCTCGATGGGACCTCAGATGATAACCTTGATTGGAATAGATCAGGAGCTTGGGATTCTGCCCTGGTTTCTGCTGGTACCAGCCTAAATAGTTGCTGAAGTTTTAGTGGCCTTTGTAAGTAATGGTGACTCTGCTTCTTATAGATGCATGAGAAGTGAAGAAGCCTGGGTCAGTTAGATGCCACGTTAAGCAGGTGATTTTTGGAAATACAAATATTCACACAGTTAAGGTGAAAAGAGGGCTTATCTCAAAAAGCCAGGCAGCACTGGCCATGCTGAGGTCAGATAATGCAGTGTTGCCCTTCCTTCCCTGGGAGCCAAAAAAAAAAAAAAGATCTGTGTGGGCACTCTCATGTCCATGCTGTGTCCTGACTGGAACTGACCACTGCACAAGAGGTCGCCAGGCTATGAAGAAGTGCTCGGGGCAGTGGGCTGTGCTCTGGTTGAACAGGATTGTTCAGCAGCTGCAGATCTGTTTCATCTGTGGTCCCCCGGTATCCAAAGAGACATTTCCTTGCAGAGAGAGGAATACTTCCGCTGTCCTGTGAGTAAAGGCATCTATGACTGCAGACATGGCTTAGGGATTACCTTCTCTTGTCAACTCTTTTACTAATACAGGATTTCTTTCCTATACCATAACTTCAGATCTTGTAAGAACACTCACAAAATTTTCTTCTTTGTGTACATGTGTGTGCAGGCATGTGTACAAAAGGGAACGTGGCTGCTAGTGTGTGCGTAGGTCTGTGTCCCAAGGCCCATTTTGCAGGGAGTGGACTCCAGCTCCCATCTCCAAGCTGATGGCATCTCGTAGCTGGATAGGGAGTTCTGGTGCCCGTGCCCCTAGAATGAAGGGGTAAAACCAAAGAAGTGTATGTACGGGCTTTGGGTGTGCTGTATACAAATCTTAACCTGCACTGACTGTTGATTGAGGTTAAATGGAAAATAAAATGTGTTATTTATCTTAGGGTTAGTTGCTAAAATTCTCTTCTATTGGATGGTAAGATTTTGGGGCCTGGCATTGAATCCTTTTCAAAATTGACCCAAGATCAAGACAACTTTACGTATTTCATCAGGAGGAACATAAGAATGTTGAGTGTACCATGCTGAGAGAACTCTGATCTGCTTTCATCTGGTAACGTGGGAAATATTTATGCAGCCTTGCCATATAGACAGTTTTTGAAAGGAAAAAGTAAAACAAACCAAAATGAACCAAATAAAAACAAACACTGTGGAAATTGTGGCCAAGAGACAGTTAGCATCTGGTGTTCATGCTATGTAATCACAAGAGGGGCAGTGCGGCAGATCTGAAACTTGCTTCTAGCCCAAAAGATACAGCAGCAGCAAAGGATTCTGTGGATGTGAGTAAGGTCCCAAGTCCACGGATTCTGAGGTGATTCAGTGAGAGGTTGACCTGGATAAACCTTTCTTCATCAGGCCAACATCCTTAAAAAATGTTACTGAACTCCCTCTATTGTGGGGTCTTTTTTCCTGGAAGAGAACCAAGCATACCATGTCAATGACATGTGGGACCTTAGAAGGGTCTCTGGTCCATAGTTCACAAAAGCCAGGATCCTCAGTCACAGAGAACCGAAACACATAACTCTAGCAGAACCCGAATGTCCTTGGAAGCGGAATGCTCAAGCTCCAGATGTGCATCCATCCTCAGTACTGCCCCTGTTAGCTCCAGTGGGAATGCCTGGAGGACCCAGCCACACCCTGTCCAGATTTATAAATACTACCAGCTTCAAGGGTATGAGATTGTGTTAATTTACGGTGGATCATCAGGAAACATATCTAATATTGGAAACTTCACAAATGTGCTTTTACAACTCAAATGTTGCAAAGGATCATTTTGTTGATCTGTTCCGTGAAATTGTTATTAAGGAATACATGAGACAAAAGAAATGCCAGGGAGTAAGAAGAGGGAGCAAGATATGAACGGAACTGTACCAAAAAACATATAGGATGGGAAAACAAACACATATTGGAAATTTTAAAAATTTCTGCTTTAGAAACTCCTTCCCTGCTGACTGATTTCCACAGTGCAGAGGGTTGTATGTAAATAGCTGCTGAGAGAAAAGACCTCGGACAGGTAAGGTTTGGCCATTTGAGCAACAGTGGCCTGACTATTAAGGGGACCACTAATCACTTTCTTGTTGGACTTGAGTCTGACTCCACAGGAAAAGATTTGTGTTTGCCACTGGTCGAAAGCCATGGTTGGGGAAGTGAGAGACCTTGATACCGAGCCTGCTGCTGTTGTTTAGTCAAATGGTCATGATGTCAACCGACATCAAAATGTATGTCTGCATCCACAGATGTGTGCTGCTCTCAACTGTGGTAAGAAAAACTTTTCCTTCAGTTGGCCACTGGTAATGTCGATAATCATATCTGATCAAGTGTGAGAATAAATGAATGCCGAGTGTTCAATCATACATCTATGTCAACATCTTTATCAATCACCCACCCTGCTCTAAGGCTCAGAGAACATCCCAGATGAGAGGGTGAGAAGAATATAAGATGGGAAGGACAGGGAGGAGGCTGTAACATGCTGTTTTCTGGCTATGGCATAATCACTACACACATGAACTCATAACAGCTGTAGCAACCTGCTCAAAATCAAACCGGTCAAAACTCCTAACACGGACAGGAGGGTGAAACCCAGTGACCCACCTTCAGCTGAGGGGGTAGAGGCAGTTGTTGACTGAAGGACCAGGGAAAATCACTTTCTTCTGAGGTCCAGCTATGTATAGGTTGCTTATGGCCCATTGGAAGGCTCCACAGCAAGCGTGTAGCACCAGCACTAGTTGAAATCGGTTCATAATTTGACCCACAAACAAAAGAAAAGGTCATGAGATAAGTGAGAGCAAAATATGTTGACAGATTCCAGGGTAGGTTGGTGGACATAATCAAGTTACATGGTAGACATACACAATATTTTCAAAAAATAAATGACACTATTTTTAACCTGCCTATTTTGGTACTGACAAGACAGCTCATGACATAAAACACTTGTTCCCAGACAAAGTACCTGAACTTGAGCCCCAAAAGCACATATTGGAGAAAATGAAAATTGACTTTGGGAGTTTTGTACGTTCACATTTACCTGCTCACCACTGTGAGGGTTGGTGCTGGCCTTCTGAAGGTCTTTTGAGCTGATCACACTGGGCAGCAAGAACAGCAGGTGAGACGCCTTGTCTCCTGCTCATTGCCCTGTAAGGGAGGTTTTGCTTCCCTGTGACTGAGCCACAAGCTGGAAGTGATAACACAGCTCACCATGTTCTTTTCCCTTACAATAGCTTACCTCGGGCAGACACAGCATGCATCCCTAGCACCCTTGGACAAATAAAACATGCTGATTTCTGATTCCTTGAGAACATAGTAAAACACAAATGTCTGTTTCTTGTAAATAATTCCTGATTGTTCAACAACATAGTAACAACAACAAAGCAAATCATAAATGTCTTTATGTATTTCCTTGTATGTTTTCTTGCTATTCATTTTGAGCTTCTTGACTAAGCAAGATTTTGCTGTTCATTGTTATTTTCTCTATGGTCACTGATTCTGGATGATTACCAGAATTTAACATATATATTCCCATTTATTTGAGAATAAAATCATCTCGACATTCCTTCTAGCTCAGACCCCTCTGACCCTGGCCTGGTTCATTTCCCACTGATCCCACCAGATGAACTTCATGGCGAGAGATTGTTAAGTGCGGCCACTTGCATACCATGACATTCATAACCATGATCTCTCTTCTTGTCCCTCTCTGTGTCTCTGTCCCCATGCTCTCTCTTTGTCTGCTTCTCTCCCCTATGAAATAAATGGGTGAAATATTTTTAAAAATTTAATAATGTGCATTTTGACTACACGTGCCATCACACCACATGCCATCAAGAAACACTGTCTCAGCTTGGATTGAAGATACTTATATTTAATGAGCTATAATGTTTCCAAAGTATTTATAAAGTTTTCTGCTTCTACAGCAACAGAAGAATTCAATTATGGAAAGAAACACTTTTAATATCTTCTTATAGGCATTTCTCAGTATGTAATAAATTACCATATCTGGGATTTTATTATAGCTAATGTTAGATTTCTCAAACTGTTGTTGATATGAATGCCCTAAAAACTTGTTTAAAGATATTGATATGGGATTGGGACAGATTTTCCAGAAAGTTTTGGAATGGTTCTAAACAGTTTCTGCCCTTTAATGTTATATGTTTAGGAGAGGTGGGATGCTCAATATTGAGGACTAGAAAATTAAAATGAAAATTAACTAAGAAAAATATTTAAAATGAACAAATATCTAGGACAATCAATTATTGACATAAAAATAAAGAAACACACTTATCTCATTTGGTATACAATTCGCAAACATTTGAATTAGGAAAAAGTTAAAATTATATGTACATCAAGAATTGCTCTAAAATGAAATATTTACTAACTGATTATTAAAAAAATTCTACATCATACTATGCACACTATTTCCCAAGATTAAGACCAATGGATGAGCTGTATGAGAGGAAGAGACATTGAAAAGCTGAGCCTCAGTGAGCAGCAAGCCCAGGAGGTTTTTGTTCAGCCCTGAAGCACTGTGAGAGGATCCTCCATGCTCTGCTGACAGTAATATGTGGCAGCATCATCGGCCTCCACGGGATGGATGGTGAGGGTGTAAGAGGCTCCAGACCCACTGCCCCTGAACCTGGCAGGGACCCCAGATGCTTGACTGGATGCGTCATAGATCAGGAGTCTGGGAAGCTGTCCTGGCTTCTGTTGATACCAGTGCACAAAATGATAGCTACCTATGCTGACACTATGGCTGGCCGTGCAGGAGATGGTGGCCTTCTGTCCTAGAGCCACAGCCAAGGAGGCTGGAGACTGGGTCAGCACAATGTCCCCAGTGGAGCCTGGAAGGACAAACACACACACTGGTGTCACAGACATGCTGAAGACATTTCAATATGAGGTCATTTGATGAGAGTCCAGAAATTACACTCCCAGACATCATCCTCAGAACTCAAAAAATAAAAGGGAACTGGGAAACATAAAACCAGTTATAAATTCCATAAATCAAGTGACCAAGTTCTCAGGGGCTTAGAACACATTGACTGATGTCCACACTGAATGTTCCCAGCACGTCCCTGCACTGCTCACCTGGAACCCAGAGCAGCAGCACCCAGAGCAGGAGAGCGGCTGACACCATCTTGTAAAGCTGGACTAGAGGCTGCTTCTTGAACTTCTGACAGCTGCCTTTAAAGATGCTTTGAGCAGCTGGGACATTGCTAGTGACCCAGATGCAAATTAGCACAGAAATCGTAGGCTGTTGCTTAAAGGGACACCTGATCTTTACTCACCCTGGGACAGAATATTTCTTAAGATCAGCTCAAGCAGATCCTAAGGTTGTTGTGACCTGTTCCACTGAATCTTTAAATCTAAGTCCTTTTGAGGTGCCACATTGGAGAATGCATTGTGCATGTTTTATGGAAAGGATGTGCATTAATTTAGAAACACAATGATCCCACAAGAGTTTTGTTTTTCTAACAACGTTTTATTTCAAAGAATAAATCTTGACAAGGGATGATCAATTTTATTGTATAAGAAGCAGTGTCCTGGTTGAGATCACAAGTGAAGCTGTTACCACTATTGCACTTTCAGAAAAATATATGAATGTCACGAAGAGCTGAACATCTGGAGATGAGAGCACAGAAAGCAGATGAGGCCTGGGAACGTGACCTAATATGTGAACTTGCTTCATTCATAGTAAACACATGGCCTCTTGATTCACTCATTAGAAAATCATTGTTGGGACAGCGTGCTAATGTCACAAAATTATTGTTATACTGGATCTATTCATATGTTCTATATTTTCTGTCGTTTTTGGTGTGGCTGTGATTAGGTGACTGTTGGTCTGTTAGCAGTGACTGTGTGTAGAAGAGGGCACCTGAGTTTGTCTGCCTGTGATGGCTCAAGGGTAACTTGTGGAATCCCCCTGGATTCTTTACATTCTTGTTGTTTTACTCTGGAGTTTCATAGGAACTGCCTTCCAGGCCCAGAAGTGCAGGCTGACACCATTTCTGCCAAGCATTTTTCCATGGGATCTGGCATCCATACTTAGGGTCCCTAGGCTAGCAAGGGAAAGGCTTTAAGCCTTAGGACATTTTCCATCCCCTGTTCTGCCTTATTTTATCACTCAGAGCTAGAAATAAAGGGCTCAAGTTCTGTGCTCACAAGCAATGTTGCTCTAAAGACATTATAATATTGTGTAATCTATGTTACACTGATTTTGCATTTAATTTGCTTGCTAGTTAAAATTTTCCTTTCCCTTTACCTTATTTGATTTGTGCTCTTCACACTGAGAGATGTCTTCTTTTTAATGTTTTTTGTGTTTATAATTTTATAAGCATGTTGGGTACTAATCCCTGCTTCTGTCTATCCACCCTCACTCCCATTTCCATCTCTTCCCCCCATCAGTCCATTCCACTCCTTCTCACACTTTTAACTGACCACTTCTATGAACTTTAGGGTTCCCCCTGGCTTGTCTGCTCCTCTGGGCGGTTCAGGCCTCTATGGAATACCAACTTGCCCCATCTTGACATACCCCTCTAATAGAGACATTTCCCATCAATTATCCAGCTCTAGTCTCTAAGGTTAACACTGCGTATTCTTACCAATTGAGCCATGTTGGTACTTCAGTCATTATGCAGGTCTGCTGAGGACAAGTCACACTTCAGATGAGAATGTAGTCTCAGCGGTCACTTCAACCCATGGACCTTGGACAGAGGATCCAACCATTCCCTACCAAGATCACATGTTTCACTGTTTTATTGAAACTTATACCAAACTTACACTAAACTAAACTTATAATAAACTTAAATTTAACTTACACTAGTTTATTGTTGAGCACTAGGAACCTAGTCATCTGAGGAGAAATGAGTCGAATATCAAAGGATCGTTTGGTTGCAATTCCGCCTTGGCCAGGCAGGGGGTGCTGACCACAGGGGCCAAGGCAAGATGGAGGGCGTGTGGTTCCATGGTAGATGCTGGGCACACTCAGGCTTCTGGAACTCTCTCCACCTGCACTTCTGTTGGACGGGGCGACACATTCTGGAATCCCAGCAGTGAGGAGGAAGGAACAGCAGTCCAAAGCCGTCTTGTGCCTGCAAGTAGTGAGACCATTTCTAATATAGGATCAAGGAATGAAAACAAAAACAAAAGAAGACAAGTAAATTGTTTCGCCACACATGTGAACATTTTCTTAGAAGAGGTGAATACTGGGTAAAGGTCAAGAAGAGACAATATAGTCCTAAAATGAACTTAGGTGTCGGACACACAGATAAGCAGAATCCAGCAGCAGGTAGAGCTTCAGCACAGGCCAATGCTTACTATCAACTACAGAAGGATTTTCATCCAGCGTGACCAAATGGAAGCTGTGAAAACTAAGTCTTTAGGAGGCTGAGAGACGGCGCAGTGTTTTGTCCTGGGAGAGGACCTGAGCCCCAGCTAGAGGACGGCAGTAAAGAGCCTTCCTCCCATTTGAAATGCATGTGGTTGTGGCAGCCAACCTGTGCATTCAGGCTCAGAAGGAGGAGCCTGGGGATCCCCAGAGTAAACAGGCTGGGCAGACTAGTCCTGTCTGGGCACATCGGGTTTCCTTAGACCCCATGTCTCAGACTAATGTGGAGAAGCAATCAAAGATGATTCCAAGACCAGACTTTGACAATCACCCATACATATGGGTAAAGACACCAAACAAAAACAGGCAACACACATATGAACATGCATACACAGAAGAAAATAGACAAAAAAAAAACATTAAATGAGAACATGAGCCTATGTAGAAAATTCCAATGACTGAGGATCTTCACTGTCTGATGCTCTTTGAAAGTGAATGGGAAAGTTTCCATTAAATTAAAATTGTTCTCCGAGGTGAGAGATTATTGGACAGAAAAAATTCTCTGGAACGTAGTTGCAAAGAGTTTATTTAGGAAGAGACAGACACATTAAGCACTTTAAGAATTTTCTATTTCAATTTGACACATTTTGATAAACAAGACAAGAGCGCTTCGGTTGAGGTATCTGGGAGGATGAAATATTGAGAAGCTGAGCCTCAGTGAGCAGCAAGCCCAGGAGGTTTTTGTTCAGCCCTGGAGCACTGTGGGAAGAAGGTTTATGCTCATATTACTGCTCTGCTGACAGTAATATGTGGCAGCATCATCGGCCTCCACAGGATGGATGCTGAGGATGAAATCTGTCTCAGACCCACTGCCGCTGAACCTGGCAGGGACCCCAGATGCTTGATTGGATGCTCCGTAGATCAGGAGTCTGTGAGGCTGTCCTGGCTTCTGTTGATACCAGTGCATGTAACTATCCTCATCTTCCTAGGTCACACTCTGGCTGGCCCTGCAGGAGATGGTGGCCTTCTGTCCCAGAGCCACAGCCAAGGAAGCTGGAGCCTGGGTCAGCACAATGTCCCCAGTGGAGCCTGGAATGACAAACACACACACTGCTGTCACAGACATACTGAAAGAATTTCATTATTACAAATGTCATGACTTTTGGACTCCATTCTCAGAATCTAAACATAAGAGGGAACTGGAAAACACAAAACCCGTTATAAATTCCCTAAATCAAATGACCAAGAACACAGGGGCTTAGAACTCAGTGTCTGATGTCCACAGTGAATGTTCCCAGCAGGTCCCTGCACCTCTCACCTGGAACCCAGAGCAGCAGCACACAGAGCAGGAGAAACGCTGACACCATCTTGTAAAGCTGGACTAAAGGCTGCTTCTAGGACCCCTGACAGCTGCTTTTAAAGATTGTTTAGCAGTTGGAACATTGCTAGTGACCCAGATGCAAATCAGCCCAGAAAAGCTTAGGCTGGTGCTCACAGGGGCATCTGCTCTTGATCCACAAAAGAACAAAACATTTCTGGAGATCAGCACAAGCATATCCTAAGATTGTTGAAACTTGCTCCATTGACTCTTTATATCTAAATATTTTTGAGGTGCCATGTTGAATAATATACTGTAGATATTTTATGGGAAGAATATGCATTATTTTAATCCCCCAATAATTTTGTATTTTTTGTATTTATTTATTTATCTATTTATCTATTTATTTTTCTATTTATTTTTTATTTATTTTTCCAATCACGCAAGCTTAATAAGTACCCCAGTCTCCTCCCTCCTTCCACATCTCCCCAGACCCTTTTGCACCCTCCCCCATTTTCTCCTTCCTTTCACCCCCTCCCTCCCTTTCTGTGGAGCATCCTTTAGTGTGAATATCAAACTTCCCTCTGAGCACTCTACTCTAGTGAGGTGTAAGGACTCATGGCATTACCCAGAGCCCGTTCTTGGGCTCCCCTTTAGTATGGGAACACTATTATGACTGTTAGTCTCTAGCCTCTAAGGATCGTCGTGCCTGTGATCAATGCTAGACTTTGGGGGGTCATTGATGTGTCAGTCATTGCACAGGTCATGCAAAGTACAAATATGGCTACTGCAGCCCTAACTTGTGTAGAAAATCTTGCATATTGTTGCTTCTCCCCATCCTTAGGCTCTTACAATCTTACTGCCCCCTCTTGCACAAGTTCCCCGAGCTTTAGGATGGGAAGAGATTAGGCTGGTCTGATTCCATGTGATTAATGTAGGGTCTTTGATGTTCTGAATTATGGTTTCTTGTTTTCAGTATTGCTTTTCTTGCACTGCCCTTAGCAACATTCTGATTAGTATTGGAGGTCATCTTCCAGCCAGAGATAAAAAGCTGTTTGAATCAAGTCTTACTATAAGAGTAGATTCAAAGGTAGATGGAATAGGAGTAGAACAAAGCAGTGAGGGGGGCTCAGTCTCCTATTTGCAGGAAGGTTACCATCTATCTGCCAGACTCTATGTCCTCCCTGATTGGTCGTATCAAACCCCCTCAGTCCTAAGTGGCTAGGAAGGAAAGTGAATGAGCTTTAACAGATATCTTGCTACTTATTTGGAATACTTGATGGTGACTTATTTTCTCTACTGTAGCATGATCCCCTCTCTCCTTATTTCTGGAGTGTTTCTCCTTCCCTTTCCCTCCTGTTTATAATTTTGTAATCACTGTGGGTATTACAGAGATTTATCTTTCAATATGTCACTATGGGGGTTTGGTACTATGATCCACCTATGGAGGAGTACATATTATGACTAATTTTCTGTATCTTGGATAATTCACTCAATATTATTTTTTTCTAATTCCATCAATTTCCCATCACATTTCATTAATTCATCTTTTTTAATGGCAGAGTGGTATTACATTTTATAAATGTACCACATTTTCACTATCCATCGTCAACTGTTGGGCATTTGGGTTGATTCCATGACTTTGCTATTGTAAACAGTGCTGCTATGAACATGGCTGTGCTTGGGTCGTTAAGGTGAATTTTTGCTGTATGGGTGATTATTCCCAGAAGTGGAATTGGAGGGTCTTATGTGATTTCAATCTTTAACATTTTTTAAATCCACCAGACTGATCACCAGATTGGTGGTATGAGCCTGCATTCCCACCAGCAACGTAGGAGAGTTCCCTTCTCTCCTCATCTTCTCCAGCTTTTGGTGTTGTTTGTATTGTGGATTTATGCCATCCTGACCAGGGTGAGATGATATCTCAAGGAGGTTTTGATTTGCATTTCCCTGATGGCTAAGGACGTGGAGCATTTTTTCATATATTTTTAGACATATCAATTTCATCCCATGAAAAGTTTCTTTTGAGTTCCAAGGCCCATTTTTTAATTGGGCCATTTGTTTCCTTGGTGTTTAGTTTTCTAAGTTCTATGTGCACTCTGCATAATAAATCTCTATCAGATGTGTGGTTACTGAAGATTTTGTCCCATTCTGTGGGTTGCCTTTTTGGTCATTTTACACTTTATCTGAAAAAAAGCTCTTTAATTTCATGAGATCCCATTTGTTGAGTGTAGGTTCTAGTGACTGTGCTATTGTATTTCCATTTAGGAAATGTTGGTCTCGTTCAATCAACTCGAGGGAGTTCCTGACCATTTCAACTAGGGTTTTTTTAGTCTCTGGCCTAATAATGAAGTTCTTGGCCTATTTGGAATTAATTTTTGTACGTGGTGGTAAGTACAGGTCCAGTTTTAATCTTCGGCCAGTTTTGCCAGCACCATTTTTTGAAGATGCTATTCTTTGTCCATTGGATTTTTTGGGCCCTTTTGTCCAAGATCAATTTAGCCAGAGGTGTATCAATCTTATTGATTTTTCCGAAGAACCAACTTTTTGACTGGTTGATTCTCTGTATCATTTTCCTTATCTCAATTTTGGATATTTCTCCCCTGATTTTGCTAATGTCTTCTACTTCTTTTGGGATTTGATTGCTCTAGTTTCTCTAAAGCTTTAAGCTGCATTGTTATTTGTTTGTGAGGTTTCTATTTTTTTGTTGTAGGCATTAAGGGCTACAAACATACCTCTTAGGACAGGATTCATTGTGTCCCAGAGATTTTGTTATGGGATATTTTCATTATCATTCTCTTCTTGGAAATCTTGAATTTCCTTTATGATTTCTTCCTGAATCCAATTCTCATTCCGCATAATAGTGTTTAATTTCCAGTATTTAGTATATTTTCTGCTGTTTGCTGTGTTGCAGTTTTCAAGCTTTAGACCATGGTGGTCTGATAGGGTACAGCTAGAGTTTCAACTTTCCTGTATACATGGAGATTCATTTTGTGGCCCAAAATGTGGTTTATTTTGCAGAAAGTTCTGTGTGCTACTGAGAAAAATGTGTGTTCTTCAATGTGTGGATGAAACGTTCGATAGAGATCTGTAAGGTCCATTTCAGTAAGTGTTTGATTAAGTTCCAATGTATCTCTGTTAAGTTTTTGACCTGTTGATCTACCCCACGTTGAGAGTAATGAAACTGGGTATTGAAATCCCCAAGTACTATCATTTTGGGGTTGATTTCTCACGTTAGACGCTGTAGCATTTGCTTAATGAATGTGGAGGAGCCCATATATTAGGTGCATATATGTTCAGTATTGTGAAGTATTCCTGGTGAATTGCACCTGTGGCAATTAGTATCCTTTTTTGTCTCTTATGATTTTTTTTTGGTTTGAAGTTCACTTTGTCAGATAGCATAATTTCTACCCCTGCTTGTTTTCTGATTCCATTAGCTTGCAGTTTTTTTGACCAGCCTTTTACTTTTAGAATGTGTTTATCTTTTTTGGTGAGATGTGTTTCCTGAAAGCTACAGATAGATGGATTTTGATTTCTAATCCAAGTTTGTAATTTGTGTCTTTTGATTGGTGAGTTAATTTCATTGACATTTAGTGGTATAATGGAGAAATTATGTTTAGTAGCTTCATAAGTGTATATTTGGCTTTTAGATTCTGGTAGTATTATACTTTCCTTCTGTCCTCCTGGATATGCTTGTTCTTCCTTCAAGCTTGAGTACCTTTTCTAGCATTTTTGAAGGCCTGGCTTGGTAGTCATGTAAGCTTTCAAGTTGTCTTTGTGCTGGAAAATTTTTCTTTCACCGTCAATCATGACTGATAGTTTTGCTGGGTATATCAGCCTGAATTGACATTTTTGCTCATTGGATACTTGAAGTAAGATCTCTCCAAGTTCTTCTTGCTTTTACTGTTTCCATTGAGAAGTCATTTGCTATTTTAATAGGTTTACCTTTGTAAGTGACTTGTTGTTTTTCCCCCTTGAAGCTCTCAACAACTTTTCTTTATCTTGTATGTGGAGTGTTTTGACTATTATTTGCAATGGCGAGTTTCTATTCTGTTTGGGGTGCAGAATCCCTCTTGTATTTGAATGGGCATCTCTTTCTTTAGATGAGGAAAGTTTACCTTTATGATAATTGAAGAATTCCCTCAGGTGTGGTCTTTTGGGTTTCTTGTTCTGATATTCCATGAATGCACATGTTAGGCTTCTTCAAGGTGTCCCATAACTCTTGAATATTCCTCTCAAGTATCTTTTGGTTTTAACAATCTCCTCCATTGAGCTGGTTAGTTCTTCCACTTGTCTTCAAGATATGATATTCTATTTTCTGCTTCATTAGTTCTGCTTATAAGACTCTCTGTTGGGGCTGGAGAGGTGGCTCAGGGGTTAAGCCTCTGCCTTGCAGGCAGAAGGTCCTGAGTTCAGATCCTAGACCCCAGGTATAGACACCGGGCGGAAGCGGGGGCGGCCTGCATTTCTGGTCCTGGTAGGGCAGAGCCTGTGAATCCCGGGGGTCAGATTAGACAAGGAGGAGGTTGAGGCGGTCCGTGGTGGTTCCTGAATTCGCCCGTGGTTCTACAAACACACACACACACACACATGCACAATTGAATAAATAAAAAAAAAAGTTAAAAAAAAAACCTCTCTGTTGAGTTCTGGGTTGAAGATATCTTGTTCTGGGTTGAAGATAACTAGTGCAGAGTCGTTTTAACTACTCTATACCTATTTTTGTATCTTGAACAGTTTTTCTCATCTCCTCCAAGTGCCTGTTGTCTTCCTGTCAGAAGCAGTTGATGTGGTTATTTAACTCCTCCTGGATTTTCTCTTTCATAGTATTGATCATGGTAAAGATCAGTCTTTGAAAATCATTATCTTGATTTTGGCTTTCTTGGCTATTTTCTGTGAGTTTTTTCTGGTTGGAATCTATCATTATGGGGTTAATGCTTTCAGTGGGAGATTTGTTGTCTTGGGTTTTGTTTCTCATGGATTTGTGCTGTGACCTGGGCATTGTTGTTTTGTCTCTTAAGCCCTTCTTTCAGTTTTTCTGTGTTTCTGACTGAAATGAACTAGTTGGTATTACTACTCTTGTACTACTGTTTGCTTTGGAGTTGGGGACGCTTGCCTGGTATTGGTGTTATTTCCTAGATGAGGCTCTTAGACTGTTAGTACATCACTTAAGGTTTAGTAGACAAGGAGTGAAGATTAGTATCATAGTGCACTCTTTTCATTTTAGTACCTTGGTGATATGTGATAGTGAAAGGTATAGTCCCAGAATTTTGTATGCATTTTGGGGTGCTTGTATGAAAATGTTAAACTACAGTGACTAATAATAGAGAGGAACCAGATGGTAAAAAGTGTTTACCTATCTTTGAGTTGGATGTGAAGAGTGTCTCCCATGTGACAGGATGATTTCAGAGGACTTCAGATGTATGGCATTTGTCCCCTAGAGCTTTGCTTGCATTTCCTTTGGACTCTATTGAATTCTGAGGAGCAGGGTGTCCACCCTCGTCAATGTCCTGGAGGAAAGGGTCACATGTGTCTAGTTGTCTGGCAGATCATCTGGGACATAGTCTATGGCCTAGGGCCTTCCCCAGCGCCAGAGCAGACTGGCTGCTGCTCTGGCTGGCTGGTGGGAAGGCTGGCTGGTGGGAGGAGCTGGGAGAAGCTGGTGACTTGGGGCCTGGGCGTGGTCTAGGGAACTTACCTGAGAAGCAGAGGGTCCGGCCTGGTCTGCGTCCTGGCAAAAAGGGGTGGAAAGGCACATGTCTTACTCTTAATCAAGTGCACTCAAGAATTTGTTGAGACTGAGTTTACTGTTTATTTCCCTTTCATGACTTCTTTAATTTGATTCAGTTTTTATTAATAGATTTTGTTTTTTTATTATTCCATATATGTGCATTATGTATTCCATTTTGGACCCTACTCTCTTTTTCCTCCTATCTATCCCAAACAGATCCTTCTTTAAAAATCTCTTTCCGTGTTCTTGCTTCTACTTTTGTTTATTTTCAGATTTTTTAAAATTTAACTTTGTTTTTATTCTTTGACAGTTTCACATATTCTTACAATGAGTTGCTCTTGTTTTCACTCTTTATTACATAGTCCAACCCCCCTCTTCCTTTTCCACTGGAAGAGTCATTCAATGAAAACAATTTCTTAACACATTCACTCCTTTCATGCTAAGTGATGGATAATAAGACTGCTGAGGAGAGAACACTTATGATCTGACATCATATCTAAGAGCAGACATTAGTTCCTTTCAATCTTTGTTTGAAGTCTCTAGTCTGTGAGTATTTGAAAATAACTTCTAAATATTTATTTGTTTGTCAGTTCTTCAGGAGAAGATGGAGGAATGGGTCGCAAGAATGAAATGAGAAGAATAAAAGTACTTGGTCACAATTTGAAGCTTTGATAACCTTCCAATATTTTTGTTTGTTATTAAATGCACCTTTTTTCACAGTGATGGGTATTCTCCAAAAAAGAAATAGGATAATGCTTTCAGCATTTGACAGAACAGATGGTGGACAATTTCTTTCATTCTATCCTTCTTCATGCTGGAGACGCAGCTAATATCTGATGACTGATTTGTGAATCTTGATTCCTTGTCATTACCCTTCACTAAATGGCAAGTAATTCTGGAAGTGAGGATTCCCAGAAACCTCTGCACATTTGTATCCTTATCCCTCTACATTTATACATTTCCCTTTGTAAGTAAATTCAGCCCCTTTATGAAATTCAACTTTCACAGCAGAAATATGTGTGATTCTGTCACATGCCAATCAAACCCTTGACTGAGTTTCATTCTCTGAAAGGGAAGCAGCTGAGCCCTGGTGAGTGGAAGAAATTTTTTTGTTCCAGTCTGTAGCACTGTGTGGATGGATAAGTATCATGCTGCTGACAGAAATATGTAGCTGCATCTTCAGCCTCCATGCTGCTGATTGACAGAGAGTAAGTGGTCCTAGACCCACTGCCACTGAAGCGACTTGGGACTTCAGAAGCCAAGTTGGATGTGCTGTAAATCACATCCCCTGGAGAAGCCACCATGGATGCTGGAGACTGAGTGAGCACGATGTCTCCATGGGACACTAGACATAAAGAGAGAGAGAGAGAAGTTAGTAGAGACAGTTATGTAAAAATAACTGCATACAATATACTATGCAGAAAAGACAAAGAGGAAAACATCTTCTCTTTTACTCAAGCTTCCATGGGACATGGAACTTGAGCTTTTAACGTTGAGCCTCCTGTCTTTATTACCTGTGACACTGAGCAGTAGGAGGCTGAACAGTAAAATTGGAGAATGCATCCTGTAATCTGTTCTTTTCTCAGCCCACAAGTCTTCATAGAAGTGTATCTCTTAAAAGCAACTCTGAGGCACTTGTGGTTTCTGAGCAGGACTATGCAAATAGCAGGCTGTCAGCCTGGTGGTCCTTGACTTATACTCCCAGATGGTTCTCCTAATTAGTTGTAGATGGTAAACTGGCAAGGAAGGGAAGTACTCATGCTTTCTCCTCTGTGATGGTGAGTTTGATGCATTTGGCAAGGCGAGTTCTACTGAGCAGTCTATGAGATATATTTATTTCATGACTAGAAGGTGCAAGGAACTGTAGCATACCTCAGAAATTTCTATGATTTACCTCTTTTCTCGGCAATTGCACAGAGACCAAGTGTATCCTTCTGAGTCTAGTTAAATGACTCTGACCTCACAAACACCAGTAAAGCCAGAATTCTGGTCATATCCTGGAGCCCAGATAGGTTGAGGGATGTTTTTTATGACAAAAAAGTTTAGCATTGATTTTTAATCCAAATGATACAGAGAAAAATAAATCCTCTTTTATGAAATGATGGAAATACAGTTATCTATTTTCTACCAAACAGCATTTACCTTGCATTCTACTCAATACTATGTTCTCTCTCTTTCTCTTTTTCTCTCTTGTTTTCCCTCTCTCAATAGAGAAAAGCAGAATGAAGGGAAATGTATTCCACAACAGGGAAGGGGTATGTTCAGTGTTGTCTATTCATGAAGTTCTGACATGAGATCTAGGTTCAAATATGGCATACAAATTGTGCTTAGACAACAAGTTCTACTCAGCCTGTGGATCCTGACTCTGCTGGCTGGCTCTAGTCTCTTCTGAAAGCTTCAGAGCTGTGTGAAATCTCTTCTAGGAGACAACTCCCTCTACTGGCTTGCATTAAATCTGGCAACATTTCCCAGGAATCTCATGCTGGGAACAAAGAGACTTTCACAGAAAACTCAATGTTGGTTTTGGGAAGGGTTTTAAAGTTCATAAGTTTAAATGCACATGAAATGTAACTGCCACACGTGGTCACAGATATCTCAGGAGGTAAGGATTCGACCTGCCAATCTGGAGATATGAGTTCAATCCCTCGAACCCATATGGTAAAAGGAGAAAACTGACTCCCAAAAGTTGCCCCCTGACCTTCACCTGTGTGCTATGGCACACGTGTGTCATGTGTGTGCCTTCCTTGTCGTTCTCTATCTTTCCTCTCTCTGTCTCAAGTAAATTAATTAATTGGTAAAATATTTACAGCTAACATTCACAACATGTATAGCAACATGGTAGTTCACTGTTTAATGTCAAGTCACATCATTAACAGGGAACGCCACAAGAATGCTTTCCAAGTGAATGACATCTTAATTATCAAAGCATTGTCTTTCTTGAGGTTGAAACTTCACCCAACATTTTCAAGGTGAGGTATTTTGAGGGTTTCCTGTGTCTAATAGCAAGTTTTGATTCTCTTCCTATGTGCATTGATGACATACAGAGACCACGAGGAAGCAAGGGATCATTTCTTCCTTTCATGAGAAAATCCATCCTGTTTGCTCCTTCCTGGAATGCTTCTCCCATTATTGCACATTGGATCTCAAAGGTGAGGACCAAAAGAAAGTTAGGGAATTTATGAGCAGACGCTTAATGTTCAGAAATACCTGACGCCCTCATTGTGATTATGCTCACCTTACTTCTGAAGGATGCTTTCCTGAGAACCTAAGTGCACACGCTCAGCTAGTTTTCTCCTATTTAGAGATAGTCGCTGCCTCTCTCTCTCTCTCTCTCTCTCTCTCTCTCTCTCTCTCTCTCTCTCTCTCTCCCCTCCTCCTTATGCTGCATAACTCACTACTTGCCTTCTTCCTTTGAAATGAGGGGACTTTCCTTTTCCTGTGAAGGTCTTTTGTTTTGCCATTTCACAAGAAAGGAAGGTAAAATAAAACATGCTCTTATATGTGCCGTGGAATTGATTACAGTCAGAACACTCTAGGCTTATTTTTTTCAGAAATGAAAAGATAAAAGAGAACATTCTCATACAGATATGTGCTCTTGTCTCCCACAATAATTTCTGATTTCTAGCATTATCATCAGCAGGAACTAGATTTAATCCAAGGGCTTGTGGCATTTCTGCCACCCAGTGATACATAAGAATGGTAGAATCATGTGTTCAAAAAGGTCTTTTACTACACACGGTAAACTAAACTCTACCAATGTTCTCAAGTACAAAACATGGAAGAAAAAATATTGTGATACTGATGTTATGGCCTGTAGGAGGTAAAGAAAAAGAGAGTATGTTTCTTCACATTCAGTAGTCTTCCTCCCTTCGTTTACTCCACTTATTCTGCTATCTCCCAAAAGGCATATCCTCTCCTGCAATGACTCTCTTTTGTTCTCAAATCCCAACCTCTCTAAGAGACTCCAAGTTAGATGCACAGTGTGGAATTAAAGCTTTTGGCAAGATTGGTCTTTGGTGGTGTCTTCCTCATGAAATCTTCTTCATTTGCTTTCCTTCCATCTTGTAATGTATTTGAGCCCTCTTTCATTTCCCAGGCCCCAGAGAGGAATCCTGCCCAGTTAAGATTCAGGTCCCTCTCAACCTAATCTGACTCACCTAGAGGCAGGAAAAGCCCAGTGATGCCAAAATGTGAGCCTGGAATGTGAGATCCTTCACCTGCTCAAGGCCATTGTAATGCAATATCACACACTGTGTTCAGGCATGCATGAACACACAATCCAGGCTGCAGGGGATGCTCCATTGTAAAGTGCTCGCCACATCAGTTTGAGGACCCGTGTTCTGATCCCCAGGCCCCACATCAAGCTGTACATGGTGGAATACATCAATATTCCCAACACTTCTGCAAGATGGCGGGAGCTGTAGAACCCCGAAGAAGCTCAGAGATGAGTTAACTTAGTGTACACAGTGGCAAAGGAGACCGTCTCCAGGTGGAAGGTGGGGACTGGAAACCCAGGTTGATCTGTGAAATACACAAGGTCCATATGTCATAGAGTAGCAGGTGCTGGTTCTGGAAAAACTGTATCTGTTTTAGAGGCAAGAGACCAATGAGATTATTGAATCAAATTTCTCTTTAAGGCGCATAACAAGCCTATGGCCTGGTGGGGAGGACCACACCCCCATGTTTGCAGTTGTCCTTTCAGCTTGATTATGGTGGAGGCACGAAGAAGACAGAGGCTCCCTTGTTTCTTAAAGTGTGTGTGTGTGTGTGTGTGTGTGTGTGTGTGTGTGTGTGTGTGTACTCACATGCACACATGGAGATGCCAGAAGTCAACTTTCAGAAGTTGGTTCTTGCCTCCCACCAGGTAGAGACAGGGTCTCTCCTATAGCTGCCCACTGTGCGGTATGCAGTGTACTGTGAACCCGAGATCTTCCTGCTATTCTCCTGTCTAGACCTCCCATTTTGCCCTAGGAGTGTAGAGATGATGCCACCTCTGGCTTTTTATGTGAATTCCAGGATATGGACTCAGATTGCTTGGTGAGTCACTTTTCTGGTCTGACATTTCATTTTAAAAATATATATTTTTATCAACTTATGAAACAGACGGGGGGAAGGAGGGAGAGAGGGAGTATGCAAGCCATGGCACACAGTGGAGATCAGAGAATAACTTTCAGAAGTCACTTCTCTCCTTCCACCATGTGGTTTTCCAGGTATGCAACTGAGGTCACCAGGTGGGCAAGCATGTGGTTTACCCACTTAGCTCTTTGACCAGCCTGACCACTTCATTTTTCAGACAGTGTGGAGCACCATAGTAAATCGGGTCCATCAGGAAATTTAGATGGATTCTTTTACTTCATCCTGTAATTACCCTGTTAGCATCTTATGGAGAGAGAGCAAGAGAGGAGGAGGAGAGAAAAGGATTCTGTCACAGGTCACAATTTGTTGTCAGAGACATGCAGGGGTGTGTTTTCTAATCAGGGTGAATGAGGGTCTTCATAGTTTGGAACCAAACAGGGTTGAAGTTCTGACTGTGGCCACTTGGGGGCAGTGGATCCCCGAGCAACAGACAAGCAACACCTGTCTCAGGAGTTGGAAGGAAGGTCCCAGGAGGATGAAAGTGTGGTGGGTTTCATGCAGTTTCTAATTTACTGGTGGGGTAATCTGGGGGAAGCTCACAGCCTCCCTCTTTCCACCATGACCTCTTCTCCTCCTTTGTAAAGTGTCTCTGTCAGAATTAAGTGGGCAAAGACTCCAAGACAGAACGGACAGGTAGAAGAACCAAATTATCTGACAGAGACAGGGGTCAGCTTGGCAACTGAGAGCTCTGAGCGCTGGGAACAGTTGTGAGAAATGAGTAGTTAAGTCCCAAGCAAACCTGCAGCAGATTGTCTGATTGATGGGCACAACTCAGCCCACAGTGGGTGGGCTGGTCCCTGGGCAGGTGAACTAGATTGAGGGCACTGGATGAGGAAACTGGCGTCCTTTGGTAAAATAGGCCAGACGTGCTGGTCTGGCAAGAAGAAACTGCCCCTCTCTCAGTAATCCCGTGGATATATGAATATTGGTCCCTGGTGTTGGATTGGACTCTCCTGCCAAGCTGGATTAAGAGCTGTAACCGGACAAATTCAAAAGAAAATTTGTCTTGAATTTGTCAGTAGTGAAGCAGGCTAACTGCTATGATACCCCAGCTGAGAGTCACTGTGGACTAGTAAACAGGTTGGAGCACTAACTCACAGGAGAGAATTGCAGATGGGTTGGCTCATGGAACTTGGTACATAACCCTGGGCAAAGTCTGGTTAATCCACCAGTCTTACTTAATGGAACTGTCCAAAGCAAGCCAGTGACATGATGTTCCTGAGCTTGGAGAGAGGGGATACCAGGGAAGCCACACTCTCTCTCCCAGTTTCTTTCTTTTCAAAAAAAATCCCAAAATAATTTATAAGAGAATCAATTTCTGCAAATAATTTGTTTATTATAAAACAGCAAAAATTACAGAGCTCAGTAAGATTAGTTGGATGTATTCGTAAAGAAAACATGTCAAACATTTTTTGCAAGGAGCTTATTTTTCTTTTTATACATTACCATAGTGAATTTATGTTAATTTTATCCTTTATCACCAAGTCCCAACTCCCTCTTTTCCCAATACATACTTTTCTTTTCCGACTGCTCCTCCTTTCCTGTCTTTTCTGCCTGGGTTGATTTATTTGCAGATGTCTAAGTACTGCTGAGGCATGGATGACCTACCAGTTGGTAAATTGCTAAGTAAAGAAGTTCCCCTTTTCCCGTCTTCCTTGCCCAGTTTCCTTTTCTTTAATTGTATCTATTCATTTATTTTAGTGGATTTACACGTACGTGCCACAGTGCACAGGTGGAGGTCAGAGAACATCTTTTTGCAAATCATTTCTCTTCACCATAGGGGCCTCCAGACATAGAAGTTGTGTGGTCAGCTTTGCGAGCAGACACTTTACCTGCTGAACTATCTTGCTGGCCTCCCTTGCCCAGTTCCTATATCCAGCTCAGCCTAGTACTCAGAGCCAACAGAACAAAAGGTGGGATCCATGGAGAGGATCTGGGCTGTAAACCCTAACAGAGCTCATGTCCAAGACCAGCTTGGCACAGCTCTGCCTTGGCCCCCTCCTCGGTTGCATTTACCAGTTCCCAACACATTCAACAACAGGGATCCTTGCTGACTGTATCTAAACACTGCTTGTTTCCTGGTTTTGTTGTTGTCTTGAGACAGGTTCTCATGCAGCCCAACCTCAAAGGTACCATGTAGCCAGGGATGTCCTTGACTTCCTGCTATTTCAACCTCTACCTCCCAAATCATAGGATGGAAAGCGTGCACCCCGACACCCAGCCCAGGGCTTTTTAATGCCAAACAAACACTCCTACCAACTCAGCTATGTCCCCAGTCCCAAGTTGGATTTAATTTTCCTTTCATGCATGTGTGTACAAGGTGCATACATGTGTGTTTCTGCACATGGGTCAGTGCACACACATCAGTGAACTGGAGGGCACGTGCCTGTGAAGGTCCAATACTGATTCTGGGAATCCTCCTCCTCAATGGCTCTTCCTCCTTTTTATTGTGAGCCAGGGTCTCAATTAAACCGAGAACAGGCCATTGGGGATAGTCTGGCTAGCCAGCTTGTTCTGGGGATTCCTAAGCTCTGCCTTCTGAGCATCAGAATGACAGGACGGCCATTACACCCCTCCGAGTGCTTTATGTGGGATCCAGGTTACCTAAACTTATTTTGCTTTTTCGGCAAGTGTTTCAACCACTGAGTTATCCTCAGCATGTATTAAGGGCTCATTTAAATTCCAGCATATATCACTACAGTATTCTTCTATGGTGGAGAATCCCCATGGTAAATTTGTCTTTTATACCCTCAATTTATTGACTTGTTTGTGTGGGAGGTGCATGTGTACCAGAGGGCACCTGAGTGTTCTCTTCCCACTGAGCTTATCACCAGGATGGTACAAAAGGCTTTAGCTTGTGCTCAAGAAGTGATGTTCTCTTCTTTTTCTACCACAACAGGAATTTTATTCGTAAAATGACTGGGCATCCATATTGCAAGGACCAAATTCTGTTTGTCAAACATAATAGGAGGAATACAGTAGCTCTAAAGAAGCTCATAGTCTGTCTCTCCTGTGGTCATGGCTGTGGTTCATGACCATGTCAGGAGTTCTGGGTAAGATACTCTATGAAGGACAACAGCACTGTGGAAAAACCAGCCAGAACTGAACACATTCCTGCCTCACTTTATTCAATGGTCAGGTGCACAACACAGATGTGTACTTTCATGTTGCAGATCACAATGTGTTCAGATTGTTATTCTGAGGAAAAGTTGTTTTTTCCATCACTTATTTTAGAATTACAGTGGCTACCCCTTGGGTCAACTCAATGTATACCATAATTATAAATAAGGGTTACACTCTGTAGTGTATCTGGGATTGGGGATGGAACATAGTGTGTTTCCTAAAGGATTCTTATGTGACCGATTTGGTCCCTGGCTGCTGGGCCCATTACTGAGTTATTGGGTATTGAGATTTCTGAATCATCCCTGGATTAATAGATGGAAGATTCATAATTTACTGGTGTTGCTCAAGCTAAAGGAAAAAAAGTAGTGGACTGCTCTTCAAATCCTGCTGGAGTCAGTGTGGCAGCCATGATGCCAAAATGAAAAAAGCTTATCAGCAGCAGTGAATTCCCAGCAGCCCCTTCTGTCTGAGCCTGGGGACAAGGAGGATGAGAATCCCATTGAACCTCTTAACTTTCTGGGACCTTCCCCTGCACCCCTTGATCAATAGAAAGCCTGGAGACACCAAGTCACCTTAGGATGGACAGGGATTAGGTTGGCCTTGCTCTGATGAGCCTCGCTGGGTCACCAGTGCTCTACACTGTGGCGGCCATAGTTGTCCACTTCACTGCTCTTCTGCTTTCCAGGCTGAATCCTGTCAGGATGTTGAGATCCTCTACCTCTGTTGTAGAAGACTTCTGGGTTGAGTGTTGAGTGTTCTGAAAATCTAGGGTATAATAGCAGCTATTTACAGAGCAGTTCAGGGCATAATTTTGCTACCTGTAGGTTCAGTGGCTGTTTTTCCCCATTGATCTATTCCTTTCCCTTCTATGGGTTGTTGTTATAATTAACAGTAACAGGAATGTGTTCCATTCTGACAAGCAGATCTTGAGTTCAATCAGAAAGCTCTTGGTTGTCTCTTTATACTTGTGTCCCTATTACACGGGTGGTCACCTGTTGTCAAGGTGATTTTGATTGAAACTGCTGATCTCACGTGTTGATGAGGCCTGTGATTATTTCTCTCCACCAGTAGCTTCTACAGTATCCTTGGTACTGTGTAAGCTATCCAGCAAGTAGGATGTTCTCAGATGAGTTTCAGCTGGTATATTTTGCCCATGTTCTCTGATCCATAACTGCTGCATCTTCATTAATAGGGTCTTACTGACAGGTGTTTGGAGAGCAACCAAGAGCAATCGCAAAACTCTATCATGTTTGGGGGCCTTTGAAAACTCTCTGACCAATGTCTTATTAGGAATTGTCATATTCCTGTTACTTCTAATATAGTTTTAATTGTCAGTGGGTTCTAAGTGGATCAGCTCAGGGCTTCCCCCCCCCCCTGTTTTCTGCACTCTGTGCTCCTCTACATAGGGACTGCCTGTTCTTGTTTCTTTCTATAAAATACAATTTTTATATATTACTAGCATAAGAGGTTCTTATGGGGTTACTTCCCATAATTATAGTGTTTTTCTATAAGTACTTCTGTCCCTCCTATCTCTTATCCCTTCATTCCCCCTACTTGCATTTTTATAATATTTTAATATTACTAATAAAAATACAGTGGAAACAAAAAAATGGGGGAAACAAAAGATGGGGCTTTGGTGTGAAGATGGAGGTCACCAGAGTATAACTTCTGTCTGGTCCTTTCTGACTCTCTCTGTCCTTCCAGCAGACATGAATTAAGGAGCGAGCTCGGGCTACATCCTTCCTCTAAGATATTTCAAACACATTTTAGATCACTGTCAAAGAAGCCAACCATGGACTCAAGCATCTGAAAGCAAGTCAAAATAAATCCGTCCTTCTTCCAGTTGTTTCTTTTGCTGTTTTGTCACATGAAGAGAGAACTGACTGATACAGTTCATCAAATCTTCACCACCGCATATGTTTCCCCCAATGACACTGGACACATCTGTGTTTCTGTTGAAGCAAAGTACTGTGAGAAAGTCAGGAAGGGCTGACTCCTAAACAGAGAGCATTAGGATGTTTGAATCTTTAAACCATAGGATGTTATCTAAAAGACATGTCATCCCTTCTATATATCTGTACTCAAAGACATCAGTATTAAAATACTCTTTCTTCCATGCTTTTTGTACATGAGAACATTTGTAGAGTACAGTTTATTATGTGCAGTGAAAAAAAACCTTCTTACATGCACGATCCTGCTATTCTTATGAATCACCTGGTGGCAGAAATGCTACAAGTACTTGGAATAATCCCAGTTTGGCTGATGCTAATGATAAAAATCAGAAATTATTGGGGGAGACAAAAGCACATATCTGCATGAGAAAAGAAAGTCTATGCTTTGATAACTAAGATATAATTTATTTGAACATTGGACCATTCCCAGATAATAATATAACCTGAAGTTAAACAGTTAATTATTTTAATGATTCATATTGTAAATCTTAATTGTCAATATTTTGTGTAATATTAATATTTTTGAGAGAGAGACAATAGCATTGAGTAGGATGCAAAACAAAAGCCATTTGGTATAAAATCATAACCGTATTTTCTTCTTTGTCATAAAAGTTTTATTTTTCTCTTTATCATCTAAATGGGAATCTGTACTTGACATTTTTGGAAATATCTCTGAACATATTTGGGCTCCAGGACATGTACAGGGACTTTAGCTTTACTGATGATTTGTGGGCTCTGAATCATTCAATTAGACTGGGATGGATACACTAGTTCTCAACTGAACAGCTGTCAAGGAAAGAAGGAAATATTTTGTAGGTTGTAAGATTTTTCTGAGATATATTGCACATTGTCATCCTTAACACCCCTGATTATAAAAGAAATATATCTCACAAATTCCTTGGTGGAATTTGCCTTGCCCAGTAAGTCACAGAAAGACCTTGGCAATGTGCTGGACCAACACCAAGTACCATCACAGAGGCGAAAAAGTGAGCACTTCCCTGTCTTGCCAGTTTTACTCCTGCAGCTAACTCGGAGAACCACCTGGGAGCATAAGTCAAGGACCACCAGGCCTGCAGCCTGCTATTTGCATAGTCCTGCTCAGAAACCACAAGTGCCTCAGAGTTGCTTTTAAGAGATGCACTTCTGTGAAGAGTGTGGGCTGAGAAAGATCAGAAAGCAGGATGCATTTTCTGATGCTACTTTTCAGCCTCCTGCTGCTCAGTGTCACAGGTAATAAAGACAGGAGACTCAATGAATAAAAGTCAAGATCGATGTCCCATGGAAGCTTTAGTCAAAGAGAAGATGCTTTTTCCTTTGTCTTTTCTGCACAGTGTATGGTATGCAGTCATCTTACATGTCTCTTTCTACTAACTTCTCTCTCTCTTTATGTCTAGTGTCCCATGGAGACAACGTGCTCACTCAGTCTCCACCATCCATGGCGGCTTCTCCAGGGGATAAGATCACCATTACCTGCCTGGCCAGCTCAAGTGTAAGCACCAATCGCTTGCACTGGTACCAACAGAAGCCGGGATCCTCTCCTAGACTCCTGATTTACGGCACATCCAACCTGGCTTCTGAAGTCCCAAGTCGCTTCAGTGGCAGTGGGTCTGGGACCTCTTACTCTCTGTCGATCAGCAGCATGGAGGCTGAAGATGCAGCCACATATTTCTGTCAGCAGGAGAGCAGTTACCCACCCACACAGTGCTACAGACTGGAACAAAAACTGCTTCCACTCAGCGGGGCCCAGCTGCTTCCCCCTCAGAGAATGAAACTTAGTCAAGGGTTTGATTGGTATGTGATAGAATCACAAATATTTCTGCTGTGAACCCGAGAATGAATTCATAAAGGGACTGAATTCACTTACAAAGGGAAATGTACAGATGGAGAAGACAGGATGAGGTTACAAATGTGCAGAGATTTCTGGGAATCCTCACTTCTGAATTATTTACAACTTAGTGAGGAACGATGACAAGGAATCAAGATTCACAAGTCAGTCATCAGAGTTCCTAGTCATGTGTCTGGTGTGAAGAAGTACAGAGCAGAAGAAATTCTCCTGTCATTATTTCTATGCAACGCTGAGACCACTATCTCATGGCATTTTTGAAGAATGTCCATCACTGTAGAGAAGGGTACATCTAATTAATAAACACAAATATAAGACTGTTATCAAAGTTTCACATTATAAACAAGTACATATATTCTTCTCATTTCATACTGTTCCATCTTTTAATGAAAAGTTGAAACATTGATAAATATTTAGAAATAATTTTCAAATATCCACCGACTAGAAATACCTCACACGAAGACTGAAAGGAACTAATGTCTGCCCTTAGATGTGATGCCAGAACATATGTGTTCAATTCTTGGCAGACTTACTTCCATCACTTAACATGAAAGGTAATAATATATCAAAAAATCTTCTCACTGCATGACTCTTCCAGTGGAAAAAGATGGGGAGGAGTTGGGATTGTGTAATTAAACTGAGAACATCAATTCATTGTATGGGATATGAATCTATAAAAGAATAAAAACAAAGTTCAATTACAAAACTTTGAAAATAAAACAACGTGAAAATAAAACTTTTGGAAAAGATCTGTAAGGAAGAAGGAGATTATTTAGGTTTGATAGGAGATAAAAGAGGAGTAAACAATTGAAATACATAGGAATATGGAAATATCAAAGAAAAAAATCTGTTAATAAAAAGTGAGTTAAATTAAAGAATTCATGTAAGGGAAATAAACAGTAAACTCTATATCAACAGACCCACAAGTACATTTGGTTAAGAGTAACACATGGAGTCAGGAACTAAACACAACATAGACAACAGATTTATGTAATAAAAAATAAAAAATATGACTAGAGCATATAAGACCATTGTGACTGTTGGAAGCCCAACCATGTGCAAAAGTGGGAAGAGACACATGATAAATGCAGAGAAAATACATTGAATGAAATACCAACAGATACTCTTCCAAATTTGTAGAAGAGATGGACTTTCAGTTCCAAGAATTTTCAAGAATTTGGCTCACTAGAATATTTATGCACAGTTTCTGCTCTTCCTATTCTAGGCTCATATTCCAGAGCCATCAATCATATTAAGAGGAAGAAACAGTGATTTATGATATTATACATTCCTTCAAAGAGCAAATAGTTCCCTTGTAATGACTAAGTAGAAAGTACATTCACTTAGAATGAGTAGAGCAGTCAATTCTTTCTACATTGGAGGAATTAGCTAACTATCTCCCTGTCTAGATATGTGCACACTGATACACCTATGTCTCTAGCTAAAAAGACAGAAGTTGAAATGGTTATCACTAATTGCATTCAGAACTGCATAGTTTAAAAATATTTTTCTCCAGAGAAGTAGCTTCCTTTTCTAGCAATGAGTATAATGTCTCTTACTTCACTCACTAATCTCCTCAGTTGACCAATTTCTTGCATAAAATCCTTCTTTGTCAGCATCTCCTGGGCTTCCTTTACAGACATCCCATGTGAAACCATACAGTTCTCCACTCTGAAGGTCCTTTGTGAACTTCACTGTCTCTGTGCACCCACAGGAGTATCAGCCTCATGCAGCATGAGTCTCACCCCAACGTCGAGGACCCTAAATGCTTTCCTTCTGCCCCATCTGTCAGATACTCAAGAGTCAACGCTACTGATGTTGCCATATTCTGAATCCCAATCTGTGGCTGTAAATTCCCAGGAGGAAAGGAAAGTGCCCCTTTCATTTCCAAATGCCTTCTTCGCAAAGATATTGCAAACAATGCTCTCCTGGGAGCCAAGAGAGTTTTGATAGTGATACACTATGCAGGTTCATACAGTACTGTAGAGTGAAAAGTATGAATGAATTGTTGAAATTCAGAGGACTTCTATGTCTAAACAACATGGCTTAGCTAAGACCAGATGGAGACCAAGACCCATATTTGAAAGTATCAATGAAACACTGGGAAGAGAAGATTAAGATACAAAAGAAGCTCATCCTTGTCACCTGGTGTTTTTCTTCTGGAAATAACATGACACTGTCTTGGATTTGCGTCCCAGTCATCCAAGGAAGGTTGTTGTGTAGCGACCTGAAATTGTGTATCCTGGGTGGAGGTTCATGATAATCAAATATAAACCCTTCGAAGGTCTTAGCAAGTTGCTGAAGCTAACAGTACTCACAGGCTTTACGCCACCAACAAGGTGAGAGGAGCAGTAAGCCCCTCCCTGACCAAATGAAACAGTTGGAGGAGACGCCTTAGAAAACCAAGATGGATGTGAGTTGTGCAGAGTTCCACTTTTGCAGGATGCATGAGGGATGAGCCTTTGGGTGAGGTCACTGCCTTTGAGTCCCCTTCCTCCTGTTAGTAACCCTCACCCATATCCCTGAATATCCCTAATTAACTCATTGTTCCACCAGAGTGGACGTTGGTATTACTGTTACAGATCGCTGTCATTAGATTCCTATCAGAGGTGAACAGAACTTTGTGATGTCCCTCCAGGGACGTATCACACACATGAGGAAGGAGGGAATCTCTTAAGTTGTCCTGATGGAAGAAACACCACTGGATGCGGATAGCTATTATTATGTCACAGGTTAGTGAAGGCAGAGCACGCCCTTCCTTACAAATCATGAATTTCTCATTATTATAAGTTTTTGAACTCACTTCACAACAAGTGTTATCAGAGAAAGGAAGTAGGCATTTGGAATTGTTGAAAGTAATATCGACAGGCAGCAATGAAAAGTCTGTGAATGCTGCTGAAACTTTGAGACAGTGGAAAAAATCTCTTTAGTAGATGGAGCAGAAGGAAAGCAGGTTGTACAGCTGCAATTAATTTAAATAACATGTTGTTCTCAGCACATGACATTAATGTCACCCTTTTTCCCAGTGGAAAGCTATATTTAATTTTAGGTAGATCAGCATGTCTTTCATTGGCTTGCAAAACCTAGTGACCCTGGGTCCTTCCTGAGTCTCTCAGATGTTTATCTCCAGTCATGCAAAGTGCAAACCTGGAAATGTGCCCAGACTTTCAGCTGTGCTCAGCCCTGCCTAACCCCTGATGATTTGCATGCACAGCCATTTGCCCTGAGGGACTCTTAATAGGCTTTTCACACCTGTGGAGGAGTTAGATCTAGTCCTGAGCCAGGATGGATGTGAGCATCCACACTCAGCTCCTGGGGCTCCTGCTGCTCTGGCTCCCAGGTGAGAAACAAGCACTAGAAGTTTGCTTATGCAATGTGGTCAGGGCTGCCAGGTCCTCAGGTGCTTTCTTCAGTAGCTTGATCATCACAGGCTGCTAATTGTATGTTTTCATTCCCAGGTGCCCAGGGTGGCGTCCGGATGACACAGTCCCCGTCATCTGTGTCTGCATCTCTAGGAGACAGAGTCACCATCCAATGTCGTGCAAGTGAGGGAATCAACAGTAATGTAATCTGGTTTCAGCAGAAACCAGGAGAAGCCCCCAAACGCCTGATCTTCCGTGCAACCAGTTTAGACACTGGGGTCCCCTCCAGGTTCAGTGGCAGTGGGTCTGGGACAGATTTCACTCTCAGTATCAGCAGCCTGCAGCCTGAAGATGCTGCGAGTTATTACTGTCAACAGTATGATACCTCACCTCTCACAGTGATACGAGTCATGACAAAAACCTCCAAGGGAAGAGAAAGTTTGAGGCTGCACTGCCCCAGAAGTTCATCTGGGTATTACCACCAGCTGAGAACATTTGTTTTCTAATATGCATCTAGGTTTGAAGGGGTCCAGAGAGTAACTCACTTTCCAATTCTCCCCCTTCTCTGCTTCAACAGCTCAGAAATGACTGTGTCCCTCTTGACCATGTTAAGTAATAGTTATGATATCTGTAAGTAACGAGCTAAATTTTAGCACTAGGTAATAAGTTATGTTGTCTGAGGCATCTCTTGTACTATCAGTTTGATTCAAATGGAGGAAAACAAGCTACCATAGATCTTATAAGAAGGAACTTAGTTTAGTTTTTATTCTTTGAGAATTTCATACATGAACACAATGAATTTACATCATTTTCATCCTTTAGGACATCATCTCATCTCTATTCCTTTTCATTGCACACTCTTCCTTTCTAATCAGTCTCCCTCCTTCCCTCCCTGCATGAATGCCACACTGCGTTTCATCTTGGATGCCTGTCACTAGCAAGTGTCTGAGTAACGCTGGGGCATGGATGAGTAATTAATAGGGAATTAATTAAAGAAAGTAGAAGTTAAGTAGGTCAAATTTTCCTGTCTCGAATTAACTTTTAACAGCCTCTCAGGTAATTGTAGTGCCTCTTGAGACCTTCCACATTCCATGGTGAAATGTTGACTGACCACATCTTGTGCATGTCTCGTGGAAGTTCAGAACTGCAATAAGTTCATGGATGCAGAAGCCCTGTTATGTCCAGAAGATATTGTTTGGTCACATCCCACTTCCCCTTTAATGTTACAAACACAAGTCAATTTAATAAACAATACTGAATTATATGCTAGCACCAATAACTGGTTTGGGGAAGGTGGAGGTGTGGTGGTCAGGAGGCTGATATTAGATGAGGAGACACTCTGATGTTCATCTAGAGACCAGAGGTCACATATGAATCAAGGTATGTGCTGTCAATCATGGGGTCCTGAGACTGTCAGTGTTAATCCAGTGTTGCAGTGCTGATGCCCCAACTGTCCATAACACCATTCTGGGTGTTCTATAGTCCTGGCTCTATCCCTGCATCTGACTGCAAGTGCTGGTGGATAAGACAATCTCTGTTTCTACCTCTCAGATCTCAAGGAATCGAGCAAATCTACATAAGAATTTGGGTAGGACAATGGGTTACTGGTCAAATTTAATACAACAATCATCAACAACATCTTGATCACAGGTACTTGTTTAACAGGCAAAATAGCAGTCTGGTCTCAGGATAAATTCATTGTATCAAGACATTTGCACATGAGGAAAAGATGAGTTGATTCATATTTGTTTGGTGTTTAAGGAGTGTTAAATGTTAAGTACAATTCTCTAAACTCAGTTCACTAAGTGGCCTTTTGAAATGTTCAGGCTTTCTAGGAATGCTATTTATTGTCAGTTCCCCAACACTGCCTGTTTTACTGCAAACTTAAAAATATTTTCTATTCCAAATCTCTGTAATACCTACAGTAATCGCAAGGATTATGAACAGGAGGGATGGGGTAGGAAGGCCACAGCAGAAACAAGGAGAGAGGGACCATGATACACCAGAGAAAATAGGCCACATCAAGGACTGCAAGTAAGTAGTGAGACATCTGGTGAAGTTCACAGACTTTCGTTCCTGGTCATTTACAACTGGGGGGGGGGGTATGATCTCACCAGAAAGGGAGGGCATATAGTCTGGCAGATAAGAAGTAACCATTTTGCAAATGGGTGATTGACCCCTCCTTCACAGTGGTTTCCTACTTTTATTGCATCTACCTTGAATATACTCTTATTGAAACTTTTTTAATGATTTAATTTTTACTTTTTTGGAATTTCACACATGAATTCAGTGTATTTGTGATATGTTCACGCATTCACCGCAATCTCATCCCCTCACACCTTTTACAATTACGACTCTTACTTCCCTTCCTGTCTCCTTATTTTCATCATGTCTTTTCATATGTTTGGCCCGCTGAGTTTCATCCTCAATCTAGCCATGCCCAGAAGAAAATGCTTTAAAATACAATCAAAGAGGTCTTCATTAAGGATGGAAAACAGTCAGTTACAAAACTCCCAAGGGAAACAACTATAACAATTTAAGACTTTTCTGAGCCGTGGTTTCAACCTCTACTCTTAACAAGAGCTTTAAAAATCCCCAGGGGAAATGCAGCTGGTGGAGAGGAAGGGAAACATCTAAATGTCCAAGCCTTGGTGAGCAGCAAGTCCAGGAGGTTTGTGTTCAGCCCTGGAGCACTGTGGGAGGAAGCTCCTCATCCTGCTGACAGTTATATGTGTGACAGTTATATGTGGCAGCATCATTGGCCTCCACGGGATGGATGGTGAGTGTTAAAGCTGCCTCAGACCCACGGCCGCTGAACCTGGCTGGGACCCCAGATACTTGATTGGATGCTGCATAGATCAGGAGTCTGCGAGGCTGTCCTGGCTTCTGTTGATACCAGTGCATAAAACTAATGCCAAATGTGGCACCAACATACCGGCTGGTCCTGCCGGAGATGGTGGACTTCTGTCCCAGAGCCAGGGCCACAGAAGCTGGAAACTCTCAGCACAATGTTGCCAGTGGAACCTGGAAAAGAAGTGCACACATCACTAAAATCATCCAGTGTAACATGAAAAACCTCTAACAAGAGTCAAGGACACCACTCTGAGAAGCCAGAAAAGAAAGGATCGCTGGGAACTGAAAGCCAATTACAAATGCCAGAATTCCAATGGTCAAGTATTTTCAGTCGTGGAACACAGCGATGCGTCCAACGCTTCCCTGCACCTCTCACCTGGAACCCAGAGCAGCAGCACCCATAGCAGGAGAGCGGCTGACCCCATCGCTGACGGCTGCACTAGAGGCTGCTTCTGTGGCCACTGGCCAGATGCCTTTAAAGGTGCTTTCAGGAGCCTGGAATTTTGCCAAAGACTCAACATGCAAATCAGCTCAGACAGGCTTAGGCTGGTGCTCAAATGGGCACCGGCTCTTGATTCACCCAGTGGCAGCTGAGGTCTGCACACTTTTGCTAGAAGAGCTCCAGCCTGGCCAAGGGGATTCTGGGGGCTGCTCTGCTGAGTGTCACCCCCTGATATCTGTGAGGTGCCGTGTGCAGGGAGTGTTGTGGGTGCTCTGCTCTGAAGGATGTGAGCCTCTCTAGGAACACTCTGGTCCCTCGGGAATGCATTTGTCAACCAATGATGCATCCCACCTGGAGAATCATGGCAAGTGGAGAAAGCAATTAGTTTTTAAGAAAGTTTGGAAGAGATTGGAACAACTAGCAGACTTCTAGAAAAATCTGTGAATGCCCTTGGGATTGATAAACACAGATTCAGGAGCATGGAGTTTAGGTGAAGGCTGAGAACCTACACTAATGTATAATCCTGTTTCTCTGTGAACAAAGCCGTATTCTCCATCCATTATTTCAAAAGCCCATGCTGAGATGTCAAGACACCATCATAGGAAGAAGAGTAATTTCCCTGCATTCTGTTCAGATGGAGGACACTTAGTCTTCAATACCCACTCCTTCTGTTCATGTCAGTAAAAGACGCAACTGTAGAACCCCAATTCTCCTATCGTTCTGTCCCAAAGACTGGAATGGTTGTATATGTAATGTTATAATTACCTCTAAAACATTAAATTATTTCAACAGTATGTCAAATTGATGACATCATTAACAAATTATAAAATTGAATGCATAGCAAAAGATGTTTCAAAAACAATTTCCACATGGTTTGATATATCAATAATTCTTCATATTGAATCAAAATTTTCTCCAGTGAAGACAGGTCTTTTTCACATTTATTATTTAGTATCTGTGTGCACATGTGCACATGCATGTGCACACACTTGTATGGAGGTTAGAGGTTAACCAACAACTCAGTCTATTCTCTCCAACATTTGGGATTCAAGGTTAAAAGTCAAGACCACCTGACTTGGCAGCAAAGTGCCCTTCACCATTGAGCCTTCTACCTGACCCATGACAAGTGGTTTTGAGTGTGAAAAGCTTTCAAGTCACCATCCTTTAAATCCAAGTTTAGATTGCTTCATTTTACACAAGCAAAACCATCTCTGAAAGGGGACAGACCCTCCTAAGTCCTCATGAAACTTTACCAAAAATTTAGAAGACAATATCTCACAAAGTTAAGTGAATCAAAGGAGTGTGAATAAAAAGTGTGTGAATAAAAATCTATAGAAAATTCAGACAGCATAGATTATGTGCACATATCAAACTTATCAAGTATTTATATAAAAACTATGAATGTAATATCATACAAAAATATGGAAAAGAGAGAGACATAACATACAACTGGAGCTAAGGTGCTCACATGCATCAATGCTGCAGAGGAAGACATGTCACCAATGCACATGGACCGACTGCAGAGCAAGTTCTAGGCCAGTCTGACTCACCTAGAAAGAAATTTCCCCAACCATCGAGCAAAAAAACAAATAATTGATTAAGAAGCTGCAATGGCCAATGCAAAAGAGTAAGATATTAAATATAGAGCCCTGTGACTGATAAAGTTGCCAACTTGTCAATGGTTCAAGTTCTCGGCATGTTCATATTCAATTGGAAGTACAATTGTAGAGAACTAATCCTAGAGAGAATCTTCAGGAGATTGGACAACTGCTGGGGAAGGCATGGTAAGCGGGACTAATCCCTAGGTAGGTGAATAAGATAGAGGGAACTAGTTGAGAAAATTGGTATCGTTCTATGCAATTGGTCAGACATGCTAGTCTGGAAAGTGAGGATTGTCTCTCTTTTAGTTATATGGATATGGTTTGGCCAATTTACTCAGCCTTTGATGTTGCAGTGTTCTCTCCTACCAAGAATGGAAGTAACTGTACCTAGACAGTAGTAAGCCATAATTAAATCCCTTGTTCCTTACGCCATTTAGTTGTTAATTTATCAGCAACATTCAGAATAACTTCAGCAGCGGACCATAAGGCCCAGCTCCAGCCCTCCAGTGTTCTGACCGCTCACTTGCTTGCAAAGCAAGAAGAAGATGCTAACTGTTGGACATTTGGGTTGGTTCCATGAATTTGCTATTGTAAACAGTGCTGCTATGAACACGGTCGTGCTTGTGCTATCGAGGCGAACCTCTGCTGCATGGGGGGTTATTCCCAAAAGTGGAATAGCAGGGTCATATGGCATTTCAGTCTTTAGTTTCTTTAAGAATCTCCAGATGGCTCGCCAGAGTGGCTGTATGAGCCTGCATTCCCACCAGCAATGTAGGAGAGTTCCCCTCTCTCCACATCCTCTCCAACATTTGTTGTTGTTTGTATTGTGGATTTTTGCCATCCTGATCGGGGTGAGAAATGGAGTACTACTCAGCCATCAAAAATGATGAATTACTGGAATTTGCTGGGAAATGGATGTCATTAGAAACAATTATATTAAGTGAAGTATCCCAGACCCAGAAAATTAAGTGCCAAATGTACTCCCTAATAGGTGGCTCCTAGTACCACACCCACCCAGCCCACCTTGAAACACTCAAAGATAAATCTATGTAGTACCTACAGTAATTCCAAGGATTTTGAACAGGAGGGAAGGGGTTGGAGGGCCACACTAGACATAAGGAGAGAGGGGACCATGTTACAGCAGAGAAAATAAGCCTCCATCAAGGACTGCAAGTAAGTAATGAGACACCTGGTTAAGTTCTCAGACGATCGTTCCTGATTAATTACAACTGAGGGAGTATGATCTCACCAGAAGGGGAGGGCATATAGTCTGGCAGATAAAAAGTAACCATTTTGCAAATGGGCGATTGACCCCTCCCTCACTGTGGTTTCCTACTTTTATTACATCTACCCTTGAATGTGCTCTTATAACAAGACTCCAGTTTAACCAGCTTTTTGTCTCTGGCCAGGGGGTGACATACAATGCCCATCAGGATGGAGTAAAGGGCATTGCAGGAACAGCAAAACTGCAAAAGAAAATCAACAACCCACAATCCAGAACTTCAGAGACTCTATATCAACCACTTAGAACTAGGCCAGCCTAATCTCCCCCCATCCTGAAGTTCAGGAAAATTTGCGGAAGAGGGGGTGGTAAGATTGTAAGAGTACAAGGATGGGAGGAGTAATGATATACAAGATGCTCCACACAAGTTAGGGCCGAAGCAATCATACATGAACTTTGCATGCCCTGTGCAATCTCCAACACACTATTGACCTCACAAAGTCTAGCATCTGCTAAAGGCACCAAGATCCTTGGAGACAAGGGATTGACAGCCACAGTAGTGTTCCTATGCTTAAGGGGAGCACAGGAAAGGGTTCAGGGAAATACAATTGGGTCCTTGTACGTCATCGGAGAGGAGGATCCAAAGGAGAGTCTGGCATGCACATTAAAGGACTCTCTGGGGATTGGGGGGGAGGCACTGGGGGATGGGGAGGGAGGGGTGAGGGGAGGAAAATCAGGGGGTTCGAGGGGAGGATAAGGGAGGGAGGGAAGTGGTGTACCTATTAAGTTTGTATGAGCAGAAATAATAATAAAAAATGTTAAAAAAAGAAGACGCTAACTAAGCTCCAATCAGCTCTATAAATGACAGAAAGCTCTGAAGGCCAGCACGTGGGCATGGGACCTACTTCTATAAGTGTGTTACCTGGAAGGGAGACAAGCAGTGCAACTTTCCCTCACAGACACTTGACTGCGCACATGTCCACGGTGAGGTCACCACTGCTGTGTTGGGCAGAGGGCAGTGCACATCCTGTCCTCAGACACAACAGACTTATATAGTCTCATCCTCTCCAGTGCTGCAGGCGTCTTCCTTTTTTCTTTTTTTTTTCTTTTTATTATTTATTCAATTTGTGTGTATGTGTGTGTGCACATGTGTGTGTGTGTGTGTGTGTGTGTGTGTGTGTGTGTGTGTGTGTGTGTGTGTAGAACCACGGAGGAATTCGGGAACCACCATGGACGCCTCTACCTCCTCCTTGTTTACTCTGCCCCGGGATTCACAGGCTTTGCCCTACCAGGACCCGAAGTGCAGGCCAATCCTGCTTCTGCTCAGTATCTACACGTGGGGTCAAGGATCTGAATTCAGGACCTTCCGCCTGCAAGGGAGAGGCTTAATCCCTGAGCCAACCCTCCAGCTCCTGTAGGCGTCTTCCTAACACAGAGAATTTGTATCAGTGTTTCACCTCAAAGGCCTCCCACTCTCCCCTTTGCTCTTTAAATTTACCCAGTAGGCAATTTGCATGTGTCTCCCTAGGGAGGCCCTGCCCTTCAAGTATGTGATAAAAATTCAGTTCTGGTCCTGCTTCTACTGCACTGGACTGTTCAGTTCACCATCTCAGAACGAGGCTCGCTGCTCAACTCCTTGGGCTGCTGATGGTCTGGGTCTGTGGTAAGGACAGAGGAGTAGAAAAGGGACAAGTCGGTGAGCTCTGGAGCCTGCTGGTTCCCATGTGTTCTATACACATGTGACCTATGATTGGTATTTTTTGCAGTCACAGAAACCTGACCTCTGGGGAGGACAGTCACATACAAACAAGATAATGGTGTGTGGGAAGTTTGGAGATCCTGCTATAGTTTACAATTCATGGATTATTCTTAATTGGATATCTTGTGTCTTTGAATCAAAGTCACAATAGTAATTTTGTACAAAATATTAACCAAGATGTGAATGGCTGATTCTTTGCATGTGACCATCTCCTTGTGTCTCTTTGTTTAAGGATCTTCTGGAGATATAAACATGACCCAGACCCCACTATCTCTGTCTGTTGCTTCTGGAGAGGTGGTCTCCATCTCCTGCAAATCCAGTGAGAGCCTGGTGCACAGTGATGGAAACACCTACTTGAATTGGCTCTTACACAAACTAGAGCAGTCCCCACAGTGCCTGATTTATAAGGCTTCCAAAAGGGATCCTGGGGTTCCTGACAGGTTCATTGGCAGTGGGTCAGGGACAGATTTCACACTCCAAATCAGCAGGGTGGAGGCTGAGGATGCTGGAGTTTATTACTGTTTGCAACATACAAAATATCCTAAAACAGTGATACAGCCCCATACAAAAACCTCCCCACTTGAATGGTGTCTTAAGAGCTAGTTCCCTCTGGTTCATCATTAACATATTTCTCTGACCCTACATGTGAGGACAAGCAACAGAGCAGCAAGGCACAGCTGAGTTCTCTGTCCCATGGGCAAAGCAGGAAAAGACCATTCATGATGCCATCAGGCACAAACTGCACAGCACGGCGTGTGCATCCAAAATGTAAACATGATCTAAGCTTATTCTGAGTACATAGGTGCAGGTGATATCAAATAGGACATTAGAAGACTCAACAATCTGTTCTGAAAATTATCTCTTAAGTAGTGGAGTATTCAAGAGATTTCTACTTCTTTATGGGTTTCAAATTATGTTTCTATCACAATAAAACAGAGCAAAAATATAAATGCCCTCACCTGAAATGTTTACTAAATATTCACCTGGAGTGTTCACATAAACTCTTGGCATGTTGGTTCTAATTTCTTGAAGGAAGCACCTGGGTTTGCTGTTGTGAAGGCGCAGCGTCATCGCACTGGGAGCCAGTCTGGAGATGCTCGAGAAGCTAACAATGGAATTATCATGTTTTTCACAAGGTCTACTCCTGAATATATAATGAACCCATGTCAGCAGACCAGGCAAATAATGGCAAGTAAATATGTGTTTATTGTTGCTCCTTTTATAACAATTAAGAATTAGAGCCACAGTGCAATACTTATCACTGTAAATGACCCCGTGAAAAGCTGAATTTCTTTTACTTTGAAGAGTGCCGTGGTGTTCTGATCATCTGTATTTGCAAAAACACTTCAGTGGCCCATAGGGCTTTGTCATAGTTAGATGCAGATGTCAACGTGATGGTTAAGGTTTGGAATTCTATGCAGTTAGAAAATTACTAGTTGAGTTAAGTACAGAGTGAACCGGTAGGATTTTATCTAGTTGACACATGGGCAGACATGGTGAGTAGGACTAGGCTCTGGACAGGTGAATAAAATGCAGAGAGCTGGTGGAGGAACTTTTCATCCTTCTGGAGACTCGTCTGCACATGCTGCTCTGCTAAGCAAGGATCGTCCGTCACTCGACTGTTATATGGATGTGATGTGGTCAGTTCCCTCCGCCACTGGTCTGGCTGTGGGCCCTCTTGCCAATCTGAACAAGCAAGTGTAACTATGAATTATAAGAGAAAATGAAACCCCCTGTTCCCTCAAGCTGCTTTTCTATGACTTTATCAACAACCATGCAGAGCTCCTGCTGCAGGCCTTATGTTTGCTTCCAGGAAGTAGTTAACATATGGCATCCTCCACGAATCCCAGAGGAAATAACACTAGCAATGATCTGCATGACATGGGCAGGATATTCTTCAGGTCTGCAGAGGAGAAATAAAACAGCTTCAGTTGTAACCATGAAACCCTGAGGAGAGGATCACAGGGAAAATGGGAGTGGTGCTCAATCACTGAATTTCTGTTCGCTTGTGTGGAGCACTGAAGACAAATGCAAAAATACAATGGCGTGTGTGGTGAGCTTGGATTGTAAACTGGGAAAGGAAGACATGGGCAGGTGAGGTGAGTTGACTGTTACAAAGGATCCTTGCGTTGGGCTCTCCAGGAAATGGAGGAGCACAGAGATTCCTCCGTACGGAAGAGTTGATGGTAAACAGCAGTGGAGCGCTCAGCCCTGAACAAGACATTGGTTTCATCCCCACTAGGAGTCAGAGAACACTGCAGAAGAGGTGTGGGGTGGAAAGAATGTGAGATCTGAAAGGTGGAGACCAGAGCTCAGAAATATCATCTCTGCACAAGACACAGCAATGTGCTCAGCAGCCCAGTGCTTGCAGGGGTCTCCCTAACACAGAGAGCATTTTGTGTCAGCGCCTCACTTCACAGTCTTCCAGCCTCCCCTTTGCTTTTTACTCTTTGCTTTGCCCACTTGGCAGTTAGTATGCTCTCCTCAGGTTTGCCCTGCCCTTCCTTATGAGACAAAAGCTGAGTTCTCATCCTACTTCCACTGGGTTGGACCCTTCAGTTTGGTGTCACACAAAAGGTTCAAAGGCTGGGGCTGTGCATGTGACCATGTGCTTGTCTCTCATGGTTTCAGGATCCTCTGCTGATGAAGAAGTGACCCAGATTCTGTCATCTCTGTCTATTGCTCCTACAGAGTCAATCTTCATTTCCTGCAGATCAAGACAAAGCCTGGTAGACAGTGCTGGAAACACTTCTAGCCCTGGTTGGCAGAGACTGGGAAAACCCATAGTGAAGCAACAAAGAAGGAACAGCAATCCAGGATGATTCTCAGTCACAGAGACACAGTGTCCTTTTGATACACACACAGACACACACACACACACACACACAGACATACACAAAGACACAGAGAGAGAGAGAGACAGAGAGAGAGAGAAACTGTACATTCATACATACTCACCTCCACACACTAAATCAATTAATTAATTAAGTTTAAAAGTTTTATCAAAAAGAAGTTGAGCCAACCTAGCATCCAGCGACAATATGGAACAGAGAAAATATCCTTGAGATTGAGGACAAATGTAATAACTCATGTAAAATTCTAGAAGGTTGTCCTTTTGAAAAATATTTCCCTGATTGGTCTTGAACTCCAGGACTCAAATGATCTGCCTACCTCAGTTGTGCATGTAGCTAAAACTACAGACAGTGCCTGAACATCATTTCTCAATACCGCTTACGTGAAGGAGAATTATCAGGAAAGATGAAAGTCTCTCAGTTTTATGGAATATTTTTACACAAACCAATTTTTGCAGTGCTGATATTATGAAAGAAGAATTGTATAGAAAACCTGTTCAAGTAAACAACAACCTTTCCAAATCTTAGGAGAGATATGGACAGCCTGGTGCAGGAATCTCAATTGATTCTAACCGTTTTAACCAAAAGCACAATATTCTATGACATATAATCAACATTTCAAAGGAAAGAACAATGAGAAATCCTGAATTCCCTCCTTTCTCTGATTCCCTTTATTTGACTACTGAGCATGCCATGTGTTAGGGAAATTTCAGGCCTTCACAGGGCACTTACGTGTCCTCCAAGAAGAATGTTGGGAAAAATCTGGAATATTAAGATATCAAGATACAGACCCAAAGGAAATTATGCCACTTGCAACCTGCATCCACATGTTGCATCAGAGCCTGGTACACAGTGATGGAAACTTCTTCTTGCTTTGGTTTGTGCACAAGCCAGGGCAGTCTGCATAGTGGTTGATTTCTAAGATTTCCCGCAGGGTTCCCCTCGTTCCTGACAGGCTCGTTGGAAGTGGGCCTGGGACAGATTTCACACTCCACATCTGCAGGGTGGAGGCTGAAGATGCTGGAATTTATCACTTTTTTCAAGGTACACGTTACCCTCACATTGCAATGCAGCCCAGAACAAAAACTTCCCTCCTTGTCGGGGTCCACATGTATTCAAATGTTGTTTCTCTTGAAAGCATCATAGAAAATTCTCTGAAACAGATTGAGAAGAGAAGCAGGAAAGCAAAAAAGCAATGACAGAGTTCTCTGTCTCATGAGATGACAGACAATCTCAGGTCAAATGCATTAATGGTGCTTTCAGCTATTACATATTGTATATGTACATAGTACATTGTATATGTACCAGAAAAGTGAACATATGTTAACTGTCCCTGAGTAAATAGTTATGATTAAAAGCAAAGAAGTTTCTAGAGGGATCAATGACCAGTGATCCTGCCGACATTATGAAACAGAAAGAGGAGAGTCATGTTAATGAATTCTAGGGCTTCCTGAGTTGTTTATAGATTGTGTTCTTTCTTTCTTTTTTTTTCTTCTATTCCCTTCTCTCCCTCCACCCCTCCCTGGTTCTCCTTGCTCCCTCCCCTCTTTTCCCCTTCATTTCCCCCTCCCTCCCTTTTTCCCAGTGCCCTCTCTCCCCCTCTCCCCCGCTCCTGGAGCATCCTTTAGTGTGCATGACAAACATCCCTCTGGGTCCTCCTCTCTGATGAGGTGAAAGGACTCAGTAGCATTGCCTAGAGCTCTTCTTTGTGTTCCCGTTTAGTATAGGAACACTATTATTGCTCTTAATCCCTTACCTCTAAGGATCATAGTGCCTGTGATTCATGCTAGACTTTGGGGGTTCAATGATATGGTTGATTGTTCCACAGGTCATGCAAAGTCCTATTATGATTACTTTGGCCCTAACTTGTATGGGGTATCTTTTATTTTATTTTTTTATGCATTGGCTGAACTTGCTTTATTCAGTTATGATCAATAAAAATGCATCAGTAAATTATTATTATCTGCTTTTTAAATATTGATATATTATTATCAATAAAAATGCCTCAGTTATGTTTTCTAGCCATGTGACAGTACATTGTGATCACAATTTTTAAGATGCAAAGGAAACATTGATTCTGTTCCAGGAAGAAGCTTTAGGTAGCAGTGGTCCTGTGGTTGCTTTGGTCAAGTTTCATCCGTGTTAGTGGGTTGGAGTTCATTACAGATGAAGTTAAATGACACAAGAATAGGGAAACCATGAAGGCAGAAGTATGAGAGTCTGGCCCAAGAACCAGTTCAAGTGAACGAGGTAAGTAATACAAGTTTATTGTCATAATTCTAGAACTCCCAAGCATTCAACTCTAAACAGAGCTTCCTGGCTACGGATCACAGTGCCCTGGTATAACTACATCTGACTCAGCTTGGGAAGTTCTGTTATTGAAGATACAGGTTCTCCTGAGAGGGCTTGAGGAGATGCCATAAATAGAATAATATAGTTATAAATAAATTTATAAATATAAAATATATATATGTATAAAATAACTTAAAAAATAACATTCACTAGTCTGTCTCCTTGAGGTTCAGCTTTGGGAGGCATTTTATCAAAATGACCCCACTTATTGGCATTAAAAAAATCACTGAGGTAGGAAAGATGGAGCTATTACCCCCTTCCTGCTGAAAGTGGTAAAACCGAGGTCCTATAAGTTTATCCTTCTTGATTAAAGGTCTGCCAGGCACTTGGAAGCAAAACTGGACGGAAATTCTGATCTGTGCCATCTCATCCCAAGTGCTGTTTGAGTGCACCTTTAAGGTTTTTAGAATCTTTCTGATCACTATAGTCAATAGCCTGGCCTTCCTAAGAATATTCTACATAATAATAATAATAATTGAAGTGACTGATTCCATACAAAGTATAGGGTGTTCTTTAAATAACAAAAATACTGTCTGTCAGTGTTGGTTCCATGAGGCTTTGGTCCTTCTCTTACAAAGAGGGTAAATATTCATTTAGAATTACAAAGGCTCAGCACATGCTCAGCAAATGACTAAGGGTTCGGCATCTGATTCTTCCTGTACATAGTACATACAGATTGTCAGCTCTGCCCACGTGAGTCGCGCCAGAAGCGAGGCTGGTTTTATGATATCTGGAAATCGGTCATGGAGGGCAACCCCTTCGCCATGTGTACCAGGCTCTGTTCCTTTGTGGCTAACATCTCTGGATAGGCAGCTGACTCAAAGGTGCTGTTAGAGCCGGTGGTTTTCCAGAAGAAGATGAGGTTGGTGTCAGTACCGGTGATGATTCTTGGTCTGTCCGGCATCTCCTTTATCAACACAGGCTGGTCTCCACCTTGGCGCTCACATACAGCTGAGTGTTGGAAATTCTCAGCGTCATGGGATATTTAGAATCATCTCCTGCTGAGTAGGCGTCCATGTCAAATTTTACTTCTTGTTCTGGCCTCTGTAATGGTGCAGCTTTGAGGTATACAGTTTCATCTCGATAAATATTTTGTTTGAGGGAATCACTCGTGACGAATTCCTCTTTGACAGTCTTCATGAATCTGTATCTCACATGGTTTTGGAAGATGTATGGTGCTGACAGGGGCTGGATGGTTTCTTCTATCCTGTTGGCTATGGCCTCCAGGGCATCGTCGGTCATGGTCTGGTTGAAACTCAGCCGTCTCTTCTTCAGCACCTTCCGGCTGGCCGATGTGGATGCTTTCATCAGCAGGCTCTCCTTGAAGGTGAAGTTGGACCTGGAGCTTTCTGTGGCGTTCAGGGACACGAATTCATCCATGAAGTACTTGTGTGTGGGCCCATAGCTGGTGTCGTAGAAGGATTTCTGATTTAGAGAAAGATGTTCAATGGCTGAAGTGTATTCGTCATTTTCACTATAGCAGTTCTTCAGGTCTTCGAACAAGTCAGGAACTTTGGCCATCTTGATTTCTTTGATAACTCGAGCGTCAACGGGGTGACTCCCTCTCTGCTTGGAGACTTCCTATCTTTTATTTCGTTGCTCCTTCCCAATCTTTAGGCTCTTACAATCCTTAATACCGATCCCTCCTTCCTGCAAATTTCCATGAAGCTTAGGATGGGGAAGAAATGAGGTGGTCGGGTTTACAGGTGGTTGAGACTGCTCTATCTCTCTCTATCTCTCTCAGATAGAGCCGAGCTAGACGCTTACCTCTCTCCCTTTCTCTCTTCTCTCTCTGTGACTCTTTCACCGTCTGAAATAAAAAAATAATTTATTTTTAAAATATGAAAAGAACTTGTTTTTTTGAATACACATGTTATAATACTACCTGGCCATCAAGAACTCTGCTTATAACATCTCAACTCAGAATTGTGACTTTTATGTAACGAACTATTACAGTTTCTACCATACATATAAGGATCTCTGCTCTTATAGGAAACCATAGGAGTTCATTTATGCAAGCTAAGGCTTTAATATCTTCTTGCTATCGTTTCTTAACATGTAATAAATTATCATATTAAGGGTTTATTTTGGAAAATGATTTCTGAGACTGTTAATTCACAGCTTTTGACATGATTATCCTAAAAATTATTTAAAGATTTTCACTTGTGATTAGGACAGTCTTCTGCCATTTTGTGAAATGATCCTAACTGAGAAGTTTCTGATATTTAATTTTATGTGTTTCTGAGAGGTGGTATTCTGAGACTGAGAATTAGAAAATCTAAATGTAAATTAACTCAGAAAAATATTTTAAAAATTACAAATACTCATGTCATTAAATTTTTGATATAAAAATAAATAAGCACATCCATCTCATTTGGTGTCAAATTGTAAACACTTTACTTAGGAAAATGCTATAAATGATTGTATGTCAAAATCTCTCTAACATTAAATTTCTATTGATATTTTATTTTAAAATGTGTTTCATACTTGGATACGTTTTTCTATTCCTATTATCCACGGTTGAGAGGTCTGTGAGGAAGAGATACTGAGAAGCTGAGCTTCAGTGAGCAGCAAGCCCAGGAGGTTTTTGTCCAGCTCTAGAGCACTGTGGGAGGAAGCTCCTTACCCTGCTGACAGTAATATGTGGCAGCATCATCGGGCCTCCACAGGAATGGATGGTGAGGGTGAAATCTGTCCCAGACCCACTGCCGCTGAAACCTGGCAGGGACTCCAAGATGCTTGATTGGATGCTCTGTAGATCAGGGGTCTGGGAGGGCTGTCCTGGCTTCTGTTGATACCAGTGCATTAAATGAATTCTACCTATGCTGACACTCTGGCTGGCCCTGCAGGAGATGGTGGCCCTTCTGTCCCAGAGCCACAGCCAAGGAAGCTGGAGACTGGGTCAGCACAATGTCCCCTGTAGAGCCTGGAATGACAACACACACACTGCTGTCACAGACAAACTGAACCCATTTCAATATTCCAGAATATCTTATGAATTTCTAGAATTTTACAATCAGAGGACATCATTCTGAGAAACTAAAAAATAAGAAGAAAATAAAACCAGTTACAAATGCTATAAATCAAAATGCCCAAGTGCTCAGGGGCTTAGAACAAACACAGTGTCTGATGTCCAACTGAATGTCCCAGCACGTCCTGCACTCTCACCTGGAACCCAGAGCAGCAGCACCCAGAGCAGGAGAGTGGCTGACCACCATCTTGTAAAGCTGGACTAGAGGCTGATCGTGGACCTCTGACAACTGCCTTTAAGATGCTTTGAGCAGCTGGAACATCCGCTCGTGACCAGATGCAAATCATCCCGGAAAAGCTTAGGCTGGTGCTCAAAGGACACCTGTTGTGGTTTCACTTTCTTGAGATTAGCTCAAGTGTGTTATGAAGAATGTTGTGACTGTTCCTCTGACTCTTCCCATCTTATTCTTTTTGAGGTGCCATGGGGAGATTGCACTGTCCATGTTTTATGTGAAGGATGTGCTTTAAAAAAAACACAATGATCCTCCGAAAATTTTGTGTTTTCTAAAACGAATACATTATTTCAAAGAATGAATTGTGACAAAGGGAAATCAATTTTATTTCATAAGATCTCCTGGAAGAGATCATAAGTCAAGTTGGCAACATTACTGCATTTTAACCCAAATCCCCAAATGTCATCAAGAGGTGAGCAGCTGGGGTTGAGAGCATGGAAAGCAGAGGAGGCCTGGGAAAATGACCTACTGTGTGAACTTGCTTCATTCAGAATAAACACAGGGTCTCTTGATTCACTCAATCAAAAGTCAAAGTTGGACTTGCATGTCACTGTCACAACAGAAATGTTATCCTGGATCAAGTCATGTGATATACCTGTTTTATTTTCTCCTTGGATGTGGATATGTGGCTTTGTAGGGGGAAGGGTGGTGGCTGTAGAAGAAGGTACTTGAACATGTCTGCCTGTGGTGGCCCAAGGGCGCCTTCTGCAGTCAACCTCCTTATTTCATTGCTCTGAGGCGTCTCTTGAGCTTCTTCCAGTGCTAGAAGTGCATGCTGGAGCAGTCTCTGATAACCTTTATACATGGATCTGGGATCCATACTCAGGTTCTTTTGCTTTTGAGGCAAATGCCCTAACCCCTGATCCATTTTGTAGCCTCTATTCTGCCTTTTTTAAAATCACTCCTAGATAGAAAAGAGGGACTCAGGTTCTCTGATCTTAAGAAACAGTTTTCCTGAAAATTAGAATATTTATGTAATTTATGATCCATAGTTTTTAATTTAATTTGTATCACATGGAATAATAATGATTTTGTTTTATTTTCTTCCCCCCATTACCTTATCTGTTCCCTGCTCTTCACACTGAGAAATGTCTTCTACCAACAAGGTTCTTTCCTTTCACAATGTCAGTTCCTGTCCATGCGTCTCACTGAGGTCCATAAGACAAGTGTAATCCTGTGTGTGCTTGAGCATCTGCTCCAATGTGAGCAATATTTCAGTAGGTGTGTCTATGGTGTAGAGGAACCCCTTCTTGTGGTCAGTTTTGACCACAATGGCTTTTTCTCCCAGGGGATAGGGCCTCGTGTTCATTGTACATGGTATTTACTCAGTCTTGAATGGGTCTTGTGCAGTGAGCTTGGGTACATGGCTGTGCTTGTTCATATCCCGAGAGTGCTGCCTGCAGTTCTCTTCCCCTGGTCTGACGCTCACTTCTCTGTTCCATCCTCTGTCACATACAGGCAGGTGTGGCAGAGGGGCAGTTGGGTCTTCTTTTGGTGTTCAAATATTCGTAGGTCATCTGCGTTCTACCCTCAGATCACTTATGTGTCTGTGTTGACCAATTTCATTGGACAGAAGGCCTCATGGATGCAGGTTGAGAAGTACATGATTTTATATACTTAATGTTCAGAAGCCGATATTTTATCATGTCTGTGTGGAAGGTAGTTATGGGTTCTCCTCCACAGCCTTTATGAAGACCCTCCCCAGTCAAGAGCTCTTAGCCAAACTTACAATATCAAGATGAACAGTCCCTACATCCATTTACAGAGTGATTAGCTGAGCCCACAACACTCAGGCCACCCTTGTGCCTAAAACGTCTTCTTCTCCGTCTGGACCATGCTGATGTTCACAAGG
>JALPQD010000625.1:523121-545988 GCA_023101885.1 Typhlomys cinereus | reverse complement strand
AGGATGAGCATGAGTGTGCTGGGCAGGGTTAGAGGGTGAGGGTAAGGGTGAGCGTGAGTTGGAGAGTGTGAGTGTGAAATTGAGGGTGATGGGGACTATATGAGGGTGAGAGTGTGACAGTGAGGGTGAATGTGAAATTGAAGGATAAAGGATGATAGTTAACATGAGTGAGAGTTTGAGGGTGAGGGTGAGAAGGTGAGACAGTGTGAGAATGAGGAAGAGGGGGTCATTATGTGAATTAAATGGTTGTGTTGAGGGTGTGACGGTGAAGGTAAGGGTGAGCGGGTAAAATGAGGGTGAGGGGGAGAGTGTGAGAGTGAGAGTGTGATAATGAGAGTGAGAATCGGAGGGTAAGGGGACAGGCAGAAGAGGGGGACATGTGGAGTGGATGTGATAGGGAGGGGATAGGGCAGAGTGGGAGGGTGATGGTGAGGTAGAGGTTGACGGGGACAGGGAGGAGTTAACCAGGAGATGGATTTGGTGACCGATAGAGGTAGAGGAAAACAGGGAAAGGCAGGGGGAGGGGGAGAGGATGAAGGGAGGAGTGAGGGGTGGGGGTTGGGGGAACAGGAGAGGGTGAGCAGGAGAGGGAGAGGGTAAACGTGATGATGAGGGTGTGAGTGTGAAGATGTGAGGGAAAGATTAGCGTGGGGGTGTGACAGGCAGATGGTGTAGCAGAGAGGATGAATGTGAGGGTGACAGGGTGAGGTGAGGTTGGGGGGGGTGAGGGTGTGGGGGTGGGGGTTAAGATAAGAAGGTTAGGGTGCGGGTGAGGAGGAGGACATGGGGAAGAGAGTGAGGGGTAGGGGGAAGTTGAGGGTGATGGTGAGAGTGAAAGGGTGAGGTTGAGCATGTGAGGGTGAAGGGAGGGTGATTATGAGGGTGAGAGGGTGAGATTGAGAGGGTGAGGTGGAGAGTGTGAGGACTAGGGTGAGGTGGAGAGGGTGAGGGTTATGGTGAGGGGGAGTGGGGGAGGGGGACAGGCTTGGGTGAGGTTGAGTGGGAATGTTTGAGATGGAGGGTGATGTGGAGAAGATGAAAATGATAAGGAGGGAGAGAGGGTGAGGATGAATGGGTGAAGGTGAGGATTAGAGTGAGAGGGTCAGAGTTATGGTGAGTGAGAGAGGGTGAGGTGATGGTGCAGGTGGACTTGAGAAGGAGAGGGAGAGTGTGATGGGGTGAGAGTGTGAAGGTGAGGGTGAGAGTGAGAGGGTCAGAGTTAGGGTGAGGGTGAGAGGGTGAAGGTGATTGTTGCAGTTCACCTGCATGGTTGATGATAAATGACCATCACACAGCTTAAAGGAACAAAGAGTTTACTTTCTTATGGCAGTCTGGTTATAATTCTCAGTACAGCTTTATGGAAGAGCATGGACCAACACCAGGGCTGAGGGAACTAGCCATACCATCACCACATAAAGGTGAGAGATGGACAATCCTTACTTGCCAGACCAGCATGTCTGGCCAAGTATACAGAAGGTGCCAATCTCTCAACCCGCTGTCCGGTTATTTCCAGAACCTAATCCTATCCACCATAGGCTGGGCCTTTTGCAGTTTTGCTCTGGGCTTAACTCAACCACTAATTCTCTACAAAGGTGCCCCAAACTCAAAGCCTCAACAGTCAAGTTGACACCTGTGCCTAATCATAACAGTGATGTTATGTGTGAGGGTGAGGGGGTGAGGGTGAGGGTGAGAGAATGAGGGTGAAGTTAAGACCTTCAGGGTGAGAGTACTGGTCAATGTAAGATGGTGAGGGCGAATATGAATATAAGAGGGTGAGTGTGATTGTCACAGGGTGCATGAGGTTGTGAGGATGAGGGTGAGGGTGTGGGGGTATGAGTGAGGCTAAAGGGGAGAGGGTGAGGGGTATGTTGAGATGGTAAGGTTGAGGGTGAGGGAGAGTGGGTGATGGTGACAGTGAGGGTGAGGTTGAAGGTGTGAGGGTGAGGGGGTGATTATGAGGGTGCTAGCATGTGAGAGGGTGAGGGCGAGGTTGAACTGGTGAGGTTGAGGGTCAGGGTAAGGGTGAGAGGGCGAAGGGTGCGAGAGAGAGATTAGGGTGATAGGGAGGGATAGAAGGTGAGGGAGAGAAGGAGAAGCTGAGGGTAAGAGTGAGAGGGTCAGAGTTAGGGTGAGCGAGAGAGTGAGGGTGAGGGTGAGAATGTGAAGATGACGGTGAGAGTGAGAGGGTCAGAGTTAGAGAGTGAGGGTGATGGTGGAGGCGAGCGTGAGAAGGTGAGGGTGAGGGGTGAGAGAACAAGGGTGATAGTGAGATGTTCAGGGTAAGGGTGAATGTGAGAGATCGAGGATGAGGTTACAGGAGAGTAAAATGGTGAGGGTGAGTATGAGTGTGAGATGGTGAGTGTGACTGTTACAAGGTGCATGAGTCAGTGAGGGTGAGGGTGAGGGAGTGGGCATGTGGAAGAGGCTAATGGGGAGAGGGTGAGGATTATATAAAGAGTGTGAGGTTGAGGGTGAGGGTGAGTGTGTGAGGGTGAGAGAGAGAGAGTGAGGTTGATGGGGAGCGAGAAGTGAAAGGGTGAGGGTGAGAGTGAGAGAGTGATGGTGAGACGGTATGGGTGAGGGTGAGGTGGAGAGGGAGGGTGAGTGTGAAGTGGAGGGGAGGGTGTGAGACTGAGTGTGAAGAAGGTGAGGGTGAGGGTAGAGGGCATGGGTGAGGGTGAGGGTGGAACAGTGAGTGTGACAGGGTGAGGGCGAGGTGAAGAGGGTGAGGGTTAGGGTGAGGTGGAGAGGGTGAGGGTGAAAGTTGGCAGGACGGGTGAGAGTGAAGGTGAGGGGTCCGAGGGTGAAGGTGAGGGGTCCGTGTGAGAGTGAGGGTAACTGAGAAAGTTTGAGATGGATGGTGAAGTGGAGAAGATGATGGTGACTGTGAGAGACAGAGGGTGAAGGTGAGAGCATGAAGACGAGGGGAGGAGTGAGAGGGTAAGAGTTAGGGTGAGTGAGAGGGTGATGGTGAGGGTAAGAGGATGAGGGTGAGGTGGAGGTGGTGAGGGTAATTGTGAATGTGAGAGGGTGAGAGTGAGGATGAAGGTGAGAGGGTGAGGTTGACTGGATGAATGTCAGGGTGAGGGTGAGAGGGTGAGGGCGAGATGGTGAGGAGGAGAGGGAGGGGGAGAGTGTGAGTGGCTTGGTGAGGTGGAGAGGGTGTGAGTGAATGTTGGAAGGTGAGGGTTAGGGTGAGTGTGAGAGTGTGAGCGTGAGGGTCAGGGTGAGAATGTGGGTCAGGGTGAGAATGTGAGGAGGATTGAGTGATGATGACATTGAGGTTGAGAATGTGAGGGTGATTGTGAGAGAATGAAAGTAGGAAAGTACATGTGAGAGTGAGGTGCTAAGAGTGAGGATGAGGTTCAAAATGGTGAGGGTGAGTGGGTGAGGGTTAGGGTCTGGTGGAGAGTGTGAGGGTGATGTGGAGGTGGTGAGGGTAATTGCTAGTGTAGGAGAGTGAGAGTGAGGGGAGGGTGAGAGGGTGAATGTGAGTGTGAGGGGCAAGGGGAGGGGACAAGGGTTGCAGTGACCATGAGTATGTGATTGTGAGTGTGAGAGGGTGATGATGAGTGTGAAGGTGAAGGTGAGAGAGTGAGGGTGAGCAGGTGAGGTGAGGGTTAGAATGCGAGTCTGAGGTTGAAGGTGAGAGGGATCATGATGATAATGGTATGGGAATGAGGGGAGAGTGAGATGGAGGTTGAGAGTGAGAGGATATGTGTGAAGGAGTGACAGCAAGGGTTAGGGTGAGAGGGTGAGAGGGAGGGTTAGTGTGAAGGGGTGAATTTGAGGGAGATGGAGATAGGGTGAGGATGCGGTGAGGTGGGGTGTGAGAGGGTGAGAGGATGACAGTGAGTATGATGGTGTGATTGTCAGGGTGAGCGTGAGGCAGTGATGGTGAGGGGGTGGTTCTGTGGGTGAAGGTAACAGTGAGAGGGGGAGGGTTAGGATGAGAGGTTGAGGATGAGGGTGAGAGGGTGAGGATGTATGTGAGGGGTTGAAGATGTGGGTCACAGCATGAGGGTGAGGGTGAAGGGTATGGGGTGAAGGTGAGGGAGAGTGAGTGAAATCAGGTGAAGGTGAGAGGGTGAGGTAGAGAGGGTAAGGATGAGGATTGTGAGGGTGAGAGTCTGAGAGTGAGGATAAAGATGAGAGGGTGATTGTGAGTGTGAGAGGGTAAGGGTGTCAGAGGGTGAGGGTGAGAGTTAGGGTGTGAGGGTGATGGTGAAAAGGAGAGTGTGAGTGTTAGGGTGAGGTGGAGATGGTGAGGGTGAGAGGGTGAGGGTCAGAGTCAGTGGGAGTGGGTGAGTATGAGGGTGAGGAGTACAAGTGAGGGTGAATGTGAGTCAGAAAGTTTGATTTGGAGGGTGAGGTGGAGAAGATGAGGGTTAGAGTGAGAGGGTGAAGGTGAGAGTTAGAGGGTCAGAGTTAGGTTGAGGGGTGTGGGTGAGGGTGAGTGTGAGGGTGAGGGTAAGTGGGTGATATGGTGTGGGTGAGAGTGAGGGAGAGTGTGAGGATGTGGGTTAGATGGTGGTGCATGAAGGTGAACATATGGGTGAACGGGTAAGTCTGAGGGTGAGGGAGAGAGCTGAGGGTGTATGTGAGGGTGAGGGGGACAGGTTGAGAGTAAGCGTGAGAGTGTGACAGTGAGGGTGAAGGTGATGTGAAGATTAAAAGGTGAGCATGAGGGTGAGAGTGTGAGGGTGAGAGGGTTAGAGGGTGAGACGGTGTGGGTGAGGCGAGGGACAGAGGGTCAGTGTGTGAGTTAAAGGGTGAGTGTGAGGGTGTGAAGGTGAAGGTAATGGTGAGCAGGTAAGGGTGAGGGTAACTTTAAGAGCATGAGGGTGAAGATGAGGGTCAGGAGGAGAGGATGAGCATGAAGGTGAGAGTGTGACAGTGAGGGTGAAGGTTAAAGGAAGAGGGTGAGTATAAGGTGAAGGTGATAGTGAAGGTTAAAGGGAGAGGGTGAGTATGAGCGTGAGGGTGAGAGAGTTAGGGTGAGCATGAGGGAGCCGGGCTAGGGCCTCCCTGAATCAGTTGTGCCACATTTCACCCTTTTATTTATTTATAAATTTTTTTCAGTGGGGACCATGATAGCTGGGTGACCCCGAGCCTCTTCAGCTGCGTGGAATATAGCTGACTGTGCCTGGCTTAGGTTAGTCACTATCCTCATGTGGAGCCTTACCTGTCATTGACCATGTCATGAGACCATTGCAGGGAAGGAATCATGGTCCCAAAGGTGAGCTCAAGGTGTCAGAGAAAAGGAGGTTTTCTTCATTGCAGGGGCCAGCTGAGGGGCTGTAGGTGGGGAAGGCTGAGGAGCTGTGGGTGGAGCAGGCTGAGAAGCTGTGGGCAGGGCAGGCTGAGAGGCTGTAGGCGGGGCAGGCTGAGAGGCTGTGGGCAGGGCAGGCAGAGAGGATCTAGGCCAGGCAGATGGAGAAATGATCCAGAACTGATGAGACACAAATCAAAACTTAACAATTGTAAATTAGTAAGGCATACTTCAGTGGAGGACAGCCAGGCTTCCACGGGGCCTTTAATGGCCTTAGGAATGTCTGGAGTCTGAATGGATGTTCTGAGAACCTACAAAGCAAGATTTTGTTGTAAATGCTGAGGAATGCCTGAGGCCTGAATGGATGCTCTGAGGACCTGGAAAGTAAGCTTGTGTTGTAAACACTGAGATTTTACCACTTTGCATCAAAATAGGACAATCAGCACTAAAAGGGAAACTCCAAAAGTTAACCAAATTTTAAGGGTGAAAAGAAAGCAGGCACTCTGTCCCATAATTGTTTGCCAAGGGAAGCAACTTTAGTCCCGTCAATTTTTGATATGTTAAAGGATAGTTTGAAACATTCCAGGTGCCGTTAATATTGGCAGGTGGGAGGCATATGGCCGTCCTGGACTTCCCTCTTATGGGCCAGGAAGAATAGCACTTGGGATACATTTAAAGCATTTTTTTTTTCTGCCGGGAGGGGAATTTCGGGTTTGTCAGCTTGGGCGTGCCTGCTAGTATTTTATCTGTCCTCTTAGGCAGATGGATCCTCAGAGAAACTCCTTAAGTAACTTAGGCCAAAATCTTGCAAGGAAAAAGGAAACATGAACCTGAGTTGCCCCAAATGCACTTAAAATTTCCTGATGACAACTATGCTGGGTTTGGCATTTATCTTCCTTTGTTTCAAAGAAATGGGATCTGACTAAAGTGCAGGCTTGAATTCCTGTTCCACCTTAGCAGGCATACACATGGGAGCATGTAATTAGAAAGCAGATTTGTCCCCAAGAAAGAGCTCATACCTACCAGGAGAAGGAAGAAATTCCAATGAACTTTTTAGAAGACAATTATATTTTCCTCCCTATTAGATTTGATGGGATAAAATTCTATAAAAAGAAGTCAGAGGAATGAGCAAGTTTGATCAAGCAATATCATAGTGGCTTTATTTTGGGAACACATGGAAAAACCTTTAAGAACACAATGGCATTTTCATTTGTAGTTCCATTAAAGATAAAAACCAAGTGAGAAAATTTTTCATGAAAGAAAATTTACAATCTCTTAGAAAAACAATTGTGCATATAAACAATTGATATTAAACATAAGTAGCTCAGACCTTAGATGTTATTAAAATTATTTGTTCTTATTTTTAGGTATGCATACATGTATTTAAAAATAGCATGCCAAAAATTTTTCTCAGTGTGCACAGATGAAAAAATGAAAACCCCCATGTCACAACAGCTGTGGACATTTTACCGGAATTGTCCTTTACCAGTAACTTCTTTATTACCCTTGAGCTTTTCAGCTGTTAGTGACACTTTTAGGAAAACACAATTTAACAAGTCCCCCATTGTTGTGCAGCTTGCTTCCTTATGAAAAACATTTGCAAGGAAAAATATCTAATACCACAGTCCGGTTCCCACATATTCTCTAGGGGGATCCAAGGTGCAAAACCGCAGCTTCATTCCAGAATTCTGCTCACGCCAGCAGACTTAATCTCCAGGCCTCTAGTCTCTAGGAGAGATTTTAAGACACGTATCTGGGGCTCCTTAAGTGTGAAGGAGGTTGCCCATTTTTTCTAAAGAACAGAGATGAGATCAAAGAGGTGCAGATGAGACAAGGAATGTATCGGACCCAAATGTCTTATGCTTGGTGGGGGGCTTGCAGAGGTTCGCTAATCCCCGGACCTTATGCACATGTGGTGCCTCCGGGTCAGTCCAATTCAATGTAATCGAGCCTGGGCTCCGAGTTCTGAGGGCATCAATCTCTCATGGAACTCACCAGGACAAGCCTCGGTTTAAGCACATTCATAATCTTAAATGGGGCTCTTTGATCATCAACAAATCAAGTGAGCGATTGTGTTTCTAAGGACAACCAGGGAAAGGAGAAGAGGAGGGAGCCACCTGCTCACCTTCAGGCGCCATAAGCACACGGAACACAAAGCCAAAGGGGCCGAATGCACTGAACTTTATCAGAGTGTGTGTCTGGTCTACACCAAAGATGACCCCACTTGGAAGAGCCAGATGATGTCGTAACCCCTGCCAGGCCAGCTGGGGGGGGAGGGGAAACAGCAGAGCCTCGGGGCTAGAGGTGAATGGGCAAGCCAGCATGGGGTCCCCACCAGACCCCGGGAATCAGGTGAGAAGCTGCAGTGGACAAGATGCAAGATTCAGAGTCATTAAGGGCATTTGGGATATAGAGTCAGGATCCAATCAGGTGTTGCCATCCCCCTCTGGGAGGGGACAGCCACCAGTCATTAACTGTTTACTAGGTGCCGTTGCAGGTGCAGGTTTAGACAGCTGCTTCCCATTGTTGTTCACCCCTGCCTACATGGTCCTCTGTTGGGACATGTCTGGGGCGTGTCTGTATGTGCCCAGGCTTGTCTGTAGCTGGGAGCCGGGCTAGGGCCTCCCTTAATCGGTAGTACCACAGGTGAATGTGAGGGTGAGAGGGTGAAGATGAGGGTGACAGTGAGAGGGTCACAGGGTGAGGGTGATGGTGCATGTGAGGGTGAGAAAGTGAGTGTGAGGTGAGGGTGAGAGAATGAGGTTGAAGGTGAGATGTTCAGATCAGGGTGAGGGTAAGTGTAAATGTGAGGGGCGAGGGTGAGGGTAAGATGGTGACAGTATGAGTGTGAGATGGTGAGTGTGAGTGTTACAGGGTGTATGAGGTGGTGAGGGAGAGGGTGATGGTGTGTGGGTGTGGGTGTGGGTGAGGCTAAGGGGGAGAGAGTGAGGGTTTGAGAGGATGAGGTTGAGGGTGATGGTGAGAGTGAGAGGGTGAGGTTGAGGGTTTGAGGGTGAGGGGCATGATTATGAGGGGGGTAGAGTGTGAGAGATTTAGGGTGAGTTTGAGAGGTTAAGGGTAAGGATGAGGGTGAGCAAGAGGGTGAGAGGATGAGGGTGAGAGAGAGGATAAGAGTGTGTGGGTGTGGGCGATGTGAGGGTGAGGGTGAGTGTGAAGTGGAGGGTGAAGGTGTAAGGCTGAGTGTGAAGAGAGAAGTCGAGGGTTAGGGTGAGGGGGTGTATGTGGGGGTGAGGGTTGTGGAATTGTGGATGGTGAGGGTGAGGGTAAGGTGGAGAGGGTGATGGTTAGGGTGAGGTGGAGAGAGTGAGGGTGATGGTGAGGGGGAAGGGTGAGGGGGAAGTTGAGGGGGCCAAGAGAGTGTGAAGGTGAGTGGGAAAGTTTGAGATGGAAGGTGAAGTGGAGAAGATGATGGTGATAGGGAGGGAGAGAGGGTGAGGGTGAGAGTGTGAAAGTCAGGGTGAGACTGAGGGTCAGAGTTAGGGTGAACAAGAGGTTGAGAGTGAGGGTGAGAGAATGAGGGTGAAGGTGAGACATTCAGGGTGAGGATAAGTGTGAATGTGAGAGGGAGAGGGTTAGGATTAGGGTGAGGGTAAGATGGTGAGGGTAAGATGGTGAGGGTGAGTATGAGTTTGAGAGGGTGATTATGAATGTTACAAGGTGGATGAGGTGGTGACATTGAGGGTGAGGGGTGGGGGTGGAAGTGAGACTAAAGGGGAGAGGGAGAGAGTTAGGTTGAGAGGTTGAGGGTGAGGGTAAGAGGGTGATTGTGAGAGTGAGAAGGTGAAATTGAGGGTGTGAGGGTGAGGGGGTGATATGAGGGTGATAGAGAGTGAGGGTGAGGTTGAGAGTATGAGGATGAGGGTGAGGGTGAGCTTGAGGTTGAGAAGTTGAGAGTGAAGGTTGGAGAGTGAGGGTGAAAGGATGTTGAAGGTTGGAGAGTAAGGGTGAAAGGATGTGGGTGAGGGTGAGATGGAGAGGGTGAGGGGGGGTGAGGGTGAGGGAGAAGTGGACAGGGAGGATGTGAGGCTGAATGTGAAGATGAGAGGGTGAGGGTGGGATGGTGAGGGTGAGGGTGAGATGTAGAAGGTGAGGCTGAGATTAGGGTGAGTGTGAAGGTGAGAGGGTGAGGTTGAGGGTGACGGTGCCTGTGAGTGGGTCAGAGTGTTAAGGTGATCATGAAAGGGTGAGATGGTGTGGGTGAAGGGGTAGGGGTGGCAGTTAGACTAAGGGGGAAGAAGTGAAGGTTATGTTGAGAATGTGAGGTTGAGGGTGAGAGTGAGAGGTGAGGGTTGAGGGTTGGAGGGGAGGGGAGGGATCACCCTCAATTTCACACTCACACTCTCCAACTCACGCTCACCCTTACCCTCACCCTCTAACCCTGCCCAGCACACTCATGCTCATCCTCTCACCCTCGCCCTCTCACTCTCACCCTCATACTCTCAACATCACCTTGACCCTCACCCTCTCACCCTTTCAAGTTCAACCTCACTTGCTCACATTTACCCTCACCCTCACCATCTGACGATCACCCTCATGCTCTTCTTCATGCCCTCCTCCTCTCCTTCTCAGCCTCACCCTAGCTCCCTCACACTCTCCCCCTAACCCTCAAATTTAGACCCTCACCCTCACCCTTACCCCCTTACCCTCAACCTCTCATATCCACCCAAACCATCACCCTCAACAACTCATCCTCACACTCACACCCATACTCCCCATCTCACACTCAACCTCACTCATTCAACCTCATGCTCACACTGACAATCTTACACTCAACCTAGTCCTCACTCTCCTCTTCACCCTCACAATCTCCCCCTCACCTTCCACCCCAGACCCCTCTCCCCCTTCCCATCAGCCTCTCGCCTTCTCCTCCTTTTCCCTCTCAACCTCACCCTTACCCTCTGGCCCTCACCATGTCCCTCACCCTCACCCTCCCACCCTCACCCCCACACTCACATACTCACCCTAACCCTAACCCTCTCACTATAAACCTTACCTTCACATTCATTCTCTCACCCTCACCCTCACCCTCTCACTCTCAGCCTCAAACTTACCGTCACCCTCTCATCCTCACCCTTACCCTCATAGTCATCCTTATGCTCTAAACCTCACCTTCTCCCTGAACCGCTCACCATCACCCTCACTGTCACACTTTCACACTCATTCTCGTCATGTCTCCCTCACTCTCACATTCACCCTCAGCCTCTCCACCTCACTCTCACCCTCACATTTAAGCGCTCACCCTTATATTCACCCTCAGGCACTCACCCCACCCTCTTTCCAAAACCCTCTCTCTCTCTCCCTCACCCTCACCCTCTCACCTTCACACTTACCCTCTCACCCTCACCCTAACTCTGGCCCTCTCATGCTCACCCTCACCTCACAATCTCACCCTCACACTCAAGCTCTTATACTCACCCTAACCCCCTCAACCTCACTCAAGATATCATTCCCTCTACTACACAATCTCCCTGTCATACTCACCCTAACCTCACTCTCAGCCTCTCACCCTTGGCCAAAAGCCCAAGTTAAACCTGTTTCTTGCCCTTTGCAAGTTTAGCTGCCTAGAAAAGAGGCTTTTCCAGCAACAGCGAGTTAAAAGTTTGTACAGCTGAAGCTCCAGTGGACTAAGCTACATTACAACCTCGCTTCAGAATCTGGCAGGATCCCTCAGGTGATACTGGTTTTGGTGTGTTACTGAAGGGTTCATGGAGAGCAGCAAAAGCTTGGCACCAAGTGGTAGGCATAGAGTTCCTGAGAGAGAAGGCAAAGCCTATAGCTGCAGAGGAACCCAGAGTACATTTGGAGATGCCACAACCATGGGATATATGCTGAGGATGACTGTGAGTGGAAATTCAGTCTGGTTCAGAGGAACTCTGCTTTTACAACTTCAAGCTGCAGGGCTGGAGAGGTGGCTCAGGGATTAAGCCTCCGCCTTGCAGGCGGAAGGTCCTGAGTTCGGATCCCAGATCCCACGTATAGACGCCAGGCGGAAGCGGGGGCGGCCTGTGCTTCTGGTCCTGGTAGGGCAGAGCCTGTGAATCCTGGGGCAGAAGGAGGTGGAGGCGTCCATGGTGGTTTGTGAATTCATCCGTGGTTCTACACATACACAGACACACACACCCACACACACACAGACACACACATGTGCGCGCACATAGACACGCACATACGCACAATTGAATAAATAATAATAATAAAAATAAAAAAAAACAACTTCAAGCTGCAAACAGGCACTGGTAATGCCTAGAATCTTGGAGCCGCCCTACCTATGTGATGAGCAAGAGAAGATGGACATTGAAGTAAAGGATGCAATATTTAATTTGCTGGACTTTGATTTTAATTTAATGTTCTCTTATTATATTAAGATGCTTATATTTTAATGTTTTATCTGCTTTAAAGTAACTGTCATAGTTAAGCACAGGTGTCAACTTGACTCTTGAGGGTTTGGGCTCTGGGAACAGTTGTGGAGAGCTGATGGTCGAGTTAAGCCCATAGCAAACCTGAAGGAGATTGTCTAGCTGCTGGGGAAGACCCAGCCCATGGTGGGTGGGATTAGGTCCTGAATAAATCACAGAGAGCTGGTTGAGAGAGTTGGCATCCTTCTGTATACTTGGCCAGACATGCTGGTCTGGCAAGTAAGGATTATCCATTTCTCAGCCGTTATGGTGGCCAGTTCTCTCAGCCCTGGTGTTGGTGTGTGCTCTCCTGTCAAGCTGGACTATGAACTGTAACCCGACTGTCGTAAGAAAGTAAACTCCTTGTTCCCTTAAGCTGTTTAATTGTCATTTATCAGCAAGCATGCAGGTGGACTGCAACAGAATTTAGTACCCAGAAAGTGGGGTGATGCTGATAAATCTGACCATGTGGATTTTGTGGCTTTTGAACGGTTCTGCTGGACAAAGATGGAAATGCTGGAGAATTTTCACTGTCTGGATTTACAAATACCGTTCTTTAGAGTTTAGTGGGCCAATTGCTGAGAGAGATTGAGCCCAATTTGTGATGAGGGGAACAAGGACTTTGGTAAAGCTGAATTTAAAGACGATGGACTGGTTTGCTTGACAAAGGAGAGCTGTGTTGGCAGCCATAAAGGTTTGGACGTGCAAAGGGCAGGCAGTAGAATATCTGCTTCTATTGGAGAAATGAATATCAGTGAAGGAAAACCTAGTGACTTGCACTGGGACAGTGAAAGATGTGAAAACCACTGTATGGCAAGTTTGTAGTTTGAAAATCCAGATTCCTTCAGGGACCAAAAGCCCAAGTTAAAGCCGTTTCTTGCCCTTTGAAAATTTAGCTGCCTGGAATAGGTTTTTCCATCATCAGAGCACAAGATTTGCTGCAGCTGTAGCTCCAATAGACTAAGCTACATTTCAAACTTGCTTTGGAATCTGGCAGCATCCCTCAGGTGATACTGGTTTGGGCAAACTATTGAGGGGTTCGTGGAGAGCAGCAAAAGCTTGGCACCAAGTGGCAGGCGTAGAGTTCCTGCAAGAGATGGTGAAGCTTAATGCTGCAGAGGAGAACCCAGGGTTGTGTTTGAGATACCAGAACTGTGGGATTGCTGCTGAGGACGGCTGTGAGTGGAGATTCAGCCTGGTTCAGAGGAACTCTGCTTTTACAACTTCAAGCTGCAAACAGGCACTGGGAATGCCTAGAATCTTTGAGCCACCTTGACTACGTGATGAGCAAGAGAAGATGGACATTGAAGTAAAGGATGCGGTATTTAATTTGCTGGACTTTGATCTTAATTTAATGTTCTCTTATTATATTAAGATGCTTATGTTTTAATGTTTTATCTATTTTAAGGTAACTTACCCTGATTTAAGATTCTTAAGGTTCAGAAACTTTGAACTTTTAAAATGTTGGGACTGAAGTTTTAAGGAGAGAACATTTTAGATTTGTCCATGAAATGTATTTTTTTGATATTTTTATGCTTTTTATTTTTTAAATTTTTTCCACTCATAAAAAGTTGACAAGTAGCCCATTCCCCTTCCTCCCTCCTCTGCTCCCTTAACACCCCCCTCCTTCTCCATTTCCTCATTTCCCCTTCCTTTCCCCTCTCCCTCCCCATCTCCCAGTCAGCCCCCTTCCTGGAGCATCCTTTAGTGTGTCTGTCAAACTTCCCTCTGGATCCTCTTCTCTGATGAGGTGTAAGGACTCAGTAGCATTGCCTAGAGCTCTTTTTTGTGTTCCCCTTTAGTATAGGAACACTATTGTGGCTGTTAATCCCTTGCCTCTAAGAATTGCAGTGCCTGTGATCCATACTAGACTTTGGGGGTTCAGTGATATGTTGGTCATTGCGCAGGACATGCGAAGTCCTATTTTGATTACTTTGGCCCTAACTTGTATGGAGTATCTTGCATATCATTGCTCCTCCCCATTTTTAATCTCTTACATTCTTACCGCCCCCCTCTTCTGCAAATTTTCCCTGAGCTTTAGGATGGGGAGAGATTAGGCTGGCCTGGTTCCAGGTGGTTGATGTAGAGTTTCTGATTTTCTGAATTATGGTTTGTTGGGGTTTTTTTCTCAGTTTTGCTGCTCTTGCACCACCCTTGGCTCCTACAGCAGAGGAAATAGGCCACCATCAAAGACTGCAAGTAAGTAATAAGACATCTGGTTAAGCTGAAATGTATTTATATTTTTAAGATAACTTTTTAACATCTGTGGAGACAAAGAGTGAAGGTTACAGTTTAAAAGTGCTATGTTTTTGTGTCAAGTTGACAAGGGGTGGGGTGTACACTTGACTGTTGAGGTTTTGAGCTCTGGGCACATTTGTAGAGAATTAGTGGTTGAGTTAAGCCCAGAGAAAACCTGCAAGAGATGGTCTAGCTGATGGGAAAGGCCCAGCCTATGGTGGGTGGGATTAGGTCCTGGAATAAATCACAGAGAGCGGGTGAGATTTGGCATCCTTCTGTATACTTGGCCAGACATGCTGGTCTCCCAAGTAAGGATTGTCCATCTCACCCTCTCTCCATCCCTATCAACCCATCTTCTCCACCTCGCCCTCCATCGCGAACATTTCCACTCACCGTCACCCCAACTCTTCCCCTTCACCCTCACCATTTCACCCTCTAATCCTTACCCTCACCCTCTCAACTTCACCATCACCCTTACTCTCTCCCCCTCACTATCATCCTCATCCTCTTCACCTCACCCTAACACTCTCCCCCAGAACCTCACGTCACCTACTCACTCTCACCCTCACCCTAACACTCTCACCATCACCCTTACTCTCATGCTTTCACACTCACAATTACCCTCAACCCATCTACCTCTCCCTCACCCTCACACTCTCTCCCAGAACCTCACACTCACCCACTCACCCTCATCGTCTTACACTCATCATCATTCTCAACCTCACCCTCACATGCACCCTCCTACCCTATCTCTCTCACCATCACCCTCACTCTCAAACTCAACCTCACTGTAACCTAATCTTCCTCACATTCTCCCCCTGACCCTCACGCTCACACTCTCACCCTAACCATCATCATCCATCCCTCACTCTCATTCTGTCTACCTCACCAAAACCCTCACACTCTTCCTCTGCCCCTCTCCTTACACCCTCACATTCACCCTCGCCCTCTCACCCTCACCCTCTCTCACTGAAACTCACCCTCACAATCTCACCCTCTCAACCTTCCCCTCAACCTCTCACCCTCATCATTCTCAATCTCATTCTCACTCTCAACACCTCACCCTCACCATCTCACCCTCACCCTCACAGTCACCCAATCAACCTCACCCTCTCACCTTAATCCTCACTCTCACCCTCTCACACTCACAATTACCCTTACCACCTCCACCTCACCCTCAACCTCACTCTCACCCTCACCTTCTCACCTTCATCAACATTCTCAACCTCATACTTACTCTCAACACCTCACCCTCATGAGAACACTACTACCCTAGCCCTTTCACCATCACCTTAACCCTTTCATCCTAACTCTAATCGTTACCCAATCCCCCTCACACTCTTCCCTTAACCCTCTTGCTCACACTCACCCACTTATGCTATCCCACACCCTCACCCCGTCCCCCTTACCCTTACGCTCATCTCGCCACCCCACACTCACTCTCAACCCCTCACCCTCACCCTCACCCACTCACCCTCTCACCCTCAACCTCAACCACTCACCCTCTCACCTTCAGCTTCACACTCACACCCACCACCTCACTCTCTCCCTCACCCACCCATCGACCTCTTCACCCTCAGCCTCACCATCACTGCCTCACCCTTACCCTGAAAATTAAATCGTTATAATCACCATCATGTTCTCACTGTCACCCTTACCCTCTCACCCTCACCCTCTTCACCTCACCCTCACCCTCACACTCTTCCCCTGACCCTCACCCTCACCCTGTCCACCTCACCATAACCCTCACACTCTCCCCTTCACCCTCACGTTCACACTCACACTCTCAGCCTCTCAACCTTACCCTCAAGCTCACCCTAAACCTCTCACCCTTTCTCTCACACTTACCCTGTCACACTCACACTCACCGTCACCCTCATGCTCACTCTTTAACCTCCACAATCACCTTCATCCTCACCCTCCTTATCTCACCCTCACCCTCTCACACTCACCCTCTCCTTTTCACACTTAGACTCACACACTCCCCTTCCACCTCAACCTCACTCTTACTGCCTCACCCTCACCCTCTCAACTTTTCCCCCCACACCCTATCAACCTCACTCTCACTCTCACCCTCACATTCTCATGCCTATACTCACACTCACCATCAACCTCACCCTCACCCTCTCACTACCACCCTCATAATCACCCCCTCACCCTCACAACCTTAACCTCATCCTCTCACTCTCACCATCACCCTCTCACCATCACACCCTCACCCTTACCAAAAAATTCCCCTTCACCCTCACTCTTTCCCATGCCCTCCTCCTCACCCACACTGTAATCTCAGCCTAACTCTCACCCAGTCACCCTCACCCTCATACTCTCCCCCTAACCTCACCCTCAAACTTAGACCCTCATCCTCACACCTCCACCCTCAAACTCTCATCTTTACCCTAACTGTCACTCTCAACAACTCCTCACACTCACACTCATCCTCACTCTCAACCTTACTCAGTCAACTCAAGCTCACACCGACCCTCTCACACTCACACTAGTCCTCACCCTCTCTCCTTCACCCTCACAATTTCCCCTCACTCTACCCTTCCCGGGACCTATCTCCTTCCCCTCCACCTCTCCCTTCCTGATCTTCCTCCCCTGAACCTCACCCTTACCCTCTCACCCTCACCCTCTCACTTTCACTCTCACCCTCTCCCACTCACATTCACCTGCACCCTCTTACCCTCAGCCTCACCCTCTCACACCCTCATACTCACTCTCTCTCCCTCATCCACAAAATCAACTTCACCCTGTCAACCTCACCCTCACACTGACCACCTCACCATCACCCTGACCCTCACATGCACCTTCTCACCCTCATGCTCACTGTCACCCTTACACCCTATTTCTCCTTCACCCTCTCCCTTACCCTTTCATCATCCTTACCCACGCACGTTCACAATCTCTCTCTCAACCTCACTCTCTCATCCTCATACACACTCACAACTTCACCCACATCCTCTCACCCTCAACCTAGACTTCTCCCTCTCGCCCTCACCTTCTCATGCTCACCCTCACCCTCTCACCCTCCCTCAACTTTTCCCCCTACCCCTCATGCTCTTCTCCCCATGCCATCCTCTCACCTACACCCTCAACTTCTCAGCCTCAGCCTAGTTTCCTCACCCTCACACTCTTCCCCTAACCCTCACCCTCAAACTTAGACCCTCACTCTCACCCTCACTCCTTCACCCTCAACTTCTCATATTCACCCTAACCATCAACCTCAACCTACTCATCCTCACACTCATACTCCCTGTCTCACACTCATTCTTATTCAACCTCACGCTCACACTGACCATCTCACACTCACCCTAATACCCATTTTCCTTCACTTTCACAATCTTCCTCTCACTCTCCCCCCACCCCTTTCCCCCTTCCCCTCAACCTCTCGTGTTCCCCTCCTCCTCCACCTCAACATCACCCTTACCTTCTGTTCCTCACCATGTCCATAACCCTCACCTTCTCACACTCACCCTCATGCTCACATACTCACCCTAACTCTAACCCTCACCCTTTCACCATAAACCTTACATTCACCTTCATCCTCTCACCCTCACCTTCAACCTTACCGTCTCATCCTCAGCCTCACACTTAACATCACCCTCTCATCCTCACCCTCACCCTCATAGTCATCCTCACGCTCTCAACCTCACATTCTCCCTGAACCGCTCACCATCACCTTGACCTTCACAATCACCTTCTCACCTTCATACTCACCCTACCCCTCTTGCACTCACCCTCAACCTCTCACCCTTTCCCTTACCCTCTCTAACTCACCATCACCCTTGCCCGCTTACCATCACCCTCACTCTCCCCCTCACCCTCACCATTACCCGCTCACACTTCCCTACACCTTTACACCTTCATCCCAACCCTTTAACCCACACACTGACCCCCTCTCTCTAACCCTCACCCACACTGCCTCACCTGCTCAGTCACCCTCACCCTCATACTCTCACTCTCATCCTATCCCTTACCCTCACCCTTTAAACTTCGCCATCACCTTCACCCTCACTGTCACACTCTCACTCTCACCCTCACTCTCATCCTTTCCTCATCACCCTCAGATTCACCCTCAGCCTCTTCACGTCACCCTCACCCTCTCACTTTCACCCTCACTTTCCCCCTACCCCTCATGCTCTTCCCCATGCCATCCCCCTACCCACACCCTCACCTACTCACCTCACCTTGCCCCCTTCCCCTCTCCCTCACACTCTCCCCCTGACCCTCACCCTCAAACTTAGACCCTCACTGCCTCACCATCAACCTCTCATATTAACCCTAACCATCACCCTCAACAACTCATCCTCACACTCACACTCATATTCCCGGTCTCACACTCATGCTCACTCACTCATCCTCACGCTCACACTGACCATTTCACAGTCACCCTAGTCCTCACACTCTCTCCTTAACCTTCAAAATCTCCTCCTCACTCTCTCCCTCCCTGGAACCTTTCCTCTCCCCCTTCCCCTCAACCTCTCCCCTCCACCTCCCCCCCCAACCTCACCCATAAACTCTCGCCCTCACCATGTCCCTCATCATCACCCTTTCATCCTCACCCTCATGCTCACATACTCACCCTAACCCTAACCCTCACCCTCGACCTCACCCTCTCACCATAAACCTTACCTTGGCCTTCATCTTCTCACGCTCACCCTCAACCTCATCCTCTAATCCTCAGCCTCACACTTACCGTCACCCTCTCATCCTCACCCTCATCCTCATAGTCATCCTCATGCTCACAACCTCACCTTCTCCATGACCCGCTCATCATCACCTTGACTCTCACATTCACCTTCTCACCCTCATACCCTAACCCACTCACACTCACACTCTCCCCCTCACCTTAACCTTTACCCACTCACACTTACTTTCACCTTTACACCCTCACCCCAACCCTTTAACCCACACACTGACCCCTCTCCTTGACCCTCACCCACACTCTCTCACCCTCTCACCTTCACCCTCATCCTCATATTCTCACTCTCATGCTCACCCTCACCCTTTAAATTTCACAATCACCTTCACCCTCACTGTCACACTCTCACCCTCACTTTCATCCTGTCCCCATCACCCTCACATTCACCCTCATGCTTTCCACCTCACCCTCACTCACCCTGTCACCCTCACCACACCTGCTCACCCTAACACTCAACCTCTTGCCCTCACGCTGACCCTCTCACGCTCACTCTAGATATAATCCTCTCTGCTACACCATCTCCCTGTCACACCCTCACGCTCACTCTCACCCTCTCACCTTCATTCTCACATCTTCACCATCACCTTTACCCTCTAACACTCCCCCTCACCCTCTCCCATTCCTCTGACCCCTATCCCTGATTCCTCCCCTCATCCACTCCTCCTCCCTCTCCCTCTCCCTTTCCCTCTTTCCCCCTACCTCTATCCCTCTCCCAATCTATCTCCCCGTTCACTCCACCCTGTCCTTCACCTGAAGGGTGAATGTGAGGGTGAGAGGGTGAGGTTCTGCATGAGAATGGGAGTTAGGGTGAGGCTTACATGATGAGGATGAGGATGAGAGTAAGAGCATGAGGATGAGAGTGAGAGCATGAGGGTGAGGGTGAGCGTGTGGGGATGAGTGTCAGGTTGACAGAGTGATGGTGAGGGAGAGAGAATGAGTGTGTGAGTGGTGAGGGTAGAGGGTTAGGGTGAGCAGGTTGAGAGTGAGGGTGAGGCTGTGGGTAGGAGGATGAATTGTAATGTGATTGAAATGAGAGTTGAGGGTGAGAGGGAGATGCAGGTTGAGGTTTCACGGATGAAGGGTGAGGGTGTGAGGGTGAGAGAGTAAGTTGAGGCCGAGATTGTGAATGTGAGTGTGTAACGCCTAGGTTGAGAGTGTGAGGGAGAGGGTGAGAGTGTGAGGGTGATGGTGAGGTTATGAGGGTGAGGAGAAGAGTGAGGGTCAACTTGAGAAGTTGAAGGCGAGGATTCAGATGAAGTTGAGAGGATGAGGATTAGGTTGAGGGAGAAGGTAGGATGAGAGGTAGGTGAGAGGGTGAGGGTGAGAGTGAGAGTGAGGGTGATCGGTGTTGGTAGAGGGGAATGTTGAGCTGAGTGTGAAAGGAGAGGGTGAGAGTGAGGTGGTGTGCGTGAGGCTGATGTGAAATGGAGGGTTAGCATGAGTGTGAGGGGACGTGGGTGGGGTGGAGGTTTGATGGTGATGGTGAATGTGAAAGGGTGGATTGTGGAGGGTAGAAGGTGAGGGCGAGAGGGTGCTGGGAGTGAAGGGGTGTGATGGGCGAGGTGGTGCGGGTAGGTTGAGGTTGGAGGGAGGGGGGGGGGAGGGTTAAGGTGATGGTGAGAGGGTGAGCATAGGAGGTTGCTTGTGAGGGTGAGGTGCTGTGAATAAGCATGAGGTTGAGAGTTGTTGATGAGGGTGACGAGGTGAGGATGAGGGAAGGGTGAGAGCCGGGAGGGTGAGAGTAAGAGGATGAGGGTAAGTTCTGAGAGTGAGCATGATGTTGAGAATGATGTTGGGTGTGAGAGAGTGAGGGTGACTGGTTGAGGGTGAGGATGATTGGGAGAGGGTGAGGGTCTTTGGGAGAGTGTGAGGGTGAGGTGGAAGTGGTGAGGGTGAGGTGGAAGTGGTGAGGGTGAGGTGGAAGTGGTGAGGGTAATTGTGAGTGAGAGAGGGTGAGAGTGAGCGTGAGTGTGAGAGGGTTAGAGTGAATGTGAGGGTGAGTGGGTGAGGTTATGGGTCTGAGGGAGAGTGTGAGAGAGAGGGTGAGGTGGAGAGGATGAAGGAGATGGTGAGGGGGAGAGAGTGAGGTTGAGGGTGAAGTTGAGGGGTACAGTGGCGGTGAGATGTGAGGGCGAGGTGAGGGTGACGCGGTGTGAGTGTGACTTGGTGCGAATGTGGGTGAGTTTAGTTTGTGAGGTGAGGTTGATGGTGAGGGTGAGGTGCTGGGTGGGTGTGGGCATAGGGGAGAGTGAGGCGAGGTTGCGGGTCAGGGTATGAAGAGGGTGGGGGGGATCAGTTGAGATGATAATGTATGGTGTGTGAGGGTGAGATTGAGGTGAGAGGGTGGGTGAGGAGTGCTGGAGTCATGAAGGTGTGATTGTCATTCGCGGGTGAGGCAATAATGGTGAAGGTGAGTGAGGGGCTCAATGATGGGTGGAGAGGGTGTGGCAGTGGGTCGAGGGTGAATGGTGAGGATAAGAGGGTAAGGGTTAGGTGAGACGGTTGAGGTGAGCGATGGGTGAGAGTGTGATGAGTGTTAGGGGTTGACTGTAAGGTGGCGTCATGAGGGTAGGTGATGGGGGTGATGTGACGGACAGCATGATGGGATTAGTGAGGTGAGCGGTTGAGATGGAGATGAGGGTGAGGGTTTGAAGCTGACAGTGAATGTGAGGCTGAGAGGCTAAGGATGAGAGGGTGGGGTGAGAGTGAGCATGAGTGTTCAGAGGTGTGAGGGTGATTGCAGGGTAGAGTGTGATAGTGAGGTTTGAGATGTGGGGTCAGGTGGAGAATGTGAGGGTTAGGTGAGTTGGAGAGGATGAGGGTTAGGGTGCGGGTAGAGGCAGGAGATGAGGGTGAGTGGCAATGAGAATTTGAGATGGAGGGTGAGTGGAGATGAGGTGAAAGGGGGAGGGGCTGGGTGGTGCGGGTGAAGTGGTCTGGCTGGTGTGAGGGTCGGGTGGGGTGGCTGAGGGGTACCGGGTGAGCGGTCTGCGTGGTGCAGGAGAGATGTTCAGCGGTGAGTGTTAGGGCGACTGTGAGAGGGCACAGGTGAGGTTAGCATGACGGGTTCAGATGGTGAATGTGAGTATGAGTGAGAAAGCATGAGTGTGAATGCTACAGGGTGCATGAGGTGGTGAGGATTAGGGTGAGGGGATGTGGGTGGTGGGTGATAAGGGGGCGATGTGAGGGTTATGTTGGGGGATGAGTTGCGGGTGAGTGGGTGACGTTGCGCGTGAGCTTGTGACGTTGTGCATGAGGTGCCGGGGCGCTTCTCCCGGGTGCTCCTGTTGACGCGCGGCGGGTGCTCCTGTAGCGCGGGTGCAGGGCGGTGGCGCGGCTGCGGGTGGGGGTGCGGTCCGCGTGGTGCGCTGCGCGTGCTCGGCCTGCGGGTGTCCGTGTGCGGGTGCCGTGCGGTGGTGCAGGGTGCGGGGCCCTGGCGGGTGCGGGTGTGAGGCTGTCTGCCCTGCGTGGCGCCTTGGCCTGCGGGTGCGGCGCGTGGGTGCGAGTGGCGTCTGCAGGGTGGAGACCCGTGAGTGTGACGAGGGTGCGTTAGGTGCGGGCGAGTGGGTGACGGTGAGTTGACAGGTGAGACACGTGACGTGTGAGGGTGCGGGGTGAGGTTAGGTGGAAGTGATGGTTAGGGTGCGGTGGGCGAGTAGGTTTCGGGGCCTCGGTGGGGCGGGGGCGGTTAGGGGGGGGGGAAAGGGTGAGCAGTGCACGGGTTGTGGGACCCGTTTGTTGGCGGGCAGGATGGCGCCGCTGAGGGTGCGGCGGCCGGGCGGGTGCGGTTCCCCAGGCTGCCGGTGCGGGTGCGCGTGCGCGAGGGTGAGAGGGGGTGGTGCAGGTTGCAATGTTACGGACGGTGATTGGTGGGTGTTACGGGTGGGCTGGTGATTTGTGAGAGAATGCACGGTGGTGAGAGGTTCAGTAGTGCGGTACGGGTGAATTGGAGAGGGTGAGGTAGCTGGTGAGGTGAGCTACTGACATGTAGTTTTCAGGTTGCATGAGGTGATGAGGGTGAGGCGGTTGGGGGTTTTGGTGATGTAATGGGCAGAGGGTGAGGGTTAATGTGAAGAGTGAGCATGAGTGGTGAGGGTGAGTGATGGTGGTGAAGTGAGGAGTGAGGTGAACACTATTGAACCCACAAAGTCTAGCTTTTTGCTAAAGGATACAGGATCCTGGAGGAAAGGGATTGACAGCAGCCACCAGTATTGTTCCATATACTTAACGGGAACTACA